>NC_047563.1:13407165-13798206 GCF_902806645.1 Magallana gigas | reverse complement strand
AAAAAAAAAAACAGAAAAAAAAACAAAAAAACAATAAAAAAAAATAACACAAAAAAACAAAAAAAAAAAAAAAAAAAAAAAAAAAAAAACAAAAAAAAAAAAAAACAAAAAAAAAAAAACAAATAAAAAAAAAAAACAACAAAAAACAAAAAACATAACAAAAAAAAAAAAAAAAAAAAAAACAAAATATACTAAAAAAAATCAAAAAAAAAAAAAAAAAAAAAAAAGGGTGGGGTCCTGACGGGGGTGACCGCTCTCAGAAACTTCATAATTAATGCCGTTCTTGGCGCCACGGCCCCTGAATAATGGCATAATAACTATATATTCATAATGATATAGGGACATAACCACGGCGCAGGGCGCCTAAACTAGGACTTTGACAATTAGTGACCCGGATTCATGAGGGTGGGGGTCCTGCCCGGGGGTGGACCGCTCTCAGAACCTTCAATAATTATGCCGTTCTTGGCGCCGGCCCCTGAATAATCGTTATAATAAACTATATTATCATATACTATAGGGACATAATAAACAAGGCGAGGGCGCCCTAAACTAAGGACTGTGACAATTAGGTGACCCCCGGATTCTGAGGGTGGGGGTCTGCCGGGTGGGTGACCGGTCTCAGAACCTTCAATAATCTGCCGTTTCTTGGCGCCACGGCCCCTGAATAATCGTTATAATAAATATATTAGCATATTATATAGGGACATAACAAGGCGCAGGGCGCCTAAATAGGACTTGTGACAATTAGGTGACCCCGGAATTCGGAGGGTGGGTGGGGTCCTGCCCGGGGGGTGACCGGTCTCAGGAACCTCAATAATTATGCGTTCTGGCGCCATGGCCCCCTGAAGAAACGTTATAATAACTCTATTATCATATTATACAGAGGGGACATAAACAAGGCGCAGGCGCCTAAACTAGACTTGTGACCATTAGGTGACACCGGATTCTGGGGGGGGTTTCTTGCCCGGGGGTGTGAAGGTCTCAGAATAAATAATTATGGCCGTTCTTGGCGCCACGGCACCCTGTATCATGGTTTAAATAAACTATATTATCATATTATATAGGGACATAAACAAGGCGCAGAGGGCGCCTAAACTAGGACTTGTGGACAATTAGGTGACCCGGATCTGAGGGTGGGGGTCCTTACGGGGGTGACCGCTCTCAGAAACTTCAAATAATATGCGGTTCTTGGCGCCACGGCTCCTGAATAATCGTATAATAACTAATTATATATTATTATAGGGACATAACAAGGCGCAGGGGCGCCTAAAACTTAGACGGTGACAATAGGCGAACACGGATTCCTGAGCGTGGAGGTCCTAGCCCGGACGGGTGACCGGTCTCAGAACCATTAAATAAGTTGCCGTTCTTGGCGCCACGGCCCCCCTGAATAAATCGTTATAATAACTATATTATCCATTATTATAGGGACATAAACAAGGCGCAGGGCGCCTAAAAATAGGACTTGTGACATACGGGGACCCCGGATTCATGAGGGTGGGGGTCCTGCGCCGGGGCGTGACCGGTCTCAGAAACCTTAAATATTATGCCGTTCTTGGCGCCACGGCCCCTGAATAATGGTTATAATAACTTATTATCATTATTATATAGGGACATAAACAAGGCGCAGTGGCGCCTAAACTAGGGATTGTGAACAATTAGGGGACACCGGAATTCCTGAGGGTGGGTGTCTTCCCCGTGGGGTGAACGCTCTCAGAACCTTCAATTAATTATGACGTTCTTGGCGCCACGCCTCCTGAATAATCGTATAACTAAACTATATTATCATATTATATAGGACATAAAACAAGGCGCAGGGCGCCTAAACTAGGGGACTTGTGACAATTAGGTGACCCCGGATTCCTGAGGGTGGAGGGTCCTGCCCGGGGGGGGTGACCGGCCCCCGGAATAATCGTTATAATAACTATATCTATCATATTTATAAGGATCATAAACAAGGCGCAGGGCGCCTAAATCGGACGTGACAATTATGTGACCCCGGATTTCCTGAGGGTGGGGGTCCTGCCGGGGGGACCGGTCTCGAACCTTCAATAACTTATGCCGTTCTTGGCGCCACGGCCCCCTGAATAATCGTTTTATAAACTATATTAATCATATTATATAGGGATGACATAAACAAAGGGCAGGGCGCCTAAATAGGACTTGTGACAATTAGGGGCCCCGGATTCGAGGGTGGGGGTCATGACCGGGGGTGACCGCTTCAACCTTCCCCCAATAATTATGCCGTTCTTGGCGCCACGGCCCCTGAATAATCGTTATATAAACTATATTATCATATTATATGGGACATAAAACAAGGCGCAGGGGCCTAAACTAGGACTTGACAATTAGGTGACCCCGGATTCCTGAGGGTGGGGTCCTGCCCGGGGGTGACCGGTCTCAGAACCTTCATAATTATGCCGTTCTTGGCGCCACGGCCCCTGAATAATGGTTATAATAACTATATATCATATTATATAGGGACATAAACACGGCGCAGGGCGCCTAAACTAGGACTTGTGACAATTAGGTGACCCGGATTCCTGAGGGTGGGGGTCCTGCCCGGGGGTGACCGGTCTCAGAACCTTCAATAATTATGCCGTTCTTGGCGCACGGCCCCTGAATAATCGTTATAATAACTATATTATCATATTATATAGGGACATAAACAAGGCGCAGGGCGCCTAAACTAGGACTGTGACAATTAGGTGACCCCCGGATTCCTGAGGGTGGGGGTCCTGCCCGGGGGTGACCGGTCTCAGAACCTTCAATAATTATGCCGTTCTTGGCGCCACGGCCCCCTGAATAATCGTTATAATAACTATATTATCATATTATATAGGGACATAAACAAGGCGCAGGGCGCCTAAACTAGGACTTGTGACAATTAGGTGACCCCGGATTCCTGAGGGTGGGGGTCCTGCCCGGGGGTGACCGGTCTCAGAACCTTCAATAATTATGCCGTTCTGGCGCCACGGCCCCCTGAATAATCGTTATAATAACTATATTATCATATTATATAGGGACATAAACAAGGCGCAGGGCGCCTAAACTAGACTTGTGACAATTAGGTGACCCCGGATTCCTGAGGGTGGGGGTCCTGCCCGGGGGGTGACCGGTCTCAGAATAAATAATTATGCCGTTCTTGGCGCCACGGCCCCCTGAATATCGTTATAATAACTATATTATCATATTATATAGGGACATAAACAAGGCGCAGGGCGCCTAAACTAGGACTTGTGACAATTAGGTGACCCGGATTCCTGAGGGTGGGGGTCCTGCCCGGGGGTGACCGCTCTCAGAACCTTCAATAATTATGCCGTTCTTGGCGCCACGGCTCCTGAATAATCGTTATAATAACTATATTATCATATTATATAGGGACATAACAAGGCGCAGGGGCGCCTAAACTAGGACTTGTGACAATTAGGTGACCCCGGATTCCTGAGGTGGGGGTCCTGCCCGGGGGTGACCGGTCTCAGAACCTTCAATAATTATGCCGTTCTTGGCGCCACGGCCCCCCTGAATAATCGTTATAATAACTATATTATCATATTATATAGGGACATAAACAAGGCGCAGGGCGCCTAAACTAGGACTTGTGACAATTAGGTGACCCCGGATTCCTGAGGGTGGGGGTCCTGCCCGGGGGTGACCGGTCTCAGAACCTTAAATAATTATGCCGTTCTTGGCGCCACGGCCCCTGAATAATGGTTATAATAACTTATATATCATATTATATAGGGACATAAACAAGGCGCAGGGCGCCTAAACTAGGACTTGTGACAATTAGGTGACCCCGGATTCCTGAGGGTGGGGGTCCTTCCCGGGGGTGAACCGCTCTCAGAACCCTTCAATAATTATGCCGTTCCTTGGCGCCACGGCCTCCTGAATAATCGTTATAATAACTATATTATCATATTATATAGGGACATAAACAAGGCGCAGGGGCGCCTAAACTAGGACTTGTGACAATTAGGTGACCCCGGATTCCTGAGGTGGGGGTCCTGCCCGGGGGTGACCGGCCCCCTGAATAATCGTTATAATAACTATATTATCATATTATATAAGGATATAAACAAGGCGCAGGGCGCCTAAACTAGGACTTGTGACAATTAGGTGACCCCCGGATTTCCTGAGGGTGGGGGTCCTGCCCGGGGTGACCGGTCTCAGAACCTTCAATACTTATGCCGTTCTTGGCGCCACGGCCCCCTGAATAATCGTTATAATAACTATATTATCATATTATATAGGGACATAAACAAGGCGCAGGGGCCTAAACTAGGACTTGTGACAATTAGGTGACCCCGGATTCCTGAGGGTGGGGGTCCTGCCCGGGGGTGACCGCTCTCAGAACCTTCAATAATTATGCCGTTCTTGGCGCCACGGCCCCCTGAATAATCGTTATAATAACTATATTATCATATTATATAGGGACATAAACAAGGCGCAGGGCGCCTAAACTAGGACTTGTGACAATTAGGTGACCCCGGATTCCTGAGGGTGGGGGTCCTTCCCGGGGGTGACCGCTCTCAGAACCTTCAATAATTATGCCGTTCTTGGCGCCACGGCCCCCTGAATAATCGTTATAATAACTATATTATCATATTATATAGGGACATAAACAAGGCGCAGGGCGCCTAAACTAGGACTTGTGACAATTAGGTGACCCCGGATTCCTGAGGGTGGGGGTCCTGCCCGGGGGTGACCGCTCTCAGAACCTTCAATAATTATGCCGTTCTTGGCGCCACGGCCCCCTGAATAATCGTTATAATAACTATATTATCATTATATAGGGACATAAACAAGGCGCAGGGCGCCTTAACTAGGACTTGTGACAATTAGGTGACCCCGGATTCCTGAGGGTGGGGGTCCTGCCCGGGGGTGACCGCTCTCAGAACCTTCAATAATTATGCCGTTCTTGGCGCCACGGCCCCCCTGAATAATCGTTATAATAACTATATTATCATATTATATAGGGACATAAACAAGGCGCAGGGCGCCTAAACTAGGACTTGTGACAATTAGGTGACCCCCGGATTCCTGAGAGTGGGGGTCCTGCCCGGGGGTGACCGCTCTCAGAACCTTCAATAATTATGCCGTTCTTGGCGCCACGGCCCCCTGAATAATCGTTATAATAACTATATTATCATATTATATAGGGACATAATCAAGGCGCAGGGCGCCTAAACTAGGACTTGTGACAATTAGGTGACCCCGGATTCCTGAGGGTGGGGGTCCTGCCCGGGGGTGACCGCTCTCAGAACCTTCAATAATTATGCCGTTCTTGGCGCCACGGCCCCCTGAATAATGGTTATAATAACTATATTATCATATTATATAGGGACATAAACAAGGCGCAGGGCGCCTAAACTAGGACTTGTGACAATTAGGTGACCCCGGATTCCTGAGGGTGGGGGTCCTGCCCGGGGGTGACCGCTCTCAGAACCTTCAATAATTATGCCGTTCTTGGCGCCACGGCCCCCTGAATAATCGTTATAATAACTATATTATCATATTATATAGGGACATAAACAAGGCGCAGGGCGCCTAAACTAGGACTTGTGACAATTAGGTGACCCCGGATTCCTGAGGGTGGGGGTCCTGCCCGGGGGTGACCGGTCTCAGAACCTTCAATAATTATGCCGTTCTTGGCGCCACGGCCCCCTGAATAATCGTTATAATAACTATATTATCATATTATATAGGGACATAAACAAGGCGCAGGGCGCCTAAACTAGGACTTGTGACAATTAGGTGACCCCGGATTCCTGAGGGTGGGGGTCCTGCCCGGGGGTGACCGGTCTCAGAACCTTCAATAATTATGCCGTTCTTGGCGCCACGGCCCCCTGAATAATCGTTATAATAACTATATTATCATATTATACAGGGACATAAACAAGGCGCAGGGCGCCTAAACTAGGACTTGTGACAATTAGGTGACCCCGGATTCCTGAGGGTGGGGGTCCTGCCCGGGGGTGACCGGTCTCAGAACCTTAAATAATTATGCCGTTCTTGGCGCCACGGCCCCCTGAATAATGGTTATAATAACTATATTATCATATTATATAGGGACATAAACAAGGCGCAGGGCGCCTAAACTAGGACTTGTGACAATTAGGTGACCCCGGATTCCTGAGGGTGGGGGTCCTTCCCGGGGGTGACCGCTCTCAGAACCTTCAATAATTATGCCGTTCTTGGCGCCACGGCCTCCTGAATAATCGTTATAATAACTATATTATCATATTATATAGGGACATAAACAAGGCGCAGGGCGCCTAAACTAGGACTTGTGACAATTAGGTGACCCCGGATTCCTGAGGGTGGGGGTCCTGCCCGGGGGTGACCGGTCTCAGAACCTTCAATAATTATGCCGTTCTTGGCGCCACGGCCCCCTGAATAATCGTTATAATAACTATATTATCATATTATATAGGGACATAAACAAGGCGCAGGGCGCCTAAACTAGGACTTGTGACAATTAGGTGACCCCGGATTCCTGAGGGTGGGGGTCCTGCCCGGGGGTGACCGGTCTCAGAACCTTAAATAATTATGCCGTTCTTGGCGCCACGGCCCCCTGAATAATGGTTATAATAACTATATTATCATATTATATAGGGACATAAACAAGGCGCAGGGCGCCTAAACTAGGACTTGTGACAATTAGGTGACCCCGGATTCCTGAGGGTGGGGGTCCTTCCCGGGGGTGACCGCTCTCAGAACCTTCAATAATTATGCCGTTCTTGGCGCCACGGCCTCCTGAATAATCGTTATAATAACTATATTATCATATTATATAGGGACATAAACAAGGCGCAGGGCGCCTAAACTAGGACTTGTGACAATTAGGTGACCCCGGATTCCTGAGGGTGGGGGTCCTGCCCGGGGGTGACCGCTCTCAGAACCTTCAATAATTATGCCGTTCTTGGCGCCACGGCCCCCTGAATAATCGTTATAATAACTATATCATTTATAAATACCAGGGTTCACGTCAAAACATGGCTGACGAAAAATAATCCCAGAGTTATTCCATTTACATCGGGTTATTTGCCGATGGCAGGGACTGAATTTTTATGAGATAAAACTCAACACGTTAGAAGTCTGAGAGTCTGATACATTCTTAGTTTTTTAGAAAAAAAAATCAAGATCACTAGAGGACGGTGTGGGGGAGGGGGGTGGTAGTGAAAAGGCCCTGACTTGATTTCAAATTTGAAGGTGTGTGTGTTTCTTGCTACCAATGTTTTATTTATACAATGTAATTTTATTTGATAAACTGTTTACGGGAATATTTCAAAAACTTTGTTTTGATTTTACATGCAAATAAAGTTTTAAATATTTGGTAAAATTTTATATTTCATGCACTACAATATTTAATATTGTAGTGCTACCTCCAATCAAACTGTTTTATCCTTAACACTTATGATGTCTGTATATGAGATCATAACTTAAGTTATTTTTCATCTTTATGACAGAATCGTTTGTTAATTAGATGGTCATTTTATTTTTGGAAAGATTGTAAGCGCATATATATTTTCCTTTTGTGTGGTGTGAAATGGCTCGTTATCAAACACTGGTTGTAGGGTCATTCGAGTAGTCAGAAGGATCAATTCCATTCAATTCTTTATGTCTTTAAGCATTACAGCTTATCAGAGCAATACATGTATATATATATATATATATATATATATATATATATATATATATATATATATATATATATATATATATATATATATATATATGTCCAAATAAAATAAAGGACATACAGATTTTGTCAATGCATAAACATGATGACCTTTGCTCATCTCATTCCTCTCATTCACTTACACGCACACGTACACCCTCTCATGCATTAAAAATAAATGGTTAAGGTAAGGTTGTATATTAGAAAATAAAGGAAGACACATTAAAGAACATGTAGAACTGAGGGGGGGGGGGTGTTATTAGTATACTCACAAAACAGACATCTTTGAATTGCATAACTTTTTTGTGGAGCTGTGTTAAAAATGCTTCCTTTTTTTTTACTAATAAAGAGAAGTTAAATGTTAATCAATTTCTGGTATATTTAACTTGTTGTAAGAGCTACAAATTCACAGAAGAAAACAAATTGGCTTGTTGTAATGCATTGCTCTTCTACATGTAAGCTTTCAACAAGTTAAATCATACGGCAATCAGTTGCTTAAAATAGAAATATCCCTTTCAAAGTTTATATAAATTATTACGATTGAATCAGAATCCATTCGTTTATACATACAGTTGCAACTCCATACACCTAGGAAAAGTTCCTTTTTTTCCCCCAAATAATTTGCGTATGAAATACATTTATAAAAAACACGTGAAAAAGAGTTCATGGGAAATATAAAGAACATGTATGCACGTACATAAGTTTATACGTAAATCCGGCAATAACATCCGAGTATAAATCTGCAGGCAAAACTCATCAATGGCACTTAGCGGGATTCAAACCAGGGATGCACTCGGTCTGTTCAAAAGTCAAAACATGACCCACTCGGCCATTGAGAGAGATAACTGACGTTGCAAATTTTCGATATTGTTTCCTTTTGATAAAAATATTAACGAACTATAGCTTATGAAATACACGGAAAACCTGTAACACTTAATTTGTATCTTTAAAAAAAATATTTTTTTCTTTTCCAAATAGGCCCAAATAGGCCCCGTGGCACTGAACGTAGATATTCAAATAGGCCCAAATAGGCCCTGTGGCACATAAGTGGTTAAAATAAAGAAATTAACAACACGATATATAAAACGTAAGCGCTTTCATTACATATACATATATATATATCCAAAATGTGCAGTCCTTGGTATAGGTAAATATAATTTAAATGAAAGTCGATGAAAACACGTTTTCAATCACTCTTTAACCACTTCTGTGCCACAGGGCCGATTTTGGGCCGATCACACAGTTGTCCAGAGTGCCACGGGGCCGATTTTAGGCCGATTTTAACTTTACACTTTTTCCATATGATTTATTAAATATACGTCAATAAATATAAAAGCATCGTATGTTATTATGAACAATAAAGTATCCAATTGTAATTTATTGACATATTAATTTATTATTTTGATTTTTAAAAGAGATTTATTGCGCTAGAATTAACGGATTTCTTGATACATAGTTACACAAACTAAGATCTTTTTATCTGCCATCAAAATTTGCATAATTATTATATCAATTGTTGAAATAAAAGTTAATGTGTTTTTTTTTATTGCTAAACATTACACTAAAACAGCATATGTTCATGTGCATTAATTTTATTAATTCATCGTAATTAACATATTGTTGCATAATTTTGTTCCGATTGTTTGTTTCTCAATAACTTCAAAAATTCAAGCAACAGATAATATTATTGCCCTAAATTATTTTTAAAATGTTTACGCAATGCATGCATGTATATTATTTTCGAAACATATAATTCTTAAAAATAATATCAACATTGAAAAGAATGACATAAATGACTTCCATAACGCGGTATTTTGTTATAACGTCATTTTACGTAAATGACGTCATAATAACACGTGCGTTCTGCCTTGCGCCGTACAAGATGGCTGGAGTGTGGTTCCGTGTATTGCCGCCTGAACCGGTGCAAAATAAGCCATTCACTGGGAACCCAGGGCCAAAGAACATGCCGGCGAGAAATGCATCTCCGTTGGAATATTTTCTTTTATTCTTCAACCTAAACCTAATACGAGAAGCTGTGCGTCAAACTGATAGGTATCGTATCCCATAATTTTTATAAATGATTTGGTATTGCATGATGTAAGACTGTACAGGTCATATACTTCGTGTACAAAATTGTATAGGGCGTATACTTTGTGTGCATAATTTCGTGTATACATTGGACCATATATAACCGATGATACATTGTGTATACTTAGTGTAAACGGTCTATACGCTTTGTACATTGGGTATACGTCGTGCAAACGGCCTGTACAGGGCGTATACTTTGTGTGCACCATTTTGTGTATACATTGGACCATATATAACCGATGATACATTGTGTATACTTGATGTACAAGGCCTGTACGCTTGGTACGTTGGGCATACGCCCTGTATAGGACGTATACTTCGTGCAAAACATTTGGTGTATACATTGGACCATATATAACCGATGATACATTGTGTATACTTGGTGTAAACGGTCTATTCGCTTTGTACATTGTGTATACTTGGTGTAAATGGTCTATACGCTTTGTACATTGTGTACACTTGGTGTAAACGGTCTATACGCTTTGTACATTGGGTATACGTGGTGTAATCGGCCTGTACTGGGCGTATACTTTGTGTGCACAATTTCGTGTATACATTGGACCATATATAACAGATGATACATTGTGTCATTGTGTATACTTGGTGTACACGACCTATACGCTTGGTATTAGGCATACGCCCTGTACAGGACGTATACTTCGTGCACAAAATTTGGTGTATACATTGGACCATATATAACCGATGATACATTGTGTATACTTGGTGTAAACGGTCTATACGCTTTGTACATTGGGTACACGTGGTGTAAACGGCCTGTACAGGTCATATACTTCGTGTACAAAATTGAATAGGGCGTATACTTTGTGTGCACAATTTGGTGTATACATTGGACCATATATAACCGATGATACATTGTGTATACTTAGTGTAAACGGTCTATACGCTTTGTACATTGGGTATACGTCGTGCAAACGGCCTGTACAGGGCGTATACTTTGTGTACAAAATTGTATAGGGCGTATACTTTGTATACCCAATGTACAAAGCGTATAGACCGTTTACACTAAGTATACACAATGTATCATCGGTTATATATGGTCCAATGTATACACCAAATTGTGCACACAAAGTATACGCCCTGTACAGGCCGTTTACACCAATGTACAAAGCGTATAGACCGATTACACCAAGTATACACAATGTATCATCGGTTATATATGGTCCAATGTATACACCAAATTGTGCACACAAAGTATACGCCCTGTACAGGCAGTTTACACCACGTATACCCAATGTACAAAGCGTATAGACCGTTTACACCAAGTGTACACAATGTAAAAAGCGTATAGACCATTTACACCAAGTATACACAATGTGTACATATATAACCGATGATACATTGTGTATACTTGGTGTACACGACCTATACGCTTGGTACATTAGGCATACACCCTGTACAGGACGTATACTTAATGTAAAAAGCGTATAGACCATTTACACCAAGTATACACAATGTACAAAGCGTATA
This sequence comes from Magallana gigas, assembly GCF_902806645.1. NCBI lineage: Eukaryota > Metazoa > Mollusca > Bivalvia > Ostreida > Ostreidae > Magallana > Magallana gigas. The sequence continues at coordinate 13,786,946 of NC_047563.1, read as the reverse complement.
GACCGTTTACACCAAGTATACACAATGTATCATCGGTTATACATGGTCCAATGTATACACCAAATTGTGCACACAAAGTATACGCCCTGTACAGGCAGTTTACACCACGTATACCCAATGTACAAAGCGTATAGACCATTTACACCAAGTGTACACAATGTACAAAGCGTATAGACCGTTTACACCAAGTATACACAATGTACAAAGCGTATAGACAGTTTACACCAAGTATACACAATGTATCATCGGTTATATATGGTCCAATGTATACACCAAATTTGTGCACGAAGTATACGTCCTATACAGGGCGTATGCCCAACGTACCAAGCGTACAGGCCGTGTACATCAAGTATACACAATGTATCATCGGTTATATATGGTCCAATGTATACACGAAATTGTGCACACAAAGTATACGCCCTGTACAGGCCGTTTGCACGACGTATACCCAATGTACAAAGCGTATAGACCGTTTACACTAAGTATTCACAATATATCATCGGAAAAATTTACAGTAGCTTGTCAGCTTTTATGTCAGATTTAAACAAAATGTATCAATTTGAATTTTGCTAGAATGTTAAATGTTGACACCAACTTGAAAATAACTGGCTTGCCATGAACATCTATGGAAAACCCTGACCATTGTTGTTTGTCAATCTTCTCATGTGAGAGCAAAGATGATCAAAGATACATCCAGCTTCAACAACTATATTGCTGTAGGATATATGGCATTCAGATAATATTCAGAATATTGTTCCGTCAGTCCTGTTGTGACAATCAATGAAAACATTCGATTTCAAATTTTGTGTAAATATTGAAGCTTGTAGAATTTTGCTAGATTTCAGTACTCATCTGCTTTTCGGATGAGGTGGGTAATACAATACACCATCTTGTTACAATTGTAATGACCAGATCATTGGGTATATTTGACCAACATTTTCTGCATGAGTGGCTTTGTCTCTGCTGTATATTTGGATATTAGAAAGAGAACTTTGTAATACAAGGTTTAAATTGTATTTTGGTCACATTGACCTAGATTTACCTAGGTGGTCATTTCATCTATGCTTCAAAACTAAAAGAGGTAATTTTAGTTCACCTGATGTCTGCATGCAGTTAAGAAGAGAGCAAGCTTCAGATGTTGGCTGTGACAAACATTTCATAGTTTAGCGAATTATTAAGGGAGAACGGGTCAAGGCAATTTCTCAATTAACTGAACAAGTTGAACACCGAGTATTGGTGCCTCTAGGGATGCTGAGCAGGATGCAGGCTTTAGATACTGACTCTTGACCTACTTTTCACAGTTGATCAACTTTGATAGGAGGAATGGTTAAAGTCTATTTCTGGTACATAACTATATTGTTACATGAGATATGAACTACATGTATAAGATAAACTTGGATACAAGTTGTTTAAGCGAAAAGCGTAGTTCAAAGTGATCTAGTTTGACCTAGATGCTGATATACCACCCCTGATACATTCATATAACAATTTAACCATGTTTGATGATCCTACAATGTAAAGTTGTTAAGATATTAACTTGTAACATGAAAGTGGACACAGATGATGGGGGACGCTAATAGTTCTGGTGAACTAAAATTGTTAATAAGCTAGGCGACTCTGAACAACAAGGTGAAATCTGTAATCTTTAGATTATCTATGTTTTAATGGCAAGTTCACTTTGTTACCACTAAAGTCACCAACTTGATACAAATATTACTCAGTGGTACATAATTTTAGATGTATCCTATATTTTTACGGTTCGCTGACTTTGGGACTTTGTCAGAGCTAACAGATGACAGAGATTGAAATTGGCATGCTTCATATCACATCCACATGCAATTAGGAAGAATGCATGCTTCAGAGTTTGGCTGTGACCTACATTTCACATTTGAGGGACTCATTTAGGAAGAATGGTTTAAGTCCATTTCAATTACTGACAACTATATTGGTACCACCAGAAACATATAATAAAGAAATGGAGCTGTCGTCCACGACTGCAAACCCCCTCGCCCATTAACCTAAAATTTAACCTAAGTAGTAAGTAGCTCAGCGTAAAATGTAGGTCAAGTGGACCTAATTTTGGTACCAACATTTTTTTTTTCAAAGTATAAAAACTCATAAGATTATAATTGATCAGTATCTTAACTTTTTAATGTGGATACTTGTATATAGTTTGTAGCAGTAACTTACAAAATCTCAAATCAGTGGACCTACATTTTGGTACCGATATTAGTTACTACCCAAGATGTATCCACTGACCAAATATCATCCCTCTACCACTTGTAGTTACTGGAATATGCACCTTAACCGAAACTTTAAGTCGCTCAAGCGCAAATTGTAGGTCAAGGTGATCTAATTTGGGTTTGGATGTTGGTTACTGCTCAAGATGTATCCACTGACCAAATCCCTCTACCACTTGTAGTTGCCGAGATATGCACCTTAACCGAAACTTTAACCTAAGTTGCTCAAGCATAAAATGTAAGTCAAAGTGACCTAATTTCAGTACAGATGTTGGTTACTACCCAAGATGTATCGACTGACCAAATATCATCCCTCTACCACTTGTAGTTGCCGAGATATGCACCTTAACCAAAACTTTAATCTGACTATTACTTAAGTACGCATGTACGTACTAACGAACGAACCAAACGCTATATACCCTCTCTAACTCCGTTGGGCTCGTTGATAATAACCAATACCTAAGTTTTAATGGCAAGTTCACCTTGTTACTACAAAAGTCACCAACTGATACAATTATATGTAACGACCTCCCAAAGTTTCATAAAGATTCATTAAGGCATATAAAAGTTATGGACCAGACAGGAAAACTGCACAGACGGACAGACGGACAGACAAAGTGATTCCTATATACCCCCCCCAAACGTTTTGGGTGAATTTCCAAAGTTGATTCAACAACTTATTTAAACTTTGGGGGGGAGGGGGAGATGAGCTAAAACTGTGGTGGTGTGATTTCCAGGTCCTCCTCACCAAATGATACCACATTATTGATATAGTCATTTCTCTCTATGTGTTTTATTAAGGCTTGTGCGCTAGCTAAAGGTCGAGGATTACAAGTGCACTTGGTATATCTTACAAAGTATTGGCCTAAAAACAATATTTGATTGAGTGCACACTTTTATTCTTCAACCCACATAGTTCTACAGTTTGACTCTCATACAAAATATACAGTAGTAAGAGATATTCTTCAACCCACATAGTTCTACAGTTTGACTCTCATACAAAATATACAGTAGTAAGAGATATTATTGCCAAGATACTTGCGAAACAGTAGAAACAAAGTAACTGGATATATCAAAATATAAGGACAAACAGCATTTACAAATAACATAGAATGCCAACACATGTATTTATATGAAGTGCAATTGCAGCGTCAACAAGTTTCTGGGAAATCAAGATATATGGTTACTATAGGTAGAGCATACAAAATATAGTTGAACCCACTAGACAAGGGTGAATTTCCAAATTTGAATTTGGGGTGAATTTCCAAAGTTGATTCAACAACTTATTTAAACTTGGGGGGGGGGGGGTGAGCTAAAACTGTGGTGGTGTGAATTCCAGGTCCTCCTCACCAAATGATACCACATTATTGATATAGTGATTTCTCTCAATGTGTTTTATTAAGGCTTGTGCGCTAGTCAAAGGTCGATGATTACAAGAGCACTTGCACAGCACACCTGGATATTCTGTAAACATGCTTTTCAACCAGGTCCTCCAGGAACAGTCCAATAAATTTTTATTGCCAAATTTGCCGTCAGCACCTCTCCTCTGGTCCTTATTCCCTTTTGTTTTGTTCCCTTCTTCAATTTTTGCAGCAAGCAAGTCGATGTACCCGTCGAAACTCAATTTGTGGCTTTTCTGGGCTGCCTGCAAAAAAACATCTCCATTAGTCGAATGTTCAATAATCAAATATCCAAACACACTACTGATGATACACTGCGTTCTGGGCCGGTAAGGCCAACAAAAATAAATGTTGGTGTTATTAAAGGTTTCATAGCAACAAACAACCAAACAAATTAGGTTGGGTTTTTACCTTTCGTTTCTTCCTGGCCGAGTCCTTGGAGGAGGAGGCTGCGGGGGATTCCTTGGAGGCTGCGGCGGCTGCCTTGGCTGCCTGCAAAAAAAAAACATCTCCATTAGTCGAATGTTCTAACATTACAAGAATTATACATGAACATTACAAAAATTATACAAGTGTATAGGCCGTGTACACCAAGTATACACAATGTATCATCGGTTATATATTGTCCAATGTATACACGAAATTGCGCACACAACAAATTAGGTTGGGTTCTTACCGTTCCTTTCTCAGAGGGTTGCCTGCCTGCCGAGTCCTCGGAGGAGGAGGATGCTGCGGGGGGTTCGAGTTCAGGGCTATTGGCCACCTGCAAAAAAACATCTCCATTAGTCGAATGTTCAATAATCAAATATCCAAACACACTACTGATGATACACTGCGTTCTGGGCCGGTAAGGCCAACAAAAATAAATGTTGGTGTTATTAAAGGTTTCATAGCAACAAACAACCAAACAAATTAGGTTGAGTTCTTACCTTTCGTTTCTTCCTGGCCGAGTCCTTGGAGGAGGAGGCTGCGGGGGATTCCTTGGAGGCTGCGGGGGATTCCTTGGAGGCTGCGGCGGCTGCCTTGGCTGCCTGCAAAAAAACACCTCCATTAGTCGAATGTTCTAACATTACAAGAATTATACATGAACATTACAAAAATTATACATGACCGAAGCTTGAAAAAATAGGACCAAGGGCCCAGCGCTTACCGGCAACCGGGCAAAGAATTTTTTTCCAAAACAGACATTTTAGACATACATTCTAAAACATTTCACCAATATATAGGTTTTGACGTACCCGAAAGGCGGTCTTCTTCCCACTTTTCCAAGACTTTGTTGCTGTACGGGGGAGTTCAGCCACAGTGCCCAGCTGGCACACTATTGTTTCTGATAGTGTCGGAAATAACCCCACCCGTACATGGCCATCAGGCATAATGGCGACGACCTGCAAATGAAATGAAAAATTTAACCAACGTACATCACCGGTGTAGATCTATTCATTTCCACATGTATCAGGGCTGTTTTACAGTATTTGCACACAAGGTGTCTCACAGAGCCTCGAAAATGAAGTTATTTTTATGTCCATTTTGCATGTTGATATCATTACCTCGACTATTACGCATCACAAAATCCGTTTCAATTTGGAAAAAGCCTTCATTTACCTAAAAATGGCACCTATCAAAGCAAGTGATATTGAAAATATATATAAAATATATGTAAAAATGTCAATACCATGAAAACTCTAATAAAAGTTTAATTGTTGGTGTATAATACCACTCAACATGCTCAAATTACTATACCCACGCATATCATAGAAGAAAAAACCTAAAATTCAGCATTATATTTAAAATTGCCATGCAGACTATTTTGTTCACTATTCATTCTACATAGGGGCTGTTTCAAAAAAAATGACCCCAACATTATTACCATACCCTATTACAAATCATGATGATAAATACTAAGTATTAGATAATTAAAAAATGTATCCCACCTGTGACTATAATCGTACAAATTTTCGTGATGATATCTTTGATAATAAAAAAATGCCGGCAAAAAATAGGGCCAAAAATGTCAGGAGTGTAACACTTTTAGTGTGACATTTTGAAAGAAGCAAGTGCTTCAAAGAGCTGTCTTTAAAAAAAATAATGATGTCTAATATAAAATGATGGGTTTGTTGAAAACCTGTGTATATGCACTAAATTTTCTCATATGAAGTAATACATATTTTGTAATTACAATGGTAAAATAAGGTCTGTCAAATTTCCTAATGAGGGAAAAAAATGAAAAGGAAAAAACTTAATTCTTAATTTTAAATGATGATAATTCAAAGTTCCGAAAGATTTTGGACATTTTAATATTTCTTATACTTTACCACAATATTCTAGATCAAATTAAAAGTATTTGTAGATATCTGTGACATGTTTCTGGTGCACTTGATCTCATAGAACCACACCTGCTGATGTAGGTCAGGAGTGTAACATTTAAGTTTGCAATGTCATATTTTTGAAACACTGTTAGTAATTGTCATAATTATTGTTTTAAATTGACCAGCAGGTGCAGCAGTTACTATGAGATGCAAACATGACTGCCTAAATTTGATTAGTCCTTTTTTATGGCCTTGAAATAGGTGTCAGGAGTGTAACACTAAAATTCTGTGAAATGCTAGGTTTTCCACTTTTAGTTTCTGTCAACTTACAGGATAGGATCTGATCATTAGTGTTTATTTGAGGCATTGTAACACAATTCTGATACTTTCACAACAGTTTTATATAGTGTAATTGTTTTAAATGTCCTTTTAGTATTTATCGCACTTATTTTTAATATTCAAACACTGTATCAAAAGCAAATAATATATTCCAATCTTTAAATTTGACCTTATTGAAAATTTTTGAGCAAATTAAGTGTAAAAAATCTCTTCCAGTTAAGTTTAGAATTTTTTTAAACTAAATAAAAACTTTATCATTAAAGAATGGATAAATGTTACACTCCTGACATAATTTTCATTCATTATGCCATCACATGCCATCCTCCGCGTCAAAGTCTGTTATCACTTCAGATAAGGTCAGATTAATGGTTAAAGTTATTTTCATACAGAAAATTTTTATTTTGCCAATTTATCGTAATATATAGGGGGTTCTAATCCCGTATCACGTTAAGTTCTTTTGACAATTCCCATGTTAGGTGTACCAGTTCATGATTTCCCGCTTCCCAAATTTTGGTTCATTTTCTGTACATAAAAATTGCATGAGACATGTAACAATATGCACAAAGTTGATAATCTAAAAAAATACAAGTTTTTGAGACAATAATGATTGTTACATACGAAAGCCTGCTATCAAAATTTTAAGGAAAAAATATTTTTCAATTTCTTGCTTAAGAACATTAATATTTTCCCAAATTCCCAAATCAATTTTGAGTTATTCCCAAATCCTTGTCTAATAAATTTTTGTTTTCTCGACAAACAATTAGCGACATCCCAGATAAAAAAACCCCACTCAATCCCATGTCCTGCTTAGATCCCATTGAGACCTACTATATATGTAATCACACCCCCCTTTTTCCCTTTTTTTTTAATAAGCAATTTACTCTGAGTGTGGTCATATTTCAATAGCTAATCCTTTATTGGATTGAAAAATAGCTGATACCAATCTTTAGTGAACCTCAAATCAATCCTTAACTCAGGTGATGAAAAGAAGTAGCTGGACATTTAAATCTAAGGGCTATCAGTTTTTTTTACCTATAGACAAATCTCAAGTAAAAAATAAAAGGCTACGCTAAGCGCAGCAGATACGACCGCAGCATGTCGACCACTGAAATTCGAACAAGTGTAATATGAAGTGAATGTGGACACAGTAAAGAGGTTGACACAATAATTAGATGGACACGATAAAGAACTTGACACAGAGGCACACAGAATCTGCTGACTCCCAACTAAAAGCTTGCATCTAGAGGAATACATAAGATGAATGTAAAGATACAAATCATGAATACTACTGAAGCGCAATTATATAAGCAACAAAATAAAAGAAACCCCATTAAAATTCAATAAAAAATAAACATTTGGCAACTATATTTGCGAAAAACACCCAAAGTGGCCCTTTTTGGTATTTTTTTCTGAAATGGGTGAGGCCATAAATTCCTTATTTCTTATACAGCTTCGTTTTATGCCATGGTACATTGTGTGAAAATTTCATGTTGATCCCTCCACTAAAACAAAAGTTATTCCACAAAAACGAATGTGCACGGACGACGACGACTGCGCCATACCATAATTTTTGCGGTCGTATAAAAATCAGTAGTCACCTGTACAGCTGGAGATTTAAATGTCCAAGTACTAATGAAGTTAGAGTTGACAACAGCTTTTATTAGGATAGATTCAGGCAACTTTTAAATTTGATAGTGGAAAAGGTTTTAAATCATAATGACCACAGTAGATCCACCTTAAGGTTCCTCCACACCCCGTGACTTTTCCAATTTCCTTTACAATTTTAACGAAAACCGGAAGTTTCGTTTTGGCTGCGAACTAAATAATATAGGGCTGAAAATATGGTACCAATTTATGCAAAATACGATTATCTATAAATGCATATCAAGGACGACCAAATAGACGTCCTAATTTTTTTGGAAAAAAATATTTATGAAAATGAAAAATAAAGAATTATAACGATTATAAAAAAATATTTATGAAAATGAAAAATAAAGAATTATAACGATTATTCAGGGGGCCGTGGCGCCAAGAACGGCATAATTATTGAAGGTTCTGAGACCGGTCACCCCCGGGCAGGACCCCCACCCTCAGGAATCCGGGGTCACCTAATTGTCACAAGTCCTAGTTTAGGCGCCCTGCGCCTTGTTTATGTCCCTATATAATATGATAATATAGTTATTATAACGATTATTCAGGAGGCCGTGGCGCCAAGAACGGCATAATTATTGAAGGTTCTGAGACCAGTCACCCCCGGGCAGGACCCCCACCCTCAGGAATCCGGGGTCACCTAATTGTCACAAGTCCTAGTTTAGGCGCCCTGCGCCTTGTTTATGTCCCTATATAATATGATAATATAGTTATTATAACGATTATTCAGGGGGCCGGTCACCCCCGGGCAGGACCCCCACCCTCAGGAATCCGGGGTCACCTAATTGTCACAAGTCCTAGTTTAGGCGCCCTGCGCCTTGTTTATGTCCCTATATAATATGATAATATAGTTATTATAACCATTATTCAGGGGGCCGTGGCGCCAAGAACGGCATAATTATTGAAGGTTCTGAGAGCGGTCACCCCCGGGCAGGACCCCCACCCTCAGGAATCCGGGGTCACCTAATTGTCACAAAGTCCTAGTTTAGGCGCCCTGCGCCTTGTTTATGTCCCTATATAATATGATAATATAGTTATTATAACGATTATTCAGGGGGCCGTGGCGCCAAGAACGGCATAATTATTGAAGGTTCTGAGACCGGTCACCCCCGGGCAGGACCCCCACCCTCAGGAATCCGGGGTCACCTAATTGTCACAAGTCCTAGTTTAGGCGCCCTGCGCCTTGTTTATGTCCCTATATAATATGATAATATAGTTATTATAACGATTATTCAGGGGGCCGTAGCGCCAAGAACGGCATAATTATTGAAGGTTCTGAGAGCGGTCACCCCCGGGCAGGACCCCCACCCTCAGGAATCCGGGGTCACCTAATTGTCACAAGTCCTAGTTTAGGCGCCCTGCGCCTTGTTTATGTCCCTATATAATATGATAATATAGTTATTATAACCATTATTCAGGGGGCCGTGGCGCCAAGAACGGCATAATTATTGAAGGTTCTGAGACCGGTCACCCCCGGGCAGGACCCCCACCCTCAGGAATCCGGGGTCACCTAATTGTCACAAGTCCTAGTTTAGGCGCCCTGCGCCTTGTTTATGTCCCTATATAATATGATAATATAGTTATTATAACCATTATTCAGGGGGCCGTGGCGCCAAGAACGGCATAATTATTGAAGGTTCTGAGAGCGGTCACCCCCGGGCAGGACCCCCACCCTCAGGAATCCGGGGTCACCTAATTGTCACAAGTCCTAGTTTAGGCGCCCTGCGCCTTGTTTATGTCCCTATATAATATAATAATATAGTTATTATAACGATTATTCAGGGGGCCGTGGCGCCAAGAACGGCATAATTATTGAAGGTTCTGAGACCGGTCACCCCCGGGCAGGACCCCCACCCTCAGGAATCCGGGGTCACCTAATTGTCACAAGTCCTAGTTTAGGCGCCCTGCGCCTTGTTTATGTCCCTATATAATATGATAATATAGTTATCATAACGATTATTCAGGGGGCCGTGGCGCCAAGAACGGCATAATTATTGAAGGTTCTGAGAGCGGTCACCCCCGGGCAGGACCCCCACCCTCAGGAATCCGGGGTCACCTAATTGTCACAAGTCCTAGTTTAGGCGCCTTGCGCCTATTTACCGAGGGATATTTTCCCGTCGGGATCGAAAAACTAGTCGATAAGCATATTTAGAACGGAGTTAGTGCGTTGAAGTTAGTGCGTGCTAGCTTGACTTTGGTAATTACAGCGCCTTTGAACTTATATCTTATATGTGCATATGGCATGGAATCCCGATCCCGATTCAAATAAACCTGTGGTCGCCTGGTTCCCTGATCTATCATTACGCACAGGATCCAGGCTAGCTCATGCGCAGGCTGAATTTTCGGTTTAACCTCGCTTATATATTTTCTGCGTGGACCCCAGGGTCCACGCAAATACATGAATCTTGTATTTTCTATCAGTCCAAACTAATGTAAAGTGTAGAGAGAGAGAGAGAGAGAGAGAGAGAGAGAGAGAGAGAGAGAGAGAGAGAGAGAGAGAGAGAGAGAGAGAGAGAGAGAGAGAGAGAATAAGTAAAATTATTTTCAAATGGGTTATAATATTGGAAGTGATTTTCATTATGGATGGACAGTGCATTCATTTTGCTTTTAAAGGTGCATGTCTGTCTCATATTCTATTGGGACATAGTGAAGGGAAGGGGATTGGGGTGTTTAGCACTTCTTAAAACAATAGATTGTTTTGATACTTAGATTATCCTGGGGGGCATAGTGTTCTGTTGACACATTTCTTATTGAAGTGCAAACTAATTGGAGTAAATTGTTTAAATGATTAAAAACTCTTAATATGTTTTACAGTGCGACCGTTGGGGCGAGTGCAGCATGTGATCAAATAATGAATTATGATAAATCAATAAAAATAAAAGTATCAACGTAACGTAAATGAATTTGAATGCAAAATAAAATATAAACATGCCTATTTTTTCTTGTAAATTTTCATTATTCATAATTTATAAGATTGTTTATTTATTTAAATAGAATTTATCTCAGATGCATTGTTGTTGAATAATAAAGATTTTAACATAATGTTTATTGCAGTTTATTTCCTCTTTTCTTGCAGCAGACATTTTTCTTAAACTTACATATAAAAAATTGACTTCTCATAGAGCCCCCCCCCCCCCCCCTCCCCCGTTTAAAAAAAAATATATAATCTACGTATAAAAAAAAATTGCTGATCATATATAAGAAAAACGGTTTTGGACCCCCCCCCCCCCCGGGAGGATGTAATAAATATGAAAATAAAGATACCATTGAGCAGTTAAAGAGCTAAATCTAAAATGCATACTACACACCCACCATTCCTCACCCGGATTAGAATTTCCCTGATTTTGAGAATTTCGTTTTCATTTTGCTTGTAAATATTTTTTTAATGATGCTGCCGCACCCCCTTTTAAAAACGTTCCTGGAAATTACTGTAAATATATAGTGAATAAAATAAATGTGAGCATTTATCCAAATGAGAGCAAGTTACAACTGTTTCCTACTTTAAAAAAAATGTCCCCATTCGTTAGCTTTGCAAGGTTTTGAGAAGTGTTTGGTATTTATATATTTCAGCAGATTTACAATAACTATTTAGAGTAATTTCCCCTTTTTGTGACGTCAAAGTTCACGTCGGTCAAATGTCGTCTGTCTCTTTGAAAAAACCCTGAAAAAAAACTAAGTGAAATATACTGTTTTGTTTACTTAAAAAGCATGATATTCTTGAAATTACACAATTTATCTGTTTCTCAAAAGTTGTTACTTTGATTCTCGCGAGAAGGAATAAAGTCTAGTGAGATCGTCCGACATTGATAAATTGCATTGTGGGTCGAAATTTACTGACGCCGAAAAATTATGTGGGATATGCAATCGGCAATGAGTGCGCGAGACATCCGAGTAGTTCCGAGTGGTGGGATATGTGCAAGAAACCCATTGTGACGTCACTCGAAGAAACGACAACTCGGTTGTAATGGAATTATTTTATTTACAATGCATGATGTACATAGTCTTTTATCTTGTTCTCGTGAGAGTGTGAAATGGGAAACCATATTTACAGGGAATTACTGGGATGATTAAAACAAGGCATTACTGGTCCGATTTACTGACGCCAAAAAAATCCATTGAATGAATGTGCAACTGGTCCGAATTTTCTATTCACACACGCCTTGCCGGTGTAACGAAGAATTTTGACCCGGGTTGAAAATTGATCCGGGGGTCATTTTTCAACGTTGAATATTGAGACCAATGGTGTTGAATAAAGACCCTAATCCGTTGAAAACTGACCCGCATCGTGGAATTTTGATCATGAAACCGGTTCAAAATTCAACAGCAAATAAGCACAAATTAACGAATCAATATTATATCTTGAGTTTATTTAAATAAAAATCATCAGTCTTTACATATTTATTCTTTAGATTTACATTGGGGGGGGGGGGGGGTAAAAATGAGACTTGAATCATTTTTTTTTTAAATTTACATATTATCCCTTTAAATATGTAATAACTATTTTATTCATAATTAACTTTTAGCGTATTATTGCTGTTTTGTGTTATATATCTATATTGCTGTTATATATCTATATATTTTTTTTTAAAATATATGTTTTTCAAAATATTTGTATACATGGTTACACGTTAAAATACTCAATTTAGTAAAACTCCTTTTTTAATTCGCTGGAGAAGTGTACAAATATAAATAATTCAAAAAAATTACAATACGTCATATTGTTTAATTTTGGTTTTACGTTCACCCAGTAAATTGAAACTTTTATATTGTTCATTTTAAATTTTCTGGGTGGGTGTAAATACAAAATTTACAGTATGTCGTATTGAGATTTTCGTGTTTGCAAACACTCAGTCTGGTAAAATGAGACTAAATCTGAATTTTGTATTCACACCCATCCAGCCAATAACAGTTTACAAAGTGATGATATGCTAACATGTACTTTTTCATGAACAATGTAGTAGTAACTATATCTTTTAAGCCGATATTTTTTTAGTGTTTTATTTGTTCCGTTAGGATAACTTCTGATGTAACTAAATATCATCAAATTGCGAAATTTTCTAGGCATAAACAATTCTACTTTATGGAATCTGTAGCAAGCTAGCAACCTAATTTTTGTACAGGATGACAATAAAATAATTAAATTTGCGTTAATAGTTTTGAGTTGCTTAAATTACAAAAAAATTAACATTAATTTACTAACAGTAATTGTTTTCTGCATTAAATTGGTAAATTGAATTTTTTGAATAAAAATATGTAGTAGAAGATCACACAGCAGCATTGGGGTTTATGGTATATACCACAGCCACCTACATCATTAATTTAATTTAAACGTGTTTTATTGAACGGAATGTTCAAATTATTGAATGGATTGGATAACAGTCATATCCTATGTAAACCCCTTCAAGCATACAAGAAGTCAAGAAGAAATTATCTATGGTCATAAGAATAAAGTATTACAAGTATACAGAATATCATTAATATTATGTGTATATATAAGACAGGGGATACTTATATATTGAATAATTATCTTAATATATACCATATATGATTCATGCGCGGATCCAGAAAATTTTTCCAGGGGGGGGGGGGGGGGGTCCGAAGGATAATTGTGTTTGCCGGGGGGGGGGGGGTCCGAGGCATATTTTCGCGATAATTTTACTATGTAAATTTAATAAATTTTCATTTTCCAGGGGGGTGTCGGGACCCCCCCCCCCCCTCTAGATCCGCGCATGTGATTGTAAGACATATTGTTGGTAGACATGTTCTCTCACACATACATTAACAAACCTATCACCTTCATTTATACTTACAGAGATACAAACATAAGAATGAGATTGAGCCCATTTGATAAGAACAGTAAATAAAAGGGAACTATATATTAAGTAGATACACATGTATAATACTTAAATAGGTTTAAACCGTGTAACTTAAAAGAATAAAAACGCCTGGGAGCTCTAATATGAATATAACATGGGAAACAATTTTATCTATATGAAATCAAAACTACCATAAAGTATATACCCGGTAGTTCATATGAAAAGGTACACTAATATCAATAAGTTGTTCAAAAAGTTCGTCTCTTTGTTGAGTGTATCTTGGACATCCAGGGGAAAAATCACTTTTCCTTCAGATTCAGACCCACAGTATAAACATCGACTTTCATCAGTTAAAAAATCCTTTAAAAATATTTCCTATTGCCTTAACTGAAATGTTTGTAAGCTCTAGGTATATTTTGTTTTTTATGTTTTGACTTAAAGAAAGATGGAGTTGATGAAATTTTCTTTTCTGCATGAGGATTATTCCATAATTTACATGTAGACGGAGCAAAGCTATTGTTTTAAGTATTTAGTGGTAGATAGTAAAAAGCTCATTCGACCTAAGAAAATATGATTGAATTCAATCTAACGTATCTTATGATGCTAAACCATTTATAATCTTGTAGAATGTAATTAGTTTATGTTTATCCCTTCGCGATCACTATATAAAATGATTTTAGAACAATTAATTAACTCTGATCCCTGTCACTGTCCTGGTTGCTTCAATCTGTACATGTTTAAGACAACATCACCATATTCCGATCTAGGTCTGATAAAAGACGAATTTTAACAAGCGTTTATCTATCAAGTGTGTGCGTGAGTAATCTTAATATATTCAACTTTTTGCATGCCTTTCCATGTATATCATTAATGTAATTAGATCAACCATCCTCCAACTGTATATTTAGATGCAAACATACTTTTTTGAATTGATAAAATTTTTGTGTAGAGGGTATGTGTTTTTAATTTTGAGAAAATATATTACGCCAGTTGCCTGTGTTTCTAATTTACAGGTAAAGAATGGAATTGTAAACTCAAAGTGATAGAAATAAATTGCATTTTTAAAAAGAACTATCATATGACTCTGCATATGCAGAAAATTAGATGGTGCTTCAATAAAGTTTATCTGACAAGTTTATGAACAATTATTGTTAAGTCGTACAAAAAAAATTAAAACATGTATAGATATGTATATGCAGTGTATATATGTATAATACAGTATATATAAAAAAGGATGAAAATATGACAACCATTCATTTATTATTTTGTCAGGGAAATAGTCTGACTTTTTTAAAATTTAGCATAGGTATATGACATTATATCCTTTTGTCTTAATATAAATATATATACCCTTTATCCAATAAAACAGTATAGAGGTTATAAATTTAAATTATTCGAAAAATATACAACGCCAGGTGCCTGTCGAATAGAGCTCTGTTGATTTACTTGAAAAGTGACGATACGGGCAATACATTAATTAGATATATTTATCAGAGATTATGACAAGTTTAAACTTTAAATTCTATCACACGAGGGAATGAAAACCAATTCTATGTCAAAAAGTATTCTAGCCCTATTAGCCTGTTCCATTCAGAAGCAAACGGTCATCTTCTTAGCTTTATTTACATAGTATTGTAATAATAAATGGATATCATATTTTCAGTCTCAAAATTAAATGATAAATCGGACATATCAACCTTAAAGAAATTAGCCACGTCCGCATATATATCGGAAAGTATAAACTTTTTAAAACTGAAACTTTTAAATATGTGCATGATTGTACATTTAAACCGCGTAGAGTAAGTTCCAGTTCAGATAAAAAAAGTTGGGGTCAATTCTCAACAGGATCAATTTTCAACGTGTCGAGGTCTTCAGAGTTTAGAAAAATCTTTCTCATACCGTTGAAAAATGACCCCGGGTATGAATTTCACGATTTTGGTCTCAATTTTCAACGTTGAAAAATGACCCCCGGGTCAATATTTTACGTTGAAAAATGACCCCCGGGTCAATTTTCAACCCGGGTCAATATTCTTCGTTACACCGGTAGAACTCGCTTCGCGCCAGCGGGCTGCGCTCGCTAATAAAAACACTCTTAAAAATGTTATGAAATTGTGCTGTTATATTTAGTAATATTAACAATTCAAAAATGAATTTTTAAAAATCTTTTTAATAATACAATTAAAACATTTTTATCTCAAGAATTATTTCTTTCTTCTTAAAAAAATAAATTTAGTCAAATTCAATTTCAACTATTCATTTACTCATCACATTTTTTAAAGTAAACATGCTTAAATAGGCATAGTAATGCAAAGTAATGTCATGTAATGCCAGCATTACACTAGATTTTGGAAAGTAATGAATTATAATACATTACCATTACTTGTAATGCCAATTTTGTGGCATTACACATTACTAGCATTACTTTGAAAACATTTACATTTAGCATTACCCCAAGCCTGATTAGAGAGCATTATGGGACGTAGACAAAAAATTTTGTTTGATGAACTGTAGATTTAGCTCGTTCTTTTTCCCGCGCACACTGGTGCTTAGAGCTCGCTTCGCTCGCTATAAGTCACGTTTACCGTGTTAGAGAATATTCGGGATGTTTACAATTTTTCGCATGCGCAACGTCACTACTGTTGTGACGGTATATATCTGTCAATGATACAAATATGAGTTATGAGTTGTTAAAAACCTCTAAGTCTGACGAATAAAATCTACGTCCAACTCGGGCAAGGTACAGGTAACAACTGAACTTTGTTTACAATGGATATGGACACAGACCACAATTATTTTTCCCTCTTATTCCTTTATACAAAAATAAATCATATAAAAAATTCCACCGGCTCAAATGAGTTCAAATACAGCATACCTATAGAATGACACTAGTCCAACAACATATCCAAACTACAGGAAAATCAATCGAGAGGGGACTGAGATATGGCCCCTAAAATAACCCCTACCATGAAAAATTCACTTTCACTTTGGAATTTGTGTAAACATTGGCCTCTTTACACCCTTTCTATTGCGCCTGTAAAGATAATTTTTCTAAATTTTTTCCTGCCTGTATTTTTTTTCAAACCTTCTTCTTTCCATCCATGCCATAAAAGGAACCAAATTCGACCATTTAGTACCCCTAGGAATTTTTGAAATAATACATACATTTTTAGAATGGAACTACTTGCGTGGTCAATGAGCACGGGGTAAAAATAGTGGTATGTGACCTAATAATTACACAATTCTTCTTTGATTTTGATGAAACTTGGTAGGTAGACACTTATACCCATAATACACCTCCCTGTGAAATTTGGTTGGCGGGAATTGTGCATTCTGCATCAGAGTTATAGGCCTTTGAAATCTGGTCCAGGAAGGCTGAAATAACATGCAAAATCTAGCACGTTACACACAATATTCAAATTTCAAGAGCTACATTTAACATTAATTACGTGTCAAAAGTTTCATTAATCTATTACATTCATTAACCTAACATGTCTACATGATGATGCTAATGATGATTTAATTCTTTTACACCTGGAACTATTTTTTGGAATTTTTTGAAAAAAATACCCCAAATATGGCTAAATTTTTCAGAAAATGCCAAAAATGAAACATTTAATCACATGCTATGAGCTTGAAAAAATATTTAAAAAATTCTGCATTAAGTTTGCTATAGAAATCAGGTATTTTGATAAATATACAGTGGCTAATCCGTTTACAATAAGCAGATAATCACATAGAACCATTCACACATTTTCAGGAAATGGCACTTGCTGACCAAAGTAGATTAACTCAGAGTACACAGGGCTGATATGGATAGGCATAAAATGCCTTTTGAAACAAAACTAACAATTTAGAAGAATTTAGAATGAATTCTATTTGTCCATTCATTACATATACACTGAATAAATTACTTAAATGTACCCTAATTCATAAGGAGCCTTGGTTCATGAAAACTGTACTCTTAAAACAAAGGGAGATAACTCTACACATTAAAATCCAAAGTAGGGATTTTTTACAAACATTAACGAGAAACTATTTTAGAAATTACAAGTCCATCACCTTCTTTCAGCATTATCTGGTGTGATTAATCTTGAGGAGATCATACCTTTTGTAGCGAGGATTCACCATTCAAAGTCATGGGTTTCTACATACATTGTGCATTTAGAGGTGAAAATGTCTGGTATGTTACCATGAACAATGATGACCAAGACTCAAATTAATGATGAGAGTGCCAAAAAGATATTACTACAGTATTACAAATAGTAAAGCTTCTAGCAGACCTCATATATCTTGGGCAATCACTGTTCAATGCCAGCAACCAAACTCATACACATGCTACATTTGTTGGTAGTTACATTTCTAGGACACAAAGAGGGGAAAAAAACTGACATAATAAGACTTTAAAGCAGTAATTTAAATAAAAGTTTGCAAGGCATTGATAATTTAGAATGCTAAAATGACTATTTCTAACCAGTAAAATGTATATGTCTCATATAAATATCTATACATGAAGGTTTACATATTCTAAAGTACTGAGGAAAATGTTGTAATGCCTACTCACCATCAAATTTCAAGTGTTAAATTGTAAGAAAAATATGAATAAATGAATAAAATCAACTTACCATTTGTTGTTTTCTTCATTATTTCTCTGTCAAAATGGTGTTAACTGGGGGGGGGGGGGGGGGGGGGGGCAGGTGCCCCTTTACCAGCTTGTATATCCTGCCATGCAATCTGCTAGGCAGTGAAATATGTCATCATTCATAGGAATCATAAAGTAACATAAGCCCTACTTTCCTCCTTATTATTTAATAAAAAAATATTAAAGGAAATATATATTTCTATACTTTTACATGTACTATGATTAATATGAGAGAGAGAGAGAGAGAGAGAGAGAAAGAGAGAGAGAGAGGGGGGTATATTTAAGGCTTTATAACTTAATGACAAATCGACCAATTCTTTTATGATTTGGGTGATAAGTAAAGTTAACATTAGAAAGTGTTTTTAGACATTTTGCAAGTACTTACGTCCCCTGTTTGACTCATTGATGACACCATGCTGTTCACACCCCGTTCAAATCCATTTCACACAATTTTTACCGTTATTTTTTCATATTATCTGCCAAAATTGAAAAAGAACCCCACAAAATGTCATTATTCATCCTAATTGTTTGAAAAATAACGAAAAATTAGACTTAAGTTGATAAATGTGGATTTTGACCTTTGACCTGATAATTACACAATTCTTCTTTGATTTTGATGAAACTTGGTAGGTAGACACTTATACCCATAATACACCTCCCTGTGAAATTTGGCGGGAATTGTGCATTCTGCATCAGAGTTATAGGCCTTTGAAATCTGGTCCAGGAAGGCTGAAATAACATGCAAAATCTAGCACGTTACACACAATATTCAAATTTCAAGAGCTACATTTAACATTAATTACGTGTCAAAAGTTTCATTAATCTATTACATTCATTAACCTAACATGTCTACATGATGATGCTAATGATGATTTAATTCTTTTACACCTGGAACTATTTTTTGGAATTTTTTGAAAAAAATACCCCAAATATGGCTAAATTTTTCAGAAAATGCCAAAAATGAAACATTTAATCACATGCTATGAGCTTGAAAAAATATTTAAAAAATTCTGCATTAAGTTTGCTATAGAAATCAGGTATTTTGATAAATATACAGTGGCTAATCCGTTTACAATAAGCAGATAATCACATAGAACCATTCACACATTTTCAGGAAATGGCACTTGCTGACCAAAGTAGATTAACTCAGAGTACACAGGGCTGATATGGATAGGCATAAAATGCCTTTTGAAACAAAACTAACAATTTAGAAGAATTTAGAATGAATTCTATTTGTCCATTCATTACATATACACTGAATAAATTACTTAAATGTACCCTAATTCATAAGGAGCCTTGGTTCATGAAAACTGTACTCTTAAAACAAAGGGAGATAACTCTACACATTAAAATCCAAAGTAGGGATTTTTTACAAACATTAACGAGAAACTATTTTAGAAATTACAAGTCCATCACCTTCTTTCAGCATTATCTGGTGTGATTAATCTTGAGGAGATCATACCTTTTGTAGCGAGGATTCACCATTCAAAGTCATGGGTTTCTACATACATTGTGCATTTAGAGGTGAAAATGTCTGGTATGTTACCATGAACAATGATGACCAAGACTCAAATTAATGATGAGAGTGCCAAAAAGATATTACTACAGTATTACAAATAGTAAAGCTTCTAGCAGACCTCATATATCTTGGGCAATCACTGTTCAATGCCAGCAACCAAACTCATACACATGCTACATTTGTTGGTAGTTACATTTCTAGGACACAAAGAGGGGAAAAAAACTGACATAATAAGACTTTAAAGCAGTAATTTAAATAAAAGTTTGCAAGGCATTGATAATTTAGAATGCTAAAATGACTATTTCTAACCAGTAAAATGTATATGTCTCATATAAATATCTATACATGAAGGTTTACATATTCTAAAGTACTGAGGAAAATGTTGTAATGCCTACTCACCATCAAATTTCAAGTGTTAAATTGTAAGAAAAATATGAATAAATGAATAAAATCAACTTACCATTTGTTGTTTTCTTCATTATTTCTCTGTCAAAATGGTGTTAACTGGGGGGGGGGGGGGGGGGGCAGGTGCCCCTTTACCAGCTTGTATATCCTGCCATGCAATCTGCTAGGCAGTGAAATATGTCATCATTCATGGGAATCATAAAGTAACATAAGCCCTACTTTCCTCCTTATTATTTAATAAAAAAATATTAAAGGAAATATATATTTCTATACTTTTACATGTACTATGATTAATATGAGAGAGAGAGAGAGAGAGAGAGAGAAAGAGAGAGAGAGAGGGGGGTATATTTAAGGCTTTATAACTTAATGACAAATCGACCAATTCTTTTATGATTTGGGTGATAAGTAAAGTTAACATTAGAAAGTGTTTTTAGACATTTTGCAAGTACTTACGTCCCCTGTTTGACTCATTGATGACACCATGCTGTTCACACCCCGTTCAAATCCATTTCACACAATTTTTACCGTTATTTTTTCATATTATCTGCCAAAATTGAAAAAGAACCCCACAAAATGTCATTATTCATCCTAATTGTTTGAAAAATAACGAAAAATTAGACTTAAGTTGATAAATGTGGATTTTGACCTTTGACCTGATAGGACACAGACCACAATTATTTTTCCCTCTTATTCCTTTATACAAAAATAAATCATATAAAAAATTCCACCGGCTCAAATGAGTTCAAATACAGCATACCTATAGAATGACACTAGTCCAACAACATATCCAAACTACAGGAAAATCAATCGAGAGGGGACTGAGATATGGCCCCTAAAATAACCCCTACCATGAAAAATTCACTTTCACTTTGGAATTTGTGTAAACATTGGCCTCTTTACACCCTTTCTATTGCGCCTGTAAAGATAATTTTTCTAAATTTTTTCCTGCCTGTATTTTTTTTCAAACCTTCTTCTTTCCATCCATGCCATAAAAGGAACCAAATTCGACCATTTAGTACCCCTAGGAATTTTTGAAATAATACATACATTTTTAGAATGGAACTACTTGCGTGGTCAATGAGCACGGGGTAAAAATAGTGGTATGTGACCATATATACTTATGTTGTTATTTATGGAATTCCGAGCCCGATGGTAATATTCACTACATTCCTCCCCATCATATTTAAAAGGACAGATGTGTAAAACTTTAAAACATATACATGTATTATTTCTAATAAATTACTAAGTAACACACTATTAGACAGCTGTTCACAATCAGACTGTAAATAAAGCACTCCAAAAGTATGATGTTTCATATATGCAAAGATTAAATAAAAACAGATAACACTGTTATCAAGAGGCATAAATATAACGGCTTAATTAAAAACTAATACATATATTTAAAAGTAATGAACATTGATTGTTCAGTCCTAAAATATATTTGTTTAAGTTAAAACCCTACATTGGTTTGATTATTGTTATCCATTAGCAAACTACATTAAGTTCCAAGATCTTAATAAAATCAGACAATGATATCAGAGTGTCCGACATCTTTGACTGCAGAACTTAAATCACATTATTCACATAAATTAATTTAAAGTATTTCCTGATAATTCATCAACATTGAATCAAGATTGTATTCGTAAAGTTTAGATTTGTCCTTATACATGTATTTGCATCTTTGTTGTTTTATTATACAATTTTCATTCTTGTATTTTCCTATCTGACAACTTCTATATGCCTGTCCTAACAAAATTTAATTAAAGTTGCCATGATTTACCAACTTAGTTTTTTGTCTGTCCTTAATTCAACCTCAACCTGGTGATTTTATTAAATTTTGACATTTGAATCTGGTATGTGGTTGTGGCCTTGGTTCATTAAGTCGAGCTGACGAATGGCCTATTTCCTCAGCTCGTGAGAGTTTAAATCTCCCTGAGACTTTGATGATGATTGCGGGGGGATCTGCTTTGTGATGGTGATCTAGATCTGGAAAATGTATTATATTGTATTGAGCAGTTTCTCGCAAAATGCCCTATTTCTCCACACTTGAAACATTCACTTTCTCTTTTGGTATCTGTGATGAGTAGTATTTCATCTTTATATTCAAATGTGACTCTTCTGCCATCTTCCTTTGGTTCCATGATCAATAATTGGTTAGTAATTGTGGTATTGATGTATTGAACTGCTTCGTCTAGTGTTTTAGGATCTTTATCAAGTGTAACTATTGCAGCTCTTCTCTCCATACAGCCCCTTAAGAATGGAGCAATGGTAATAGTGCTTCTAAAAAACTCTGGACAGCTGTATGGGTAAGCCTCAGTGAATATTTCTTCTATCTTCTCCGCAAATTCTTCAAGAGTTTCATGTGTCTTCTGTTTGATCTCCTGAAGTTGATGTCTCATGATATGACACTGGTCACTCTTGTTTAGTATTTTCTCTTTCTGCTCTTCAAATCTGCCTAATTGATCATCTAACTGTCTAGCATATATTATTTCTTTATGATCATTCTCTCTCCTTTCACCCATATCATGCACATCATCCACAAATGTATCTCTCTTTCCTCTGCTTTTGTACATCAGTGCTATTTCCTTTTCTTTCTTATCTAATGTACGGTCTCTTTCTTTCAATTCTTCCTCTATTTCTCTTATAACATTCTCTCTTTCTCTAATAACACTCTCTCTTTCTCTAATCATTTCTTCTTTCACAATCAGCTCTTTTTTCAATCTCTCAATCCTTTTCAATAAATCTGTTTCTTTCATGTTTACCTCAAAAGGAGTAGCCATAATCTTGATCTTTTACTCCTGTATACACCTACCTAGTACTGATCCTAATATACGTATGAAATAAATCATCAGACAATCCGACGAAATAGTCAAGTTGTAGTTGATCTTAAACAACATGCAAGTGTACTCGAAACAAAAAAATATAAGAAAAGAAAACCAATAGGAAAAAAATATCAAAATAAACAAGAAAAGCAATACAGTTCTTTCAAAAATATACCAATACTTTAATTGAAATGAATAAATATCTTCCTAGATCGAATTTGGAAGACAGAAAAAAAATTAATTATGGCGCCAAAATGCACGAACTAATGTGCGGGGTATCTAATCTGAAAAATAATCAGACATAAACAAACACTTCTGACACCATTGTTGTGACGGCGTATATTTGTCAATGATACTCACAAATATGAGTTATGAGTTGTTAAAAACCTCTAAGTCTGACGAATAAAATCCAAGTCCAACTCGGGCAAGGTACAGGTAACAACTGAACTTTGTTTACAATGGATATATACTTATGTTGTTATTTATGGAATTCCGAACCCGATGGTAATATTCACTACACTACCGGTTTTGATCTCACCCGTCTCCAAATCGCAACTTCTCGGGCCTTTCCGGCAAGCTCGGAAAAACACGTCAAATGTATTACCTATAGGCGTCCATGACAACCCCCCTTTTTGTAAAACTTGAAATAAATAGAACACATTTTACGATCTGTTGAGATGTGAGCTATACTTCATTAAAGTAAACGATATACACTAAAATATAACACAGAAGCGACATAAAAGACTGTCTATCAGTCGATACTTATTCGAGGTGTTTTTCCGAGCTTGCCGGAAAGGACCGAGATGTTGCTATTGACCCTTCCCCCTAACTAGATTCAGCTGCACAGTCGGAAGGCCTCGGGAACCAGGCTATCTTTCTGTGCCCGGAAGTTGTAAACCGAAACTGAAATTATACGAGACCAATGCAGAAACAACACGTGTACGTTTCGCTCGGAAGTGAACGGTGAATATGTTTAGTCATACGGTCAACAGGTATAGCACTTTTTGTTGATGAGTCGTACTATAAGAACCCCGAAAGACATATTTACAGTACACTTTAAGGTAATATATATATGATAATTGTCAGAAATGTACCCAAACCGAATCACCGGGTTTTGATTGACCATCATTCATTATTACCTAATCAAAGGGATTTTGTTGTTCTATTACATATTAAATATTTGCGTCTATTTTGAACTGCCGGTCAATAGACTGCGATCTATTAGACCACCGGTCAATAGACTTCGATCTATTGGACCGCCGGTCAATAGACTGCGATCTATTGGACCGACAATTAACGTATTTCAGAACGCGGGTATGTTAATGTTACATCATTTCGATAGTTCTCATGGAATGTATATTACTTTACATAAACGCTGTTTTTAGTACTTGGTGAAACCAAGTTCAAAGTTTTCAAAATGGAGTATCAAATAATCAATAGTTTTAAAACCTCATATAAGGTAAAAGACTACATGTATTTAAAATCTAATGGGTTGAAGATTCCCCCTTCTTTGGGTAAACTAATATTAAATTGAGATGTTGTAATGCATGCAACAGGTTTTGTGCATGTAAAAGATGAAAAAAAAATCTTAGTATATTGCATAATGGCACGAAAACCATCTGCAATATGCAAATTGTAAACCCCGAAAACTAAAAAAGGAATTAGGTAATAAAACAATTATTTAACGCTTGAACAGTCAATAGACCAGAATTTTTTCCCTTGGTGCAGGGAGCAGCTCAGTATGATCTATTGCCCTCGGCCGTTGGCCTCGGGCAATAGATCATACTGAGCTGTTCCCTGCACCTCGGGAAAAATATTCTGGTCTATTGACTGCTAAAGCATTAAATAATTGTATAATATTTTACATTGTTTGCATTGGAAATCTTTCATTTTTTACGTCTTCACGTGTTTTGAGTATATTTATTTTGTAAGATTAAATGGAACGTTCAATTTTACACAACCAATTTGATATGTACTTTTGAAAAATTTGTCAGCAATGTTTTTTAGACTAACTTTCAATATTGTTATGAATTTCAACATTTAACAGGTTGGGCACCAACCCCCGTTTGGTGGTTGGAGTCCCATTTGGTGGTTAAATGCCTAAACGGTATACCTATTTTACCTACCAAATGGGTAAGATTTATCAGATGATATACGATATTTTGTCAAAACAGAATCCATGAATATCCAAGATCATAAAGTATGATTTTCATATAAAATGATAAAGGTGGTCTTATGAAGGTGATGTCTCATAAGGGTGATGCTCCGTCTCGGTGAGCTTAGTAATCTATGATTACCTATGTTCTTTTTATAATATGATAAGCAAATTTTTTAAGCGTAAATTAAAAAAAAATTAAAATTAATTTTTTTAAAAGTGGAGAGGGCAACTCCATGATAAGTCGTTTTTTCTATGTGCAAATTGAAAAAAAAAATTTAACATGGGGGGGGGGGGGGCTCTATGTTAAGTCAATTTTTGTATGTAAGTTTAAGAAAAAATGTCTACTGCAAAAAAAGGGTTTGAACTGACGTACGTTATAATCACTTTAAAAGAGGAGATAGAGTGCATTTACATTAAAATCTTTATTATTCTAAAACATTGTATCTGAGATTGAACTATTGTTCTACTTACAACAAATTTTATAAACTATGAATAATGTAAATTTCCTGAAAAATAAGTATGTTTTATTTTATTTTGCAATCAAATTAATTTACGTTGTTAATTTTATTTTTATTAAATAAATTTATCATAATACATTGTTTGAACACATGGTGTGCTCACCCCAACGGTTGCAGCATAAAACATATTATAGTAGTATAGATAAACTGGACAAATATTTCCTTATTAAAATATAAATTCATTCAAATTATTTCTTTTTTGTATAGTAAATATAAATTCAAATATTTTTTAATTCAATTAAAAAGTAAAAAAGTGCTTTTTCCTCAATTAAGATTATTGTTTTTAGTCCCTCTCTCTATTGAATTTATTCCTGCGTTATAATTACGTCTACAAAGAATGTAAGGAATATCAACAATTTCATAACCCAACAATTAAAATCTTTGGCCTGTAGAAACAATCGATAAACATTGTGACCTTTACATTTAGATACGCTAACTAGCCAATGTGCCTTTCATGTCTGGAATGTACGCTTCAACCCGGTAAACATACATTTTTATAAATAGTAAATTTGGTATTTATAAACAAAATGGCGGATTTTATATATGAAATATATGTTTGTGTAATTGCTACCTGTTTATTCTGCATATTTTACTCTTGAACGGGCGTTTCTGTTTATACGCACTTGATATCAACCTTTCAAAATCAGCCGTTTTTGACGTAATATTTTGGCACGTGACCAAATACGACAACAAACAAGATGGCGCACGACTACAGGGCATGCACAACTATAGGACCTTTAACCATACTTGTGGACAATCTCATTTTTCCAAGGTCTATCCCAAATCTTAGTGGGATAGTCCCATGGGCTATTTCATGCAGTTTGTTAATTTTGCACAATGCTAACAATGTTAAATATAAACAACCGACTAATCGTTATTCACTTGTCGATGTGACGTCATACTGTAAATTTTTACGCATATCATTATGCTTATTTTGATCCAGCATGTAATTATTTTTAGGGCAAATTGTATTTGGCGCGTCGATGCGTTCGCGCAACTGATTTTGTTTGTAAATTAAATTATCGATTATATGATTTCATTAAGGCGTCGAGCTAATGCTCGGCAGCCTTCTAGCGATCGTCTGGATTGGCAATCGTCCAAAAATTCATGCTCTGCACCGCCTTTTAAATGCGCATAAGAAATATGTTCCTTAAAGTATTAAACGTATTACAAGATTTTTATTCCATTTATTTAACTAAATTGTGTACAAAAAACCCAACTTTCCCTCCCTGGTTATTGACAACTCATTGCATAAGAATAAATTTGCTTAATCAAGAAATGGCGGATGGATACAATCAGGTGTAAAAATTCACTAAGTATTATTTTAGTTTATCGCTTACATTTTAATTGGAGACCGTGCCCAAAGAAATAAAATTTGAGGTGTAAATTTATTTGTTATCAGGCGTGGTCTCCAAAATAAATGTAAGCGATAAACGTGTTTGCAAAAAATAAACACGATAATGCATTTGGTTTGGTCGAGCATTTTAGATAGCACGTGTTGTGGATTTGTTTGTAAACAACCGTACCATAGGGAATCTTGTTTCAAACGGGAATTGAAATAATTAAAAGTATGTTTTATTTTTTTTTTTAAACTTTGAAATTTCTTCGATTTTTGTAACCATAATATGAGTTATTGAATTGTAAAAGCACCACTACCAAGAAAATAAACTTATTTTTGTTTTTAAAGCAGTACAAAACATAATTCATAACTAGTAGACTAATTGTTCTCGAACAATTAGAGGTCTTTCCACCTCATTTTTTAAGGTTTGAAATAAGATTGCTTCAATAGAATAAAGTATTTTTTCTGCGTTTCTTCATTAAAAAGTGTCAAACGATTAAGCTTGCAATTTTTTATTGCTTGACCTTGACCTTTGACCTTTGTGTCATTTTCATCTGACAAGGTAGACGCTTCAATACCATGTGGTCCGATGTATCTATGATTATTGATTCAAAAGTTATTTGTGTTTTTTATTGAATGTTCGAAACTTTCAGGGGCAATAACTGCTAGAAAGGGACTTTGGACCCTGTCGGTATGAATAGATTGAAGAAGCGTCTAAGTATACTGAATACATTAGTAAAAGTTTCAAGTCTCTATCTCTAACGGTTAATGAGGAGTGGCGATAACAAGCAATTTGTACAATAGGGGCAATAACTCTATAATTGTTACATGGTAAGGGTCAAAGGGTTATATTTTGAAATGTCTTAAGATGTCCTACTACATCCATGAAAACGTTTTTCTCTACCATCCTAAACAAAAGAGATCTAAAAACTCTTTAATTAGGAGATTTCCAAATGACCTTGACCTTTGACCTTGATGTCATTTTGTTCGGCCAAGGTAGACACTTCCATCCCAAGTGGTTTGAAGTCTCTATAATAAGTAATAAAAAAGTTGGAAGTGATTTTATGGAAATGTAAATACTTTCAGGGGCAATAACTGATAGAAGGGGGCCTCAGATCCTTTCGGTATGAATAGATTGAAGAACCCTCTAAGTGTACTGAAGACATTGGTAAAAGTTCCAAATCTCTATCTCTTATGGTTTCAGAGGAGTAGCGATAACAAGCGTTTCGTGTACAAGGGGCAATAACTCTGTAACTATTTAAAAGAAGGAGCCAAGGGGCTATATTTTAAAATATCTTAAGATGCCCTACTACATCCATGAACAAGTTTTTCTCTACCACCCTTAACAAAAGAGATCTAAAAACTCATTAATTAACAGATTTCTAAATGACCTTGACCTTTGACCTTTATGTCATTTTGTTCGGCCAAGGTAGACGCTTCCATCCCAAGTTGTCCGAAGTCTCTATGATAAATTATAAAAAAGTTGGAAGTGATTTTATTGAAATTCAAATACTTTCAGGGGCAATAACTACTAGAAGGGGGTCTCGGATCCTATCGGTGTTAGTAGATTGAAGAACCCTCTAAGTGTACTGAAGACATTGGTAAAAGTTCCAAGTCTCTATCTCTTATGGTTTCAGAGGAGTAGCGATAACAAGCTTTCCGTATACAAGGGCAATAACTTTTTAAGTTCTGGGAGTTATCAAGCAAAGGGTCATTTGGTACTATAACTTTTAATGGCCAATAACATAAAGAAAAAATTGTTTCAATATCTCT
This sequence comes from Magallana gigas, assembly GCF_902806645.1. Classification (NCBI taxonomy): domain Eukaryota; kingdom Metazoa; phylum Mollusca; class Bivalvia; order Ostreida; family Ostreidae; genus Magallana; species Magallana gigas. The sequence goes on along the minus strand of NC_047563.1, from coordinate 13,758,022 downwards.
TGAAATAAAAAAGCTGTCCCTGGAAAAAAAGAGAAGAAAAAAAATAATAAAAAACATAAGAAAAACAAAAGGTCTTTCACCTGAAAGGTGGAAAGACCTAATTATACTTTTCTATTCTATGTCTAAAATTATTTGATATACAACTATTAATACAGAAATTCAAATTATTGATATCATTCTATGTAAAAGAAAATGTCAGTTCGACGCCTTTGTGGCCGTTCCGGCCTTTGATTATAAATGGGCATGGTGTTTCTCTTCGCTAAGACGTGAACGACAATAGCACATGTAGTTGATGCACAAAGTAAATAAATAATCCTAATAATACATGTATCAATAAGTTTTATTTAAATGGGGCACATGATGTCAATAGAAAACTATTAGAAACATTGAGTTTATGAGAATATAGGTGATAGACGAATGAGAGAAATTTTTAAGACATCTCAAATATTTTTGATACTGTGAATTTGATACTGCAAGTTTTGTTTCAAGTTTTGTTAGATGAGTATGATTGTAGAGACGATTTTAAGTTTTTGTCATATAACTTCATGTTATTTTCATACAATGCTATAAATTGATACTGGAAATCAGCTTCATTTTATCTCGAGAGCATGGGGGAAGGGGCGGTTGATGGGAAGCAGCTAAGCCACTGGCTGATGTTAAAAAAAGCTCCTACAATAAAGAGATAGTTTTCTGTACTATAATAATTATTATTATAGTACAGAGAATTATCATGTTATTAAAAGAAATATTTCAACGTCCAACATCTGTGCCCTGAATCATCATCCATGCGGAGACGTCTGAATAAGTATTCATTCATGTAATAGGATACGGGTTCTGGAGAGGAAAACAATATTTTTTGATATCCTGTGCACATATGTATGGTAGTACCTTGCATTATTATTATATTTAATTTGGCGAAACCTTAGAATAACCTTAGAATAATATGAATTTCTCAGATGAATATACAGCCAGGACAGCCAGTGTGGACAAATCTTGCACCAATTTAATCACTTAGCTATACATGTAAATTTACATACATATATACCGGACGGTCACATACTACCTCGTTCATTCTGTTAAGGCCTGTTAGGCTATTGGCTCAAAAAGTCCAATTTTTAGATGATCCCAGGTATTACACTCTGTCCCATTAGTTTTTGCTTCCACCACTTTTTGCTTGATATTTCAATGAAAGTAAATACCTTTGTGCTCAAACTATGTTCATCCACTAATATAAAAAATGTCCAGATTATCTGTTTTGAAACGCCCCCTCTTCAGGTTTCAATACACATCCTGAAATTGAAAGTCTATGGAGATTTTGCATAGCAACAGCCATTAATAAGCCCGCTGATAACGTTAAAAAATTGCACGATGTATTCTGAGTGTATTCTGAATGGAGAAAAGATGTAAACATTCCCCAATATAAATCTCCGTAAGGAATCTGTTTTCGTTCCTGTGAATTTTTCTGAGTGAAAAGGGATAATTGATACCCTGTATGGCATTTTATGGCCAAGATTAGTCTTACAAGAGCACACTAAACTCCAGAATCAATGCCATGTTAAAGATTAAAAATATTGTTAGGTGATGTCCCAATTAAGGAAATGAGAACCAAAGCTCTTACCATGCAAAGTTATAGCAAAATAGACAAAATGCAAGGTCAAATCATGAATTGCAAATGAAATACAAAGAACATTGGTTTATGACACTGAAGAATAAATCTGTGATGCACGAAAGCTCACCGCCTACCGTAAAAAAAAAATTTTAAACTGAATCAAAATTGTTTTACAGGGTAATTACTATCGAGCTTGATGTTTTTCGACATTAATATAAGTGATAATGCTTTAAAATGAAGAAAAATTGACGTCATTTGAGTGTTTTACGGCAGGAAGATTTTACTTAGAATAAAAGAGATAAGATGGACACGCGGGTGTGCCGACACGCTGAATACAATTAGCCATTTTTAGAGTGTGTATTATTTTATGCACCTCTTCGAAGAAGGGAGGGCATATTGCTTTGCTGCTGTCTGTCGGTTTGCCGGTCCACCAATAGTTTCCTTTCATTTCATTTTTAGCTCACCTGAGCTGAAAGGTTAAGTGAGCTTTTCTGATCACAATTTGTCACAATTTCTGATCACAATTTTTTTGAGAAATTTTCAAAAATCTTCTTCTCAAGAACCATTAGGCCAGGAAAACTGAAACTTGTGTGCAGACATCCTCAGGTAGTGTAGATTTAAAGTTGTGAAAATCATGACTCCCGGGGGTAGGGTGGGGCCACAATGGGGGGTGTCGACGTTTTACATAGGAATATTAATAGAGTAAAACTTTAAAAATCTTCTTCTCAGAAACTAATCAGCCAGAAAAGCTGAAACTTGTTTTGAAGCATCCTCGGTAGTGTAGATTCAAAGTTGTGAAAATCATGACCCCGGGGGGGTAGGGTGGGGCCACAATGGGGGGTCGACGTTTTACATAGGAATATATAGAGTAAATCTTTAAAAATCTTCTTCTCAGAAACTAATCAGCCAGGAAAGCTGAAACTTGTGTGGAAGCATCTTCAGGTAGTGTAGATTCAAAGTTGTGAAAATCATGATCCCCGGGGGTAGGGTTGGCCACAGTGGGGAGGGGGGGATCGAAGTTTTACATGTATAGGAATATATGGAGTAAATCTTTAAAAATCTTCTTCTCAAAATCTAATCATTAGGGGTTACCCCCCCCACTTTTTTTGCTAAGTTATACATAACTGTAACCACAAGATCCTTTTTTCTTGTTTGTCAAGATTTTTGATAAGTTTAGCCCCCTTCCAACTTTCAATTTGCTTTGTAAAGTGCAAAATTACGCACTCTGGTTGTGTTTATATAGAAGAACTTACCGAAATAATGTTTCGTAAAACTTTTATTCCACCACCAGTAAGCATCCTTATTCACTATTTTCAATTTCGAATCATTAAGGCTAGTGTTTGTTTTATAAAACATCAACAACTGTTCCTCGTTCAAACTAACGAGCATTCACAACTTTGTGTATGTCAACAAACTTGATTATTCAAGTCTTCTGATCAGTATTTCCATTTAATCAAGTGAATAAGCTCCAAGAAAAATTATTTAGAGCTAAAACCAATTTTTGGGTGTATTTCGGTTCCAAACTTAACATTAAAACAGTTAGATTTATCTCGTAAATGACGTACTTAATTGTATTGTGCAAAGTCACAATAACTGCATAACACAACGTTGCATCATCGTTTTTAATCTTTGAAAAAATCAATTCGGGTCATATGAGGGACTGTCTCAAAAGCTTCATAATATAAATCAAATTGTATGAGATTATTGGAAAATCAATAATTGTGTGATTTTATATTTGCTTTATCCAATGCGTTGAAATGGTTATATTCGCTTGACAAGCCTCGCGAAAATATACACCATTTCAACTTGTTGGATAAAGCAAATATAAAATCACACAATATATAGATATCCTCTATATATTACATTGAAATCTTATTGATATAATGTTCACACAGATCTGTTACCTTAAACTATTTTGGAAAGAGTCTATTATAGTTTTCTTAAATATTCCTTACGATTGTTTTTATTTTTCAGATTTTAAAGAGGAAATGTGTAATGAAGAATATTGGACAGTAATCTACCAAAACAATGGACAGCTCTAGATTTATCTTATTGGTAGCAGTGTGGCAGATAATGGATTTACAGGTATGAACTGTGAAAGGAAATTATGTTAAATGTCAAAAACCATTTCATTCATTTGGGCAGAATATCTGAAACTTGAGTGGAAGCATCCTTTGGTGGTGTACATTAAAGTTTGTTCAAACCATGATCCCTGAGGGTAGGATTGGGGCACAATGAGTGGGTCAAATTTTTCCATAGAAGGAATATATAGAGAACTAGTAGACGAATTGTTCTCGAACAATTAGAGGTCTTTCCACCTCATTATTTTTTTATGTTTTGTTGCAATATAGTTAATAAAACATTTTCTCTGCAGAATTTTATAAAAAGAACAAACTCAAAAGCTTCAATATAAGATTTTTTTTGGTTTGACCTTGACTTTTGACCTTTATGTCGCATCGACTTGTAAAGGTCAACATTTAGTTTAAAGAGGTTTGATGACCCTACGATGTGAGGTTCAAAAGTTGTAAGTGTTTTTAACAAACTTTAGAAACTTTCAGGGGCGATAACTGCTAAAAGAGGTACTCAGGCTCTTTCGGTTTGATAAAATGAAAAACCCTTTAAAAGTACTGAATACATTAGTAAAAGTTTCAAGTCTCTATCTCTAACGGATTATGAGAATTAGCGATAACAAGCTTTTTGTACAATAGGGGCAATAACTCTACATACTTGTTTCAAGGTAGTGGCTGACGGGTTATAATTTGAAATGTCTCAAGAAGTCATACTACATCCCTGAAAAGTTTTTCTGTACCATCCTATATAAACAAAGAAATCTAAAAATTCATTAATTATCAGATTTTCAAATGACCTTGAGCTTTGACCTCTAACGAGGTCGAGTACAGAACGAGTACGCACGCTTTCGCGCAGCGTTTCATTTGTATTGTGACGTCATCTTTTTGCTTTGTTGACGCCATGGCGTGATAGTTTCAACTGCAGATATTCAGCGAAATTTGTTGAAAATAGCTCGTTTGATGCATAAAATTTATTTTATATTGTGGAATAAACATAAAAGTCTCGAAGTATAAGTTATATTTGGGCTCGGGTCGAAAACGTGAAGAGGATTCAGCAAGCCTAGCCCTCTCACGTTTTCTGAACCCGCCTAAATATGGCTTAATTCATATATTTCAAGACAGTAACCATGTATTTTATATTAATGACCCTTAATATGTGATGTTATATATTTATTTATTACTTAAATATGTCTGAATGTTTGAATAATACTATAAAGATCACCATTTCCGTCTTTGTCAAATAAAAAATAGCCATATTTATCTGACAAATTGGGAAATTGGGCATACAAAAAACAACTTTGATAAGACCCCTGGAACAAACCAGGAGGTAAAAGTTTTTTTTTTTTGACAATTTGATGCCTTTTAGCAATTACTTTAATATGTAGAACAAAAAAAGAAATCCCTAGGGCAGAAGTAAAAAAAAAATTTTAAAAATGTGCAAAATTGATACATTTCAAGCAAAATCCCATAGGGTCCTATGTTAAAAATTAACGAACTTTGAGATGACCCCTTAAACAAACGGTGTGATAAATGTCTTATTCTTAGCTCACCGAGACAAAGTCAGGGGGAGCTTATGCTATACCCTCGGCGTCGGTGTCGGCGTCCGGACCTGGTTAAAGTTTTTGTTGCAGGTCCTGTATCTAAGCTATTACTTGTCCTTCTTCACCAAACTTGCATGGATGATGCATCTGGACCTACTTAAGGACTTGAAAGACTTGGATGCTGAATCTGAGTCCTAAATTTCAGATGCTGGAGGAGGTTAAGGTTGTTTGACCAGGTTAAAGTTTTTGTTGCAGGTGCCCTTTGATAGCAATATCTAAGTTACTGCTGGTCCGTACTTCACCAAACTTGCATGGATGGTGTGTCTTATGATACTGATGCACCAGACAGGCTTGAGTGCTGAATCTGAGCTATAGGTTTCGGATGCTGGAGGAGGTTAAGGTTTTTGGAGCAGGTTAAAGTTTTTTGTTGCAGATGCCCTTTGATAGCAATATCTAAGTTACTGCTGGTCTGTACTTCACCAAACTTGCATGGATGGTGTGTCTTATGATACTGATGCACCAGGCAGGCTTGAATGCTGAATCTGAGCTATAGGTTACAGATGCTGAAGGAGGTTAAGGTTTTTAGAGCTGGTTAAAGTTTTTGTTGCAGGTGCCCTCTGATGATTATAGCTTAGTTACTACTTGTCCTAACTTCACCAGACTTCCATGGATGGTGCATCTTATGATACATGTACTGATGAACCAGACAGGCTTGAATGCTGAATCTGAGCCATAGGTTTCGGATGCTGGAGGAGGTTAAGGTTTTTAGACCTGGTTAAAGTTTTTTGGAGCAGGTGCCCTTTGATGATTATATCTTAGTTATTACTGGTCCTTACTTCATAAAACTTGCATTGATGATACGTCTTATGATACTGATGCACCTGACAGGCTTGAATGCTGAATCTGAGCCAAAGGTTTCAGATGCTGAAAGAGGTTAAGGTTTTTAGAGCTGGTTAATAAGTTTTTTTTGCAGGTGCCCTCTGATGATTATATCAAAAATAGTTACTACTTGTCCTAACTTCACCAGTCTTATGATACATGTACTGATGAACCAGACAGGCTTGAATGCTGAATCTGAGCCATAGGTTTCGGATGCTGGAGGAGGTTAAGGTTTTTAGACCTGGTTAAAGTTTTTTGGAGCAGGTGCCCTTTGATGATTATATCTTAGTTATTACTGGTCCTTACTTCATAAAACTTGCATTGATGATACGTCTTATGATACTGATGCACCTGACAGGCTTGAATGCTGAATCTGAGCCAAAGGTTTCAGATGCTGGATTAGGTTAAGTTTTTTGGAACAGGTCACATGTTTAATAAATATTAGTACTATTTCAAACTTGCATAGTTAATTGAACTATAATATAAATAAATCGCAGAGGACGTAGCTTCAGATGCAGAGCCTGATCTTCATTATCAAGGATGTTAAAAAATTTATCTTAGTTACAGACCCTAAAACGTACTACTACACCACCCGCTCGCTGCATGCTCGCTAAACCGTTCACACGAAACGCTGAACGGTTTACACGAAACGCTTTGCCCGAAACGCTAAACGATTTACACGAAACGCTGAACGGTTTACACGAAACGATTCTCGCACGAAACGATTCTCGCACGAAACGATTTGCTTGCTTTTCACACGCTTTGGACACGCTTTTATCCTGATCGATTCAGGTCCTCTCGGATTTTTACCCTGACTCTGTAAAAATCAATTTTAAGAAAACACGAAATAATAGAAATACTGATATTAGAAACATATATGTACATAAGTATTGAATTGATTAATTAAATTAATTTGGTATTATAATTATATTAATATATATATTAATATAATATAATATAAATTATAATAATAAACTAGAGCAAAGCTTATGTACGTCTAAGAAGCAGAGTTCTTAATCTAGTAACAAAGAAACCTAAGTACAAAAAGATAAAAAAAAAAAACCGAATGATTTTTGGTACAACTTAACATAATCCGAATGGTTTTAAGTACGACTTACCCAAAAACCTTAACCATTTCAAGAATGACTTAACAAAAAAAACAATGTGTTTAAGTACGACTTACGAAATTTGACTTCATTTTAGGTACAAGTTAACTTTACCTTGAACTAACATCTTTTTTCTTAACCCAGAATGCAAAATTAAAATTTACGTAAAAAATCAATTTTGTTTAAAACATAATTCTGAGCAACTTTTCCTCTTCACTGCTTTTCAAAGGGTTGACCTTTCGTACTGTGTGCTCGTTGCGTCATTAATTGTCAGAAACTTATCGATGTAAAGTTTACTTTACTGTACCTCTGTGAATATTTTCTATGTAAAATTACTATGAACCAGACAACATTGAAATGGTGAACATTTCAAAGGGCCCCGCTTATGTTATTTCAGAGAATTCTGCTTTGACCTTGACCTTTAACTTGAAATTTTTCCAGCTGGCATAGAACTTTTAATTCAATTTCATTCCCCCTAACATACATGCATTTTTGTTCAATCTGACCAAGATTAAGCATATTTGGAAAATAATCTACTGTCTAAAACTAATTTTAAAAAGATCTGCTATGACCTTCACATTGACAGACTTGGTTCAAGGTCACTGCACGCCATTAACCAATAAACTCTGTAAAGGTAAAATATTAGCCAAATAGGGGCTAAAAGGAGAGTATATCTATGCTCTTAAAATATGGATTTTTGTGTGTTCTGATATGACCTTGACTCTTCATCTACAAATATCATTCGAGGTCATTGCATATATTTTGATCAAAGGCATCATGTGGGTGAAGTATGAGGCTGAATGGAGCAAAGGGAGAGAAGATATACTCCGGACAAGGATTTTTAAAAATATAATTCTGCTATGACCTTCACAGTTTCTTTTCACTGAAAATAGGTTCAAGGTCACTACACACCCTTTCACCCTTTACTCAAAAGCTCTGCTTATGTGAAGTCTGAGCCAAATAGGGGTTAGTAGAAATTATATATGCTCTCAAAAAAGGATTTTTGCATGATCCGATATGATCTTCACCCGTTACCTAGAAATTTCATGCAAGGTCACTGCACATCGTTTAACCATAGAGACACTCTGCGAGTATTAGCCAGATTGGACCAAAGGGAAAAAAGATATGCCCCAGACAAGGATTTTATATATATAATTCTGCTATGACCTTAACCTTATACCTAAAAACATGGTTCAAGGTCACTGCGCATCCTTCAACCAAAGGAACCCTGTGGATGAGGTATGAGCCAGATTGGGCCAAGGGGAGAGAAGCTATGCTCCAGTCAAGCAATCTCGGATGGACAGACGGACAAATTGATCACTAGAAGGCGCCCGCATAAACATGCCTTTTTATCTAATTTAAAATAGTATCCATGCTATCTGCCCTTGGTGAATAGTCATCAAAACCATTCATCAGCAGAATTTGATTTCCCTCCTTTTTAAGGTGGTATGGGACATCTGTCGATATTAATGTGGATTAAAGTACTATATAATTGAAAAATTTTCACCGGTTTAGAATTTTCAAATTTTACAATATTTAACCAAAAAATAGCTTTTAAAAATATTTGAAAAGGTAAAAATTGTAAAAACCCCAGCTGGATTCGAACTCATGACTTACAGGTTCCTAGTAAACCATCTAACCCACTGCGTTAAGGAGTTAGGTGACCATTTTTGAAAAGAAACTACATGTACTTATATAATTACACTTTATTTTATTGTTTATTTCGATAAACAATACGTCACAACATGGAAGTGTCCCATATCACCTTAAACTCGGAACACCTCTGACCTAATAAGATCGCCGCATTAAATACAAAGTTTGATTTAACTCTAATTTGTTTATCATCAAGAAATTCTGCATCGCTGACAAATAAAGTTTTCTTCTGTATAATGAAATACCAATTAACTGACTATTCGGACAATAGCAAGTTTATTGTCCCACTCCACAGCAACTATTTCCCTTGGCTTTGCCTCATTAAATAGTTGCTGTCTTGGGGGACAATAAACTTGCTATTGTCCTCATACCCAGTAAATACTAAATAGGCATTTAATATCCCATCCACCTACATTTCATGTTATATAACCTCCCGTTTGTAACCTTCAATTTCACTGTAAAGTCAACACATCTGTCATAGCCGCAAGTTTCACAATTTATTTCTGCTTCTCATGTACTTAAAATTAGGGGCCTTAATATTGCTTACCAATTCCAACAAGAGACACCCCTCTAACTATTGAAAATCATTAAAATTCATTTCATGAATCTACGCAACAATGATAAACCTTCAAGTACAGTCACTCTCAATTTTACAAAAATATTGACGGTACTTTATCCGAAACTGTTCCTTGTACCTTTAACTTAGTACACTAACATTTTTATGAAAAGACGGTTTGTCTTAGAATAAGAAAGCTAATGCAATTCTGAGAAAAAGAATACCACATATTGCAAATTCCATTGAGGTTTAATAAAAATACGGCCATTTAAGTGAACCCACCATTTACCTGACCTTTTAGAGGTCAACTGTTGTTCAACCACCTTTAAAAAGAAACCTCATTCAATACAACATATGCCTACATGATATAATCATGATAAAAGCTTCACATCACTTAGAAATACCCTTACATGTATACCCCCCCCCCCCCAATCTTTTGATTTTCATAAAAAGTCATGGTTTGAATATTTTTACCTAATTTTATGAAACGTGTGGCAATTTCCTTGAGTAATTTCTCACACATATTTGAAAACAATCATCAATGATTCTAAAATTTGATCTTTATTTGTTTATTGTATGATTTGTACCATTTTAATTAACAAATAGACAGCTGTCCTGCTTGTGATTTCTTGTTTTCATGAAAAAAGTAAGCTAACAATCATATTTAGTGAATATCTAATCTATTCTGATTTCTAGTCTCCTTCTAACCATGCTTAAACAGTAAGTTACAACCTACAAGTTAGACATCTGCCTAAATTAGAATTAAATTCAAACACACCCAGGTAGCTGAAGACAGAGTTGATTTCAATGAAAAATGTTCAAATTTGACATGTTTTTCTACTTTTTTTCTGCATATATACCTTAGAAAGGTAGAAATAGGTTGTTTCTTGTTCATTTCAAAAGTAATTATCATAGCAGATGTTATTTCAAAGTCAAATGTACATTTACATATCCTAGATGTAATCTTAATGCAGACAATTAAATAGAGGGGGGGGGATTTTTCAATTATGTAAACACATCTAAATATCTTTATGAAATAAAAAATAAAGGAAACATAATTGCATACTTTTATTGAAAAACAAATTTTCACAGCAATTATGAATTTCTTTATACAGCCTTAATTTTGTTTTCATAATTTCTTATCAAACACAAACCACAACATGGCATGATGCTTTCTTCATGCAAGTTCCATTATTGTTCATGCATTATTGGATTTAATTTGAATTACCGGTAAATAGTCTGTAGAACACAAGGAATATGCATGTGGATAGAGGTGACAGGTTAATCTCACGAGCTGACCCACAAGAATCAACAGGTACCGGTAAAAGCCATGTGGTAACAAGAGTCTGTTTTGAGCTGAAATAAAAAAAAATAATAATTAGCTGTGTTTACATACATGTACTAGTAATAGCTGTGTTTACATTAACATATGCATAGTATTTCTGTAAAAAATACACTGACCATGCAGTGTAATAAGTATGACATATCCCAATACATGATAAAACATTTAGGCAGTACAAGATCAAAAATTTGCATATCAAGTCATAATATAATATTAAAAAATGTTCATAGGTATAAACACTTATCAAATTGAGAGAGAGAGAGAGTTTGAGAGAGAGAGAGTTTATTACGGTATCGTACTTGTAGTGCAACAGTCAATATTTCAATTCGTAAATTACAAACGAATATTACCCACCGAACAGCGTCAAAGTACATGTACTGGTATTAGCTTCTGGTATACCATTTTTAGCTCACCTGAGCTGAAAGCTCAAGTGAGCTATTCTGATCACATTTTGTCCGTCGTCCGTCTGTCCGTCCGTCTGTCTGTCCGTCTGTAAACTTTTTACATTTTGAACTTCTTCTCTAAAACCGCTTATCCAATTTCAACCAAATTTGGCACAAAGCATCCTTATGGGAGGGCGAATATAAATTGCAGAAATAAAAGTCCGATCTTTATTCAAAGCGGAGAAAACCTTGAAACTGTAGAAAAAGGGGGGTGCATTTTTAAAAATCTTCTTCTCAAGAACTACCGAGTTAATCTTAACGTAATTTAGCATAAATCATCCTTAGGGAAAGGAAAATATAAATTGCAAAAATTATAGGCGATTTCTGTTCCAAATTTGAGATAATTGCGAAAATACTTATAAAGAATGGCTCGTTATTCCATATATCGTAGACTGGCAATTCATTGCGATAGACTGGTCTTATGACAGGCATCGCCAGTCTACCGCATCTCGAAAACGAGGTTCTTTGTTTGAAGCTGGCAGTTTGTTGTGCAACAGTTCACGTGCGAATATAATCTATGAAACATGGAAATAACCTTGGTGCCGATTATTGTGAAGTAAATTGAGGTTAAATATTTCAACGCGTTGTCATTTTCACTTGTGATGTTGGTTTTAGTTTGTTTTCATTTTTTCGTTTCATTTTGCTTTTTAACTTGGGAAACAATCGCCTTGTATTTGGAACATAGACTTCGGTAAATGTTTACCTGCGAAAATGATTAAATCTGATGCATTAACAACATACTAAAGTGCATTTCCCTCTGTTTTTATTGTTTATTGATTAATTTTCTAATTGGTCCAACAAGGATCAAACAAGTGTGTTGGTGTTAGCTTGTTCGGATTTTCGTTTCGTTTTCATTATTTACGCTTTTAAACCTGGAAACTATCGTCTACAGGTATTTCGTGATTTTTACGTATCAATTCAAACAGATACTTCGGTAAATCAAACAGTTAACTGTTTACCTGCGCAAATTAAGCAAAATCTGATGTAGGGGTACTGAAATACAATTCCTTCTATCGGTAATTCGGCATTTTCTTTTGATATCGCTGACGGAAATATGTAGGTATATACATGTTTATATATATATGATTCATTTCGAAAAAATAAATTGTGTTCTTTATTTGTTATAGTGCATGTTTCTTGTGTTTAATTGTTTACAATTTCTATTTACTAACCATATTTGAGTGTTAAGCTTCGAATTATAAGCAAGATACAAAGATTTGCTCACAATTCTATGTTTGTACACAGATCTTAAAAACGAAAGATTAAAAAAGTAAAAAAATTGTCAATATTTATTAAGAAAATGTTCAAAGTCTGTTCTTCCAGAAACCAACTTTAACAACTTATTGTATTGTAAACTTAATCTTTTTAGCTCACCTGAGGGTGGGGCCACAATGGGGGGGGGGGGCTGGAAGTTTTACATAGGAATATATACAGTATATCTTTAAAAATCTTCTTCTCAGAAACTAATCAGCCAGGAAAGCTGACACTTGTGTGGATGCATCCTCAGGTAGTGTAGATTCATAATTATGAAAATCATGACCCCCTGGGGTAGGGTGGGGCCACAATGGGGGATCGAAGTTTTACATAGGAATATATACAGTATATCTTTAAAAATCTGCTTCTCAGAAACAAATCAGCCAGAAAAGTTGACACTTGTGTGGATGCATCCTCAGGTAGTGTAAATTCAAAGTTGTGAAAATCATTACCCCCGGGGGTAGGGTGGGGCCACAATGGGGGATCGAAGTTTAACTTATGAATATATAGAGTAAATCTTTAAAAATCTTCTTCTCAGAAACTAATCAGCCGGCAAAGCTGAAACTTGTGTGGAAGCATCCTCAGGTAGTGTAGATTCAAAGTTGTGAAAATAATAACCCCTGGGGGTAGGTTGGGGCCACAATGGGGGATCGAAGTTTAACATATGATTATATAGAGTAAATCTTTAAAAATCTTCTTCTCAGAAACTAATTAGCCAGGAAAGCTGGCACTTGTGTGGAAGCATCCTCAAGTAGTGTAGATTCAAATTTGTGAAAATCATGACCCCTGGGGATAGGTTTGGGCCACAATGGGAGGTCGATATTTTACATAGGAATAAACAGAGTAAATATTTAAAAATCTTCTTCTCAAAAACTAATCAGCCAGGAAAGCTGAAACTTGTGTGAAAGCATCCTCAGGTTGTGTAGATTCAAGGTTGTGAAAATCATGATCCTCAGGGGTAGGGTGGGGCCACAATGGGGGGTCAAAGTTTAACAAAGGAATATATAGGGTAAATCTTTAAAAATCTTCTCAGAAACTAATCAGCCAGATGATTCTTTATAATTATTAAGACTTTGGCCCCAGGACAATTCTTTGGCCTCACGAGAAGGTTCAGAGTTTGATGTACGTTTATATCCGATGTATAAACTATTGTTAAGGATCTTTTTGAGAAGTGCAATACTCAACATATGACATGACTATAAAATCATCCTGTCAGAAAGGGGACTAATGATTATAAACATAAGAATATCCAGGGGAAAATGGATTTTATTTATACAGGATCTACATGTTTTATTGTACATTGTCCAGATAGTTTGTATTATGACTCCATTAAGCTGATTTTATCATACCTATTGTTCCTCAGGTGAGCGATGTGGCCCATGGGCCTCTTGTTTATCAATTCTACTGTGTTGTGTTTTTTTTTGCAAATAAATTTAGCGAGGGTTTTTGTTTATTTTCTTATAAATTACATGTTTTAAAAACAATACTATGTGTAATAAGCATAAAACATGTATGAGTAAACTTAATGAAGAATTTTTAATAGATTATTTTTCACAGAATGTGGTACATTACATGTATGTCAATCTTTATAAAACTAGCGTATATTTCGTGCGCCATAAATTGCAAGTTTTTAGCTCACCTGAACCGAAGGTTCAAGTGAGCTTTTCTGATCACCTGTTGTCCGTCGTCCGTCCGTCCGTCCGTCCGTCCGTCCGTCCGTCCGTCTGTCTGTCTGTCCGTCCGTCTGTAAACTTTTCACATTTTCAACTTCTTCTCAAAAACCACAGGGCCAAATTTAACCAAATTTGGTACAAAGCATCCTTATGGAAAGGGGATTATAAATTGTTAAAATAAAGGGTACAGCCCTTTTCAAAAGGGAGATAATTGCGAAACAGTGGGTATCGGGTGCGTGTCTTTAAAAATCTTTTTCTCAAGAACCACTGCACCAGAAATGCCAATTTTTACACAAAAGCTTGTATATATAGTTAAAATTATATATTGTAAAAATTGTGACCCTCAGATTAAAACTGGGGCCTCAGGCGGGGTTCAAAGTTTAACATAGAAATACATAGGAAAATGTTTTAAAAATCTTCTTCTCAAGAACCACTGCACCAGAAATGCTAATATTAACACAAAAGCTTTTATATAAAGTGAAGATTATATATTGTAAAAATCGTGACCTCCGGACCAAAATTGGGGCCCCAGGCGGGGTTCAAAGTTTAACATACAAATACATAGGAAAAATGTTTACATGACTTTTGTTCCATTTATTCAACTAAATTGTGCACCAAAAAACCCAACTGTGTCCCTGATTATTGACAACTCATTGCATAAGCGTAAAAGGTTGTTAAAATAAGAAATGACGGATGAATACGATAAGGTGTAAAAATTCACTAAATATTATTTTAGTTCATCGCTTACATTTTTATTGGATACCGTACCCGATAAAAATAAAAATTGATGTATAAAATTATTATTTATCGGGCACGGTCTCCAAGATAATTATAAGCGATAAATTTATCTTCTGATTTTGTTGCAAGATTGCAGCTAGTTTGGTTGAGCATTGGCAGATCAACGCACGTGGTGTGGATTTATTTGTAAACAACCATACCATAGATAATCTTGTTTTACACGGGAATTCAATTTAAAAACAAGTATGTTTTATTATAATTAGGGAAACACTGTTTATGTGTTACCCTCGTATACAAATGATGAACCCGTAAAATTTGTTCAAAGAGTGTTTAAAGCAGAAAGAAGATAATTTATTTATATTATGAACTTTAAAATTTCTTCGGTTTTTGTAACCATGATGAGTTATGATTCATTGTATTACAAATGCACACTACGTATTTTATAAGGAAATGTACTGAGTATACAGTCACATGGTGATGTTAAAATTGCATATAAAAATATAGTTGCATATTGTGGTATTTATGGACTTCTTGTACGTACGACCTAACTCAGACAGCGCGTGCAGGTGTCATAACAGTATTTCACTGACATGGCTGAGGCAAAATAATTCCCGAATTTTCCTTTGAATTCGGGGCGTTTCCGCACGCAACAGGAGCTGATTTTTTATAAGATAAAAACAATGTGTAAGAGGTCTAACTATCCCTGTTTTGTAATAATGCGAGGTCATTTGAATTTTTGATGCGTGTTGTTTCCGGGGGGGGGGGGGTTAAAGGCCTGGGCTTGATTTTCCAACACATGTGTAACTTGGAGGTAAACAAAGTCTCACGCCTTGCTGGATGCACGTGTGTATTTTGCTAGAAAATTGTAAATGAAGCGTTGTTTAAAAATATGTCAAGAGGATTTTTTCCAGAAATTCGTTTTGAATTTTTAATCTGTATGTAAAGTTGTGCAACTTTGGTAAGAATATATAGTAAAATTTAATACTGTAGTGACACCTGCACGGATCTCCGCGAGCTCCCTGGTCGAGGACGGATGTGTCCCGGTGCACGGCGAGGGCTTTTGTTAACTCTTATTGATGAACCCATGTTTTATATGTATTTGTATGTTGTCTGCTTGGCAAAAAATACTATAATATGTACGAATTTAGTTACACAAAATATTTTTATTCTGATATTAATTGATATACGACTATTGGTACAGAAATTTAAATTAATGATACCTATCTTAAAGAAAATGTCAGCTCGAGGCCTTTGTGGGCGTTCCGGTCTTTGATATGTATAGTGAAGACTCTAAATTGAAAATCTAAATCTAAATCTAAATTGAAACCCCAGGCGGGGTTCAAAATTTAACATTGAACTACAATTGTACATAGAAAAAATGTTTAAAATTTTTCTTCTCAATAACTACTGCACCAAAAATGCAAATATTTACACAAAAGTTGTATATATAGTGAAGATTCTAAATTGTATAGATCGTGACCTCCGGACAAAAAGTGGGGCCCCAGGAGGGGTTTAAATTGTAACATATATAGGAAAATGTTTTAAAATCTTCTTCTCAAGAACTATAATGCAACAGTTTGGGATATTACTATGCATACATGAACATCCTTAAATAATGTAGATTCTAATTTGAAAAATCGTGACTCCCGGACAAATAATGGGGCACCAAGGGGGGTTCAAAATTCAAACATTTTAAAAAATATAAAGGAAACGTTTAAAAATGTTCTTCTTAAGAACTACAATGTTATAGTTTGTGGAATTACTATGCATGCATCCCTGGCTTATGTAGATTCTTAATTGGTAAAATCATGACCCCCGGACCGATGCTGGCGCCCCAAGAGGGCTCAAAGGTTATTATAGAAATATAAAGGTAACATATTTTGAAAATTCTTCTTTTTAAGAATTACAATGCTTAAATTTGTGAGTTTACTAGCATGCATAACACCTTGGATAATGTAGGTTTGATAGTTTTAAAATAGTGACCCCTGGACTAATTTTGTGGACCCAAGCTGGATTAAAAGTTAAACGTAGAAGTATAAATGGAAAATGTTTTAAAATCTTCTTTTCAAGAACTACAATGCTTCAATTTGTCAGATAACTACATAAGCATTCTCAAATAGTGTAGATTCGAAATTATAAAAGCCGTGACCCTCGATCTAATACTGGGCCTTAAGAGGTGTTCAAAGTTTAGCATAGAAATATAGAGGGAAAATGTTTAAAAATCTGTTTCTAGGGAACTATAATGCTTCAGCTTGTGAGATTACTATGCAAGCATCCTTAAATAATGTAGATTCCAAATAAATAAAGCTTTAGCACTTGACTAATACTGGGGCCCCAAGATGGGTTCAAAGTTTAACCTAGAAAGATATATTGAAAATGTTTTTAAAAGTTTTTCTCGAGAACTATAATACTACAATTTGTGAGATTACTATGCAAGGATCCTCAAATTATGTAAACTCTAATGTAGTGGAACCAAAAGTTATCTTTCTTGATGTTGTTCTGTACAGTCTGAGAGTTATTCCTCTTGATGTGGAACTCTTCTACGTTCATTTTTTCAGGCTTTGTACGGGCGGTCCCGCCACAGTGCTACACATTTTCATTCCTATGTTACTATTTATGTTGTTAAAGCCAACTATAAACCTCGGACCAATACTGGGGCCCCATAAAGGGTTCAATGTTTAAAAATAGAAAAAAGCATATGCTACGAAATAGAATGTCACAAGGAACTGCTGTTCAGGTGAGCGATGTGGCCCATGGGCCTCTTGTTTGTAAATATCATTTACTTGCATGATAGGTATATATGGTCTAACCAAAATTTTCTTCATAAAGCTACAGCTGTATGTACCACATATATGTTTTGTCACAAGTATACATTTAAAAAAAAAATACCCAAATTCCAACAGTTGAAATAAACTCAACTCATTCTCTGATAAGTTCATTGTGTTTTGTGCGTGCATATCTTATTTGTCTGCTGCAACAGCAGCCAATCAGCGGTAAGCTGAATCCACAAAAAGAAAGTTTGTGTTTTAGGAGCGGGTAAATTGTTTATGCGACACTGTCAAGAAAACCACACCAAATAATAACAAGAAACATAAATATTCACTTAAATGTATTGTGTTGTAAAGTAAAGGTTTTTAACACTTATTGCATCTTGCAAAACATGTGATGACCCTTAATCATCTGTCATATATCTGATATACATGTATATGAAAAAGATGGGAGAAATAACGACGGAACAAACTGGGATTCGAACCTGATGGCCCTCTGAATCTCTAGTCAATTGCTCTACCAACTGAGCTACATGTATCTGGCACCGGTATTCAAACCAGTCTGACCGTCACATTCCTCCCCCCTTAAATGATCTTCACCCTCGAAGATCACCCCTGGCAGGATCGAGTTAACCTGTTAGTTCCAGGGGTTGGTCACAACATCAATATTGTAACAGGATAGGAGAAATAATGAAGGACCAAACCGGGATTTGAACCTGGGCCCCCTGAATCTCTAGTCAGGTGCTCTACCAACTGAGCTATCTGGCACTGGTATTCAAACCGGTCTGATCGTCACAGATATAAAGAATTATTTTAAACAATGTTGTTCAATAAAAAATAACACTCACAACTTTCAGTTTTTGTCTGTAATTAATCAATATTGGCGTGCGATCAGTTCTCGCAGAGTGCCATTTCTCACCAGTGCATTGTTACGTCATTTTATCAACACATAAAATTACATACGAAAATATGATGTAACAGTGCACCAGCGAGAAATGGTCCTCGGCGAGAACTGCTCGCACGCCAGTACTGCCAGTAGTCAGATTAAAAAAAGAGAATAAAAAATTACATTTAAAACATTAAGAAAGACAATTTAAGTACACATCATAACTGCTAAACAAGAAAAATTATGTGAACTGGTAGAATGGTACGCATAGTTCTAACTTGTAACCTACATGTAGAAGTACATGTACCGGGTCATATATGGCCAGAAATTAGTCCTGATTTTTACCCCTTTGTATTTGTAACCAGTAACATTGGTTACATCAGTAACAATGTTTGATTATGAATGATTTTCAAACTTTCATGTACTTGTGACAGGTTACAGTGGTTACTGGTAACATTGGTTACAAAACAGAGTTAGGTTTGGGTTAGGATTAGTTTTGGGTTAGGGGTTAGGGTTAGGATTAGGGTTAGTACAGTGGTTACTGGTAACATTGGTTACAAAACAGAGTTAGGTTTGGGTTAGGGTTAGTTTTGAGTTAGGGGTTAGGGTTAGTTTAGGGTTAGGATTAATTAGGGTTAGTTTAGGATAGTGTTAGGGTTAGGTAACCATTGTAACCAATGTTACCCATGTAACCAATTTAAAAAAGACCCCCTGTAAATCATGAAAATGACTGTCACCACTGTTACCCTATGTCACAAAGAGAATAGAGCTGTTACCATTGTAACCAAATAAAATAAGACCCCATGCTAAACAGAAAAAAGGCTTGTCACCTCTGTTACTGCTTGTCACCAATAGAATATAGCTGTAACCATTGTAACCACATAAAATAAGACCCCCTATCTAAACATCCATGAAACATGTAAAATTACACGTTAGTAAACAAACACCCACATCATAACAAAAACATCTAACAGTGTGCACATACTTACATGTACATCTATACTATATACTAAATTTTAACCAGTTAACAAGAAACTTTAAAAGGAGTAAAAGCCTCACCTTCTTCATTAACATCCACATAAATCACACACTTTAACAGTTTAATGTCCATCTTTTCTCCTTTATTACTCGTAGCTTATCAACGGCTGATCGTCGACAGAAGTGTGGCTGTCAGAATTTCCTCGTAAACGATTCACACGAGAAAAATATCCTCCTTAAACAAATATGTAGTATTGTTCCCTGTGCATGTTCATATGTTTCACAGTAAATTGAAAATGCATGTATACACCGAAAGAATACACAACTTCTCTTCTGCATTACGGCTCTCTCTTTTCTACAATGCCGTTCGTTACTGTTTACATTCGGCGCGCGCGCGGGGGTTACATACAGGGGCGCCCCGACAAATAGTTGCACATAGAACGTTTAAATAATGTGTGTTCATTGAATTCATAAATGATATAGATGAAAAAAAATGAAATTGAATCACAACAATTTATCTAAGACGCAACACAACGTAATGCAGTAAATGCCTGGGCCTTAAAGTGGCATTTGTTCGCTTGTGTGTCTATGTAGACATATTAACTCGTTCATGTACGATTCTCACATATTTGTTTTATGAAATTTGAAAAAAAATATAGCACAGAACTTGTTTAATTTGATACCAAATGACATTATTTAATATATTAACAATAACTGAATTCATTTTTTTTCATTAAATGATAATGATTTTTGCTATCAGAAAAATACGTGTATGAGCTGCTGACCCCTAATTATAGGGGCCAGCCCTTTTTTCTTAATTTTAAATGAAAGCTCTCGTTATTCTGAACAACTTTTGCTCTATATGTATTAACAAAATATTTTTAGTTTAAAGGTTATTATACAAAAAACAACAAAATTTCAGACCCCCCAAAACCTTATACTTTACCGGCAAATAGCTTAAAAACTAAAAAACATTTTGCCAAATTTTTCATGCCAGCAAAACTATAAAATGTTACCAACAATTCTGCTAAATTTCATGCAACTATCTTTTGTAGTTCCAGAGATCAATTCTGGACAAAAGACCCCCCAATTTTCAATTAAAGGGCAATAACTCATAACCGGAAGTGAATTTTAAAAATTTGAAAAATGTCTCGAGATATTAACATTGTCTACATACCCTGAAAGTTTCATAACAATCAGACAACAAATGTACGAGAAACGGCCTACACAAAATTTGCGTATATAAAAAAAAATAAGAAGAAGAAACAGTAGAATAACAGAAGGGTTTTCCGTTGAAAACGGAAAACCCTAAAAATTATTTATTCACAGAATTAGCCAAAAATATTACTTCTATAAATATATTTATTGCTCAAAAGAAATATCCATGATTCTTATTAGTCCCGTAAATAATAAAATTCCAGAGAAAAAAGTTACGGTAACACAATATTCAATACCAAAAATAAAATCCATATGATTACAAACTGAAATCGGTTTTTCAGTATTCGGCGGGATTTGTTTTTTCTTCTCACATTAATATTTTTATTGGTTTCAGAGAATACGATGTAAAAATACTTATTGTAAATAAACCTGTAATTATTCACATTTTTAATTTGGTTTTTCAGTATTCGGCGGGATTTGTTTTTTCTTCTCACATTAATATTTTTATTGGTTTTATAGAATACGATGTAAAAATACTAACTGTAAATAAACCCGTTATTATTTACATTGATAATTTTGAAAGTTATGTAAAATAAAATTAGTCACATAAGTTAGAAAAATGCTTTAAAACAACCGATTATTTTTTTTATGTCGAATCATTCGCATTAATAAATGTTCCGTACATAAAATCAGAGAGAAAAATCAATGGATTAAACAATAAAGAAAGTTGTCATTACTGTTTTGGATTTCGGAAAGAACAAAAAATAAAAAATATTCGTATACATAACCGGCGCCCCGGTAAATAATTAAAATAATAACTTGTAGAAATATTTTTAATCGGGATTCAGAAGAATTTACTTCCCGCATTTCATACAAATGAACAGAATATTTTCTTTCTAAATAATAACTTGTAGAAATATTTTTAATCGGGATTCAGAAGAATTTACTTCCCGCATTTCATACAAATGAACAGAATATTTTCTTTCTATGTTTACATTTAATTTTGTTTAAATTAATGTTAAATAATCTATCATTGAAATTGTGTGCATCATCAAATACTGATTCCTACTACCTTGAAGTCATTAAATTTCTATTGGCTATTGACAAATAAAGAGACGCGTGACCATCCAATGAACACGAATACACAGAGTTTGATTGACAGGTTCAGCCAGGTGCAGGTCTTACCCGATGTCCGAGGTTATGTGTACTGGTTGTTCACAGCCGAATAGTCTCGGTAACTAGTCTTCTTTCAATACGCGTACTTTTCTTTTGTTTGTTAAAATTTAATTCAATTTTGTAAAAAGATAAGTATATCATTTCTTATAGATTTTTTTCACGAGAATATCTCAAAGGAGTTTTGCCAATCAGTTTAAAGTAATGTTGAACACAAGTGCTATTTTGAAACAATTAAATTGTCAGAGAGTTCCGAATGAAATCTGATGAACGTTTCACACGGTTCTCGCACGCTTTGCCCGAAACGATTTACACGCTTTGCCCGAAACGCTGCACGCTTTGCCCGAAACGCTAAACGGTTTACACGAAACGCTTCACGATTCACACGAAACGCTAAACGGTTTACACGAAATGCTAAACGGTTTACACGAAACGTTTCTCGCACGAAAGTTGCACGCTTTTTTGGTGTAGTATTACGTTTCAGGGTCTGTATTACTGGTCCTAACTTTACTAAACTTGCATAGATGGTGTGTCTTATGATACAGATGCACCTGACAGGCATGAATGCTGAATTTGACCCATAGGTTTCAGATGCTGGAGGGAGGTTAAGGTTTTAAAGCTGGTGTTTTTTGAGCAGGTACTCTCTTATGATTATATCTTAGTTATTACTGGTTCTAACTTCACCAAACTTGCATGGATGATGCATCTTATGATACTGATGCCCCTGGCATGCTTGAATGCTGAATCTGAGGCTTAGGTTTCAGATGCTTGATGAGATTTATTTTTTTTTTGAGCAGGTCACATATTTTGTAGATAATAGCTTGCATAGTTGATTTAACTATAATATTAATGAACCGCAGAGGTAGCTTCAGATGCAGATCTCCATTATCAAGGATGCTAAAAAAATTCTCCTATCTCAAACCTGCTTGATAGATGTGTTCGTTGTTAAATGATATAATATGATTCCTATGATATAGTATTGTATGATATGATACACTATTGCTTTATATGATACAATATTATATCATATATTATATTGTAAAAAGTAATATGATACAATATGATATTGTATCAATTTCTTTGTACATTATGATATGATATTGTATCATGATATTGTTATGTATAGTATTGTTTATTATGATACAATTATGAATATTGTATAATATGATATTGTATAATATACTATTTTATCACATGCTATTTCATATGATATTGCAACATATAATATTGTATCATTTGATATGATATTGTATAATATATATTGTATCATATGATACGATAGTGTATAATATGATATTGGTGTATATAATATATTATTATATCATATGAAAATGTATTATTTATTTGATATTGTATAATGTGATATTGTATCATATAATACAATAAAAGTATAATATGATATTGTATGATATAATATATAACTATATCACATGATTTTGTATCAAATAATATGATACAATGTTGTATCTAATTTTAATGTATCATATGATACAATATCCTATTTTGTATCAAATATGATACAATATCATACTTTAATATTATATGATATAATATCATATGTTATGATATTGTGATGTTTTATGTGATATGATTTTGTATCATATAATATCAATTTCATAATATATTATGATATTGCATTATGTGATCAAATACAATAATGTATAACAAGATACAATGTCATATCATATGTTACAATATCATATATCATCATTTATTACAGTATTTTATTGTACTATATGATATGTATTGTAGGTATCATAGGATGCAATATCGTATTATGTCTCCCCTTTCAAAGGGGAGACATATTGTTTTTGTCGACTTTCTTATTCTTCTTCTTCTTATTCTTCTTATTAAGGTCTTCCGTTTTCCAACGGAAGACCTTATTGTTTTCGTTCGGTTTCTTTTTCCCTATTATTAAGGTCTTCCGTTTTCCAACGGAAGACCTTATTGTTTTCGTTCGGTTTCTTTTTCCCTATTATTATTATTTTTTTTTTTCTTACAAAATTTGTGCAGGCGATTTCTCGGAAATGGCTGAACCGATTTTCGTGAAACTTTCAGATCTAATAGATATTCATCCGAACTTAATATACATTTTTTTATTTTGATGACGTCATTTCCGTTCTTGAGAAAATGACGTTTTAGCGATTTTCAGAGGGTCGGCTTGTCCAGGGATCTCCTCCTAAACGGTAAAAGATATTGAGTTCAAACTTTCAGGGATTGTAGACAAATGATTGTAGATGTGCAATTTGGCATTCATATTTGTCATGCTCAAAAGGCGTTAAAGCTCGCCCGGTCCCGAAAATTGAGACAAAAAAAACATCGTAATTTTTCATGGTTATCTTAGTTTATCTCTTTTCTGAAAAATATTTTGTTAACACATGTAATGCAAAAAAAGTTTATATTTACAAGACTTTTCATTTGATATCAAGAAAAAGGGGCTGGCCCCTAAAATTAGGGAACCAAAGGGCTCTAAAGTCTTTAATATGTAGCCCTTTACTGAGAGATATTTTGTGAAATGTTATAGAATCAAATATGTTTATCTCACAGTTATGTATCCAAGCAGTGTAATGATTTTGTCATGTATAACGTAATAAAGGGTTTTTAGGGGCCAAAAGTCCAAAATTTCGATCACCCATATCTCAGAAAGGAAAAATATTTTGTTATGCAACACAGAAGAAAAGTTGTTCAAATTAATGTTCTTAATCATATGCAACCTTCAAAATTTTGTTAAACGGCCCCTATAAGGAGATAAGGGATCGGCCCCTTAAACCTTCTTTCTCATATATCTCCAGAATAGTAACAGATTTCTAAACACTTGTTGAATAAAATTTGTTTAGAATTAAATGACCTTTCATTTGATATCAAGAAAAAGGGGCTGGCCCCTAAAATGAGGGAACCAAAGGGTTCTAAAGTCTTTAATCTGTAGCCCTTTACTGAGAGATATTTTGTGAAATGTTATAGAAGCAAATATGTTTATCTCACAGTTATGTATCTAAGCAATGTAACGATTTTGTCATGTATTACGTAATAAAGGGTTTTTAGGGGCCAAAAGTCCAAAATTTCGATCACCCATATCTCAGAAAGGAAAATTATTTTGTAATGCAAAACAGAAGAAAAGTTGTTTAAATTAATGTTCTTAACAATATGTAACCTTCAAAATTTTGTTAAACGGCCCCTATAAGGAGATAAGGGATCGGCCCCTAAAACCTTCTTTCTCATATATCTCCAGAATGGTAACAGATTTCTAAACACTTGTTGAATAAAATTTGTTTAGAATTAAATGACCTTTCATTTGATATCAAGAAAAAGGGGCTGGCCCCTAAAATTAGGGAACCAAAGGGTTCTAAAGTCTTTAATCTGTAGCCCTTTACTGAGAGTATTTTGTGAAATGTTATAGAAGTAAATATGTTTATCTCACAGTTATGTATCCAAGCAATGTAACGATTTTGTCATGTATTACGTAATTAAGGGTTTTTAGGGGCCAAAAGTCCAAAATTTTGATCACCCATATCTCAGAAAGGAAAAATATTTTGAAATGCAATACAGAAGAAAAGTTGTTTAAATTAATGTTCTTAACCATATGCAACCTTCAAAATTTTGTTAAACGGCCCCTATAAGGATATAAGGGATCGGCCCCTAAAACCTTCTTTCTCATATATCTCCAGAATGGTAACAGATTTCTAAACACTTGTTGAATAAAATTTGTTTAGAATTAAATGACCTTTCATTTGATATCAAGAAAAAGGGGCTGGTCCCTAAAATTAGGGAACCAAAAGATTCTAAAGTCTTTAATCTGTAGCACTTTACTGAGAGATGTTTTGGGAAATGTTATAGAAGCAAATATGTTTATCTAACAGTTATGTATCCAAGCAATGTAACGATTTTGTCATGTTTTACGTAATTAAAGGTTTTTAGGGACCAAAAGTCCAAAATTTTGATCACCCATATCTCAGGAAGGAAAAATATTTTGAAATGCAATACAGAAGAAAAGATGTTCTTAACCATATACAATCTTCAAAATTTCGCCAAACGGCCTCTATAAGGAGATAAGGGATCGGCCCCTTAAACCTTCTTTCTCATATATCTCCAGAACGGTAACAAATTTTTAAACACTTGTTGACAAAATGTTTTCAGAATTAAAT
Organism: Magallana gigas; assembly: GCF_902806645.1. Classification (NCBI taxonomy): domain Eukaryota; kingdom Metazoa; phylum Mollusca; class Bivalvia; order Ostreida; family Ostreidae; genus Magallana; species Magallana gigas. The sequence continues at coordinate 13,732,054 of NC_047563.1, read as the reverse complement.
GTCCTTTCATTTGATTCCAAGAAAAAGGGGCTGGCCCCTTAAATTAGGGGATCAAAGGGCTCTAAAAATTTTTATCTATAGCCCTTTAATGAGAGCCATTTTGTGAAAGGTTATTAATGCTAGATTAGGTATAATACGTTTCTATATCATAACAATATAATGATTTTCTCTTGCGTTACCCAATTAGGGTTTTTAGGGACGAGATGTAAACAAAATTTATCTTTTCAATCTTGATTGGAGGAAATGCAAGCATTTAAAAAAGCAATGTAATAGGACTTATAAAAAGCGATGCAATGAAGCATAAGTACTTCACTCCTTTTTCCATTATCATGTTTTGTTGTCGAAAATAAAAGTCGATGATGTCATATTTTCTTCTAAAAATCGGACGGAAGACCTCCTCGTTGCTCGCAACGAGATCGTGTCTAGTTATTATTTTTTTTTTTCTTACAAAATTTGTGCAGGCGATTTCTCGGAAATGGCTGAACCGATTTTCGTGAAACTTTCAGATCTAATATATATTAATCCAAACTTAATATGTAATTTTTTATTTTGATGACGTCATTTCCGTTCTTGAGAAAATGACGTTTTAGCGGTTTTCAGAGGGTCGGCTTGTCCAGGGATCTCCTCCTAAACGGTAATAGATATTGAGTTCAAACTTTCAGGGATTGTAGACAAGAGATTGTAGATGTGCAATTTGGCATTCATATTTGTCATGCTCAAAAGGCGTTAAAGCTCGCCCAGTCCCGAAAATTGAGACTAAAAAAACGTCATAATTTTTCATGGTTTTCTTAGTTTATCTCTTTTCTGAAAAATATTTTGTTAATACATGTAATGCAAAAAAAGTTCATATTTACAAGACCTTTCATTTGATATCAAGAAAAAGGGGCTGGCCCCTAAAATTAGGGAATTAAAGGGGTCTTAAGTCTTTAATCTGTAGCCCTTTACTGAGAGATATTTTCTGAAATGTTATAGAAGCAAATATGTTTATCTTACAGTTATGTATCCAAGCAATGTAAGGATTTTGTCATGTATTACGTAATTAAGGGTTTTTAGGGGCCAAAAGTCCAAATTTTCGATTACCCATATCTCAGAAAGGAAAAATATTTTGAAATGCAATACAGAAGAAAAGTTGTTCAAATTTATGTTCTTAACAACATGCAACCTTCAAAATTTTGTTAAACGGCCCCTATAAGGAGATAAGGGATCGGCCCCTTTAATCTTCTTTCTCATATATCTCCAGAACAGTACCGAATTTTTAAACACTTGTTGACAAAATGATTTCAGAATTAAATGTCCTTTCATTTGATTCGAAGAAAAGGGGGCTGGCCCCTTAAATTAGGGGATCAAAGGGCTCAATTTTTTTTTATCTATAGCCCTTTAATGAGAGCCATTTTGTGAAAGGTTATTAATGCTAGATTAGGTATAATACGTTTCTATATCCTAACAATATAATGATTTTCCCTTGCGTTATCCAAGTAGGGTTTTTAGGTACCAGATGTAAACAAAATTAATCTTTTCAATTTTGATTGGAGGAAATGCAAGCATTTAAAAAAAGCAATGTAATAGAACTTATAAATAGCGATACAATGAAGCATAAGAACTTCACTCCTTTTTCCAAATCATGTTTTGTTGTCGAAAATCAAAGTCGATGATGTCATATTTTCTTCTAAAAATCGGACGGAAGACCTCCTCGTTGCTCGCAACGAGATCGTGTCTAGTTCTTCATATTCTTCTTATTCTTCTTCATCCAAATTTGTCCAGGCCGTAACTTAAATACCCTTTGCCATTAAGACTTTAAACTTGGAACATAGGTAGATGGTATTGAGAAGGAGTGCGCGCCACCAAAAGTTTTGACCTTGACCTATTTTGTTCTTCAAGGTCAAGCTTTTCATAAAAAATATTGTCCGGACCATAACACAAGACTCCTTTAATATACAGACTTTAAACTTGTATCATGGATAGATGGTTTATAACCTAGTTGAACCTTACCAAAATTTTTGACCTTGACCTAGAATTTTTATTTCAAGGTCATATTAGAAAAACCTTTATTGTTCAACTCATGAATAAACTTTGACAGAAGGACTTCAAACTTTAAACAAAGAACAACAATAATACACTTAGGTGTACTATTGAATAATATTTGACCTTGAACTTGTTTTACTCAAGGTCAAATTATGAAATTAATAATAAAATTTTATCTGGGTCATAACTTTAATACCCTTTGACATTAAGACTTTAAACTTGGAACATAGGTAGATGGTATTGAGAAGGAGTGCACGCCACAAAAAGTTTTGACCTTGACCTATTTTGTTCTTTAAGGTCAAGCTTTTCATAAAAAATATTGTCCGGACCATTACACAAGACTCCTTTAACATACAGACTTTTAACTTGTATCATGGATAGATGGTATATAACCTAGTTGAACCTTACCAAAATTTTTGACCTTGACTTAAAAAAATTTTAGAAGGTCAAATTAGAAAAAACTTCATTGTTCAACTCCTGAATTTACTTTGACAGAAGGACTTCAAACTTAAAACAAAGAGCAATAATAATACACTTAGGTGTACTATTGATTTATATATGACCTTGACCGTGTTTTACCCAAGGTCAAATTAAGAAAAAGATAATAAAATTTTATCTTGGTCTGGGTAACATATAGCTGACATCATTCTTTTTCAATTGTTAAATTTGCCCCATATTACAATCCTTGGGGAGAAGGGGAGACATGTGTTTTTTTTGTAAAAAAAAACAATACCCACTAGTTTTATATTATTGCATTGATAAACATTGTATCATATAATACCCTATGAAATGAACATATGATTATTATACAATGATATTATTATACGATATTGTGTCAGTATCCATGTATATCGAAGATCATTATTAACTATGATTTTCAAATAATATGATAAAGGTGGTCTCATAAAGGCGATTCCTCATAAAGGTGATGCCTCGTCTCGGTGAGCTTTGTAATCTTTGATTACCTATGTTTTTATCTTAAAATAATAATTATATCATTAGAAATTGCGCGGGGGTGTTAAGGAAGCATATGGAATCTGAGTTACATGTATTTCCGTGAAATCACAAATCTTAGTTATTATGTACATATTCAAATATATAAGCAACGAAACGTAGACCAAAAACAAATAAAAAACACTGAAGACAATTTTTGCCAGAAATTAGTTTGTATTACGTAGATTTACACATTGATGACGTCATGACTAAAAGCTGAATGTCGTGTGAATTTGATCGGAAAGCATCGTAAACATATTCAAAATATAACTAATCTAAGAACTCTAATAAAGTATTGTGGTGTGATTTATTGAGAATTGAACATAAGAATACTGGGGGAGATGTTAGTTTTATCAATCATTCGCTAAAAGGTATGTAAATTTGCTTTTATTTCTCGGCCAGGCTTTCCTCTGTCGTTGTTTACGATATAAAAATCTGACTAGAACAACACTACCCCGTGTATATTGAACTTTAAATTTTATACGTATCGTTAGTTTGATCAATGTTTAAATTGAAAAGTGCTGCTAGAATCCCATGTTGTGTGTTGTTTTAATGCAATTTGCCGTTTTCCGTGCAAACGTTAAAAAAGTTGGGAAGGTTTTACGAGAACCGGATGAATAATTTTTTAATAAGGAAAAACATAGGATTCTAGCAGCGGTTTTGATTAAACTGAGATGTTTTGCCTTCACTTCGTATGTTTATTTTATTTTGGAAACCGCAGGGTAGTGTTGTTCTAGCACATTTTATGTTAAAGAATATACGTAAGCTATTTATAGTTAACACGTGATAATGCACTAATGTGGCAGTGATGTACTACCCGATTTTATTGCACTGAAATCTATTTTAAAGGATAATACTAAGTTTTTGATCTTATTCAAAATAATTATTTAATTTCACGATTTTGAATACAACAGTCAAAATAAGACGGCATATTGGCCATATGCTTCCTTAACACCCCCGCGTGATGTAAAAAATTTCATTCAAAAATCTAGGGCAGAAAAAATTAGACCCGGCCTCGTTAAGTCTTTCTGTTCGGCCAAGGTAGACGCTTCCATCCAAAGTGGTCCGAAGTTTCTATGACAAATAATAAAAAAGTTGGAAGTGATTTTTTAAACATTTAAAAACTTTCAGGGGCAAGATCCTTTTGGTATGAATAGATTGAAGACATTGGTAAAAGTTTCAAGTCTCTATCTCTTATGGTTTCAAATGAGTAGCGATAACAACCATTTCAAACACTAGGGGCAATAACTCTATAATTATTTCAAGGTGGGAGCCAAGGGGCTATATTTTAAAATGTCTTAAGATGTCCTACTACATCCATGAAAAAGATTTTCTCTACCAGCGTAAACAAAAGAAATCTAAACTCTCATTAATTAACGGATTTCCAAATGACCTTGACCTTTGACCTTAATGTGATTTTGTTCGGCCAAGGTAGACGCTTCCATCCCAAGTGATCTGAAACATGTATGACAAATAATAAAAAAGTTGCAAGTGATTTTATAGAAATCCAAATACTTTCAGGGGCAATAACTACTAAAAGGGGGCCTCAGATCCTTTCGGTATGAATAGATTGAAGAACCCCTTTAAGTGTACTGAAGACATTGGTAAAAGTTTCAAGTCTCTATCTCTAAAAATTATGGTATCAAAGGAATAGCGATAACATGCTTTTAGTACACAAGGGCAATAACTTTGTAAGTTCTGGGAGTTATCAAGCAAAGGGTCATTTGGTACCATAACTTTTAATGGTCAACAACACAAAGAAATCAAAGTACTGAGAGTACTGAAAGACGGGGTCTTGAAATTGTCCTGGATTTCCTCGAATATGCTTCCAAAATTTATGAGTTTGAATTAGCTGTTACAATCTATGTTAATTCGGCTTTTTTGCAATTGTCTGATACTTTGTGTAAATTTTACTCAATCCCGGCCTTCATAATTGTAGAAAGGACTACGTGCGGTATGGTCAAATATCTGCCCCCGATTTCAACCAATTTTTGAATAGTATCGTATGAAAATGAAATCTTCACAAATCATTGTAAAGAGGATGCCTATAACATTAATCTTGATTTTTGTCATCATTGCCCACTCGCTGTTTATCTATGACGTCACTTAAATGACATAATTCCCGCAAATTTGCAAACAAATGAAGATATTCTCATTTTTGCTCTATATTTTGCATTCGGAAGTATAGAGCGCAGGTCTGCTCAAGTGCGATTTTAACATATGTTTTTCTTCAGATAGTTATACATATTATACTAAAAAATGGTACTTGAGCAAGCCTGCGCTCGATGTTTCCCAGTCGAAAAACCATCGGAAAACACCAATATTTTGCTTCAAAACATTAATTTATCGAAATAATGCAATATTCATGACGTCAGTTCTACATTATGACGTCACTATGATGATAACCTTTTTTACACCTTTATTTCCAATATGATTTTAACTATCTTTCACCTTATTTTAAAGCTCTTTCTAAAACTTTGATTTGGGGGGCAAAAATTGCATAAAACCGCACTTAGTCCATTGACACAACGGTATATATAATGTAAAATAAAACCCCAAGGAACATTTTTAGCTCACCGAGACGAAGTCAAGGAGAGCTTATGCTATACCCTCGGCGTCGGCGTCGGCGGTGGCGTCGGCGTCGGCGTCCGGACCTGGTTAAAGTTTTTGTTGCAGGTCCTGTATCTAAGCTATTACTTGTCCTATCTTCACCAAACTTGCATGGATGATGCATCTGGACCTACTTATGGACTTGAAAGACTTGGATGCTGAATCTGGGTCCTAAATTTCAGATGCTGGAGGAGGTTAAGGTTCTTGGACCAGGTTAATGTTTTTGTTGCAGGTGCCCTTTGATAGCAATATCTTAGTTACTGCTGGTCCGTACTTCACCAAACTTGCATGGATGGTGTGCCTTATGATACTGATGCACCAGACAGGCTTGAGTGCTGAATCTGAGCTATATGTTTCGGATGCTGGAGGAGGTTAAGGTTTTTGGAGCAGGTTAAAGTTTTTGTTGCGGGTGCCCATTGATAGCAATATCTAAGTTACTACTGGTCCTAACTTCACCAAACTTGTATGGATGATGTGTCTTATGATACTGATGCACCTGACAAGCTTGAATGCTGAATCTGAGCAATAGGTTTCGGATGCTGGAAGAGGTTAAGGTTTTTAGAGCTGGTTAAAGTTTTTGTTGCAGGTGCCCTCTGATGATTATATCTTAGTTACTACTGGTCCTAACTTCACCAAACTTGTATGGATGGTGCGTCTTATGATACTGATGCACCTGACAAGCTTGAATGCTGAATCTGAGCAATAGGTTTCGGATGCTGGAGGAGGTTAAGGCTTTAAGAGCTTGTTAAATAAAGTTTTTGAAACAGGTGCCCTCTGATGATGATATCTTAGTTATTACTTGTCCTTACTTCACCAAACTTCCATGGATGGTGTGTCTTATGATACTGATGCACCTGACAGGCTTGAATGCTGAGTCTGGTTTCGGATGCTGGATAAAGTTAAGTTTTTAGGAACAGGTCACATGTTTAATAGATGATAGTACTATTTCAAACTTGCATAGTTGATTTAACTGTAATATGAATGAATCGCAGAGGTAGCTGCAGATGCAGAGCTTGATCTCAATTATCAAGGATGCTAAAAAATAAATCTTAGTTATTACAGGTCCTAACTTCACCAAACTTGAATGGATGGTGTGTCTTATGATACAGATGCACCTGACAGGCATGGATGCTGAATCTGAGCCATAGGTTGCAGATGCTGGAGGAAGTTAAGGTTTTAATTGCTAGTGCCCTCTGATGATGACATCTTAGTTATTACTGGTCCAAACTTCACCAAACTTGCATGGACGATGCGTCTTATGATACCAATGCACCTGATGGGCTTGAATGCTGAATCTGAGCCATAGGTTTCGGATGCTGGATGAGGTTTAGTTTTTTGGAACAGGTCACATGTTTTTTAGATGATAACTTGCATAGTTGATTTAACTTTATTATAAATTAAATGCAGAGGTTGCTTCAGATGCAGAGCCTGATCTCCATTATCAAGGATGCTAAAGGAATCTCCTTCCTCACTCAAACCAGCTCGATAGATAGATGTGTTTGTTGATAAATGATATAACATGATTCCTATGATATAGTATTGTATGATATGAAACAATATTGTTTGATATGATACAATATGATATCATATGTTATATTATAAAAAGTTATACGATACGATATGATATTGTATCAATTTTTTTGATATTTTATGATATGATATTGTATCATGATATTGTTATGTATAGTATTGTATATTATGATACAATATTGTATAATATTATATTGTATTTTTAATATATTATTCTATCACATAATACAATTACATAAGATTTTGCAAAATATTATATTGTATCCTATGATACAATATTGTATATTCTATAATATGGTATCATTCAATATTGTAAAATATGATATTGGTTTCAGTAATATAGAATTATATCACATGAAATTGTATTATATGATATTGTAATATTATATAATATTGTTTCATACGATATTATATGATATGATATTGGTTTATATGATATATTTTCATATCACATGAAATTGTATTAATATGATATTGTAATATATATTATTGTGTCATATGATACAATATGTATAATATAATAATGTATTTTATAATATTTTACTTTATCACATAATATTGTATCATTTGATAAGATACAGTGTTGGAATCAAATTATATTGTAATATATGATATAATATCATATAATGTATCAAATATGTTTCCGTGTCATTCAATACAATATCATACAATATTATACAATATAATATCATGTTTCAGTGTTATGATGTATTATCTAATATGATATTGTAATATAATACTATATTGTATTATATTTTATGATATTGTATTATGTGATCAAATACAATAAGGTATAACACAATACAATGTCATATCATACGTTACAATATCATATCTCATTATTGTTTATTACGGTATTTTATTGTATTATATGATATATATTATAAATATGACATGATGCAATATTTAATTTTATATCATTGTATTGATTAACATAATAACATATGATTATCATAAAAAAAATTTATCAGATGATATAAGATATTTTGTCAAAACAGAATCCATGAATATCCAAGATCATAAAGTATGATTTTCATATAAAATGATAAAGGTGGTCTTATGAAGGTGATGTCTCATAAGGGTGATGCTCCGTCTCGGTGAGCTTAGTAATCTATGATTACCTATGTTTACTATATCAAAGTAGATAATTTTAATCATTAGATTTATTCAATTTTGTGATCCAAGGGAAAATCCACAAGATGGATGGTATCCGTAATAAAAGAATTTTATGAAAACCTCGAAAACTCTAAAACTGCTGAATTAACAAACAAAGTGAACATTTGTATACCGATAACAAACACTGTAAGGCACCTGACGTTAGATATATATTTTTTTACAATAAGATTCCAAGAACTTTGACTATAAAAAGATTTGTCACGGTTGCCATTTTGATTTTTAAGACCGACTTATCTGACATGATTTTCTTCATTTGCGATTCATGCAAAATAAATAGGTAAAAATAAATCTGTTCGCCACTTATTACTTTTTTGTGTTAACTCGTGCATCACCTACACGAATTACGATACAAAAGTTCCTTTCATTAAAAAGCATACTCCGTAAATCAGAGACATAAATAACAGAGATTTTCAACGCCGCCATTAGCGTGTAAATGTTACGGGACCAACCTTACTTTGAGAGTTACAAGTGCAACAGCAATCTTGTATAAGTCATTAAATTTGAACCTGATAGTGAACATTAACATGAACCTGTAAATATTTTAAGCATGTTTTATATATGAAATATTTACAAAAACTCTTTATTAGTCCCCTACCGGTTTTCACCGGAGAGGACTATAGCTTTCTTCTGCGTCCGTCAGTCCGTCTGTCTGTCTGTCCGTCCGTCTGTCTCTCCCACTTCAGTTTTCTACTGTTTTTTTCTTTATGCGTTTGACAAATGATATGAAACTTGCTGAGCAGCTTTAAAATATCAAACTACAAATCAAGTTTACACTTTTGTAGCGTCTGGTTGACATATTTTCGAAAAAAATTAATTTTTTATATTTCAATTTTTTAATGTTCGGGTTCGTTATCGGGCTCGGTGTGTATCAAATAAACAAGGAAAGTATGTTGTCAGTAATAATGTCGTGCATTACTTGGACCATTCCTTTTATTGTTTCTAACAAACAAATAAGTTCTGTAAAATAGTGTCAAGCATTGTGTTTTAAATTTAATCGACAGGGTTTTTTGTATTATAACAATCGGGTTCGTTATCGGGTTGCTCTGTTGAGGTGGTCGGAAATGATATTATGCATAACAGTGCATTGTTTTCACAAATTTCTACAAACCGGTAGGGGACGTGTATTGCTTATGCAATACTCCAAGAATGCTTGTTTAGGTTTTATATTACTTTTTTAAAACTTATTTACTTTTCACAAAGTAAATAGTAATGCATTACTTAACTCATGTAATGGTAATATAATGCATTTCTTCAAGAAAATTAAATAATGGTAATTTAATGCCCTAATTTATGAAGTAATGGTAATGTAATGCATTATTTACAAAGTAATTCACCCTAAGCCTGATTCCAACTAAGCGGGAAAACATGAACATTAACATTTAACTTGGTTCTTCAATCGATAAGATTTTATATATTATATGATGTATACAGTAAGTCATCTATTATAGATTTTGCTTACAATGCATTGTTTAGAATTTAAATTCAGTTTAATCTACTAAAGAGCCAACGAACAAGAAGGCAAATTCAGACTTGTTTTTATTTTCTTTGTACAAAATTCCTTTTGAGACGAACAGCAGTCATACCGCAAGTAGACGGGTTTAGCCAATGAAACACCTATTTAATTTGTAAAACATCTGTGTCCCGATTTTAACTTTGGCTTGCGCATGAAGTTTGGTAGTATTTTAAAAGGTGAAAGATTGTCAAAATAAAATTCACAACTTTTCAAAAATGGCACATTGCGTTTGGGAACTTTAATTTCGATTCCACCATCAACCTCTTCTATTGATTAATGAGCTCGTACACTAACTGAATCGTCAACGGCGCTGTGCATTTAGTTACGTAAATCATTCCACATTTTAACCCGAGCAATAATATTTTGATCAATAAAACTATTTGTTTATTGTCTAAATAGAATTTTGTTTATACACAGAGGACTTAAAAATATTTAATGCGTGTTTTTATAATACATATTTACTGAAATGTATGAAAACTTTCTGCACTATTTTCTTACGCGTAGACTCAATTCATGTGTTCTACGCGTGCCTTCCGGTTTGAGACTTCGGCTGACAGTAAACCAATAGAGGGGGTCACGTGACCCCGTCTAAAAATTGCTTCAATAACTCTAGAAACAAAAAAGCTGTCCCTGGAAAAAAAGAGAAGAAAAAAAATAATAAAAAAAACATAAGAAATACAATAGGTCTTTCACCTGAAAGGTGGATAGACCTAAAAATAAAATTCATCTGGCCAGAAAGGCTTAAACTTGTGTGGAAGCATCCTGAGGTAGTGAAGATTTATGTTTGTTTAAAAGGAAATCATTTCATGCAATTTAACAATGAACATATATTTCCTATTAAGCAAATGAAAATTTCTTACAGTATGTACACAATTGGATATTCACAGTTAATAGTTAATAGCTTTAAATGGCAACATTTATCATTTTGTTGGACAAGTGTCTGCTCTTCACTGAATGCATGTGATTTAAGCTTATATTCTAAAAATGCTGGCTAACATTTTAAGGTCACCTGAGTCACTCAGGTAATCTATTGCAACTGGTCTTTGTCCGTCGTCGTGCGTTAACAATTTTACATTTTTACTTCTTCTTGAAAACTACCAGGCCAATCGTTACCATTTTTGGTGTGAAGCATCTCTATGGTAAGAAAATTCTAAATTGTGAAATGTATGGCTCTACCACCCCTGGGGTGCCACGGGCGGGGCCAAATATGCAAAAAAGCCAAATTTTCAAAAATCTTCTCCTCTACTCCCACGCATGTGGGGAAAAAACTGGTTACATGGTTATGATGTCCATGAGGCCCTCTACCAAAATTGTGAAATTTATAACCCCTGGGTCAGGGGTTCTGGCTCTAGGGTGGGGCGAAGATGGCCATATAGTAAAAATGTATTAAATCTTTAAAAATCTGCTTCTCTACTACCATATATATTTTTTTAAAACTAAATGCATGATTATAATGTCCATGAAGCCCTCTACCTAAATTGTGAAATTCATGACCCCTGGGTCAGGGGTTCTGGCTCAAGGGTGGGGCCAATATGGCCAAATAGTAAAAATTTATTAAATCTTTGAAAATCTTCTTCTCTACTATTATATATATTTGTTAAAAACTAAATGCATTATAATGATGTCCATGAAGCCCTCAACCTAAATTGTGAAATTCATGACCCTTTTGTTAGGGGTTCAGGCTCTAGGGTGGGGGCCAAGATGGCCATATAGTAAAAATGTATCAAATCTTCTTCTCTAATCTCATATATATTTGTTAAAAACTAAATGTGTGATTATGATGTCCATGAAGCTCTCATTCAAAATTGTAATATTCATGACCCCTGGGTCAGGGGTTCAGGCTCTAGGGTGGGGCCAATATGGCAAAATAGTAAAAATGTATTAAATCTTAGAAAATCTTCTTCTCTACTCCCATATATATTTGTTTAAAACTAAATGCATGGTTATGATGTCCATGACGCCCTCTACCTTAATTGTGAAATTCATGACCCCTCAGTCAGGGGTTCAGGCTCTAGGGTGGGGCCAATATGGCCAAATAGTAAAAATGTATTACATCTTAGAAAATCTTCTTTTTTGTTAAAAACTAAATGCATGGTTATGATGTCCATGAGGTCCTTCACCAAAATTGTGAAATTCATGACCCCTTTGTTAGGGGTTCAGGCTCTTAAGGGTGGGGCCAAGATGGCCATATAGTAAAAATGTTTTAAATCTTAAAAAATCTACTTCTCTACTCCCACACATGTGGGCAAAAAACTGAATACATAGTTATGATATCCACAATCTCCTTTACCTAAATTGTGAAATTCATGGCCCCTGGGTCAGGGGTTCAGGACATGAGGGGGGGGGGGGGGCAATATAGTGTTAATGCATATAATGTTTAAAAATCTTCTTCTCTGTTCTCACACATCTGTATAAAAAAACTGACTGATAATTATGTTTACCAGGAAGTCCTCTACTGAAATTTTAATTTTCATGTCCCCTGGGGTATGGGTTTTGACTCTAGGGCAGGGCCAAAATGGGTGTTTAGATGTTAATGCATATAACGTTAAAAAGTTATCTTCTTTACTCCCACACACCTGAAAGGAAAACTGAATTCATGATTTTGTAGACCAGATCTTTTAGTTTTTCACCAAAATTATAGGTTTCACAGTTCTTTTTGAATTAAATGTGGTCGTCATTACAAATTTATAATTTTTCTACTCCAGTATGAAAACTAATTAATAAGATGCATATATGAGACTCCATGACAAGTTTGTGTATGTGATATATGCTACTCAGGTGACCGTTAAAGCCAATTGGCCTCTTGTTTAGCTTACCGAGACGAAGTCAAGGTGCATGAGCTTATGCTATACCCCGGCGTCGGTGTCCGGACCTGGTTAAAGTTTTTGTTGCAGGTCCTGTATCTAATTACTTGTCCTATCTTCACCAAACTTGCATGGATGATGCATCTGGACCCTCTTATGGACTTGAAAGACTTGGATGCTGAATCTGGGTCCTAAAGGACTATACAGTTAAATATCGATATTTCGAAGTTCGGGGGACCACGAAAAAACTTCGAGATATCCGGGTGTTCGAGATATCCGAAGTCGAAATTCTTCGACTCCATTAGCGTTTTTGTTTTTGTCCTGACATGTTAACACAGGAAGTCCTTATATGCACTATAATTTGAGAACCGGTATGAACGGGAAAAAAAAGACGGAATATTGAAACGATGTTTTATTTATAGACATTTATAGACATTGCACATGTACAATTAAATAAGAATTTATATGAAACGTTACAATTATATTAAATAACAGTTAATCAAACATACATGTACAAGCATAATGTACATGTATACAACTTTTCAGAATATAAATAAATCACGTTCACACTATTGTCAAATCATTTAACACACATGATGATATTATGGAACACTGTCAGTCTTTAATTCACATCGCGATCACTGGCACAGTCACTGAGGAGCACGGTGAGGGTACTCTGTACTAAAACAGATGCACGGACTTGTGCTGAAGTCACTCGTCGATGTATCTTCTGATAGCTGGGAAGCAGGTCCTCTGTGTCTTCTGTCATCTCGATCCAGTCTTGAATTACTTCGAGGGCATCATTATTCATATTATCGGTAATGTTAGGGGTGCTTACTTTTGGGAGCTGTGAACTTGTTTGTTTTATCAATCACCGGAGTATATACCCAAGCTGTTATAACAATTACCGTGTCATCGATAGCTGCACTGGCTAAGCGTGGAGTTAATAGACTATCAGTCTTGAGAAAAGGTGTGAATTGCCGCGGGCGAGAATAACGAGGACACAACATGCGGGGTGCGATTAGCAGACCGGAAAATTGACTTCACTTTGAGATAACCCAGGTAAAATTTGTTATTAGGACCGTAAACATACTTCGACATAAGCGGGGTATTCGAGATAACCGTATTCGAGATATCGGTAGTTTTTTAAATCATATATATAGGGAAAACGGCCGGGACCGGCGGCCGACTTCGACATAACCGGGGTATTCGAGATATCCCATGTTCGAGATACCGATATTTACCTGTATATGGTTTGAGCTTAAAATGGCCCCCTTAAATGAAGATTGTTATTTTACTGTAATTCTTTGGTTTGTTTGTACAAATATACATTTGAAGTTTTTTCAAAATGTTCATTTTGATTTTAGTGCCCATAATTTAAAAATATGACATCATAAAGTTTACCTTTTCCGGCCATTTTCGCATTTTAAGCATAAAACGGCTCGTTTTGAGGCAGTTTTTCCTTAAGGAAACATTGAGCCACTGCTTAAACAAACAAAATATTTTCACCAAAGATGTATCTCTCCAGTACTTATAAGTGGACAAAACGTTCGTTCTTGTTCAAAGAGTCGCTCTTTAATTCCCATTCGAAAAAAGGTAAGAAAAATGTCTATTTTTGACTGTATTTGATTGAATTATGAAAATGGCGTCACTTCTGACGTCATATACTGAAAGTGAGTGCATGCATATAAATCAAATAAATATGTGTAAAACATATTTTATGTCAACTCTTTTATAAAATAACACAACAAATCACTTTAAAAATAGAGAATTATGGGGGCCAAATTTGACTAATATCATATATAGTTCTTTCAGATACTGGAGGAGGTTAATGTTTTCGGAGCAGGTTAAAGTTTTTGTTGCAAGTGCCCTTTGATAGCAATATCTAAGTAACTGCTGGTCTAGCAAAATCTAGCAAAATATTGAACTTATCTGGTCAGCATTAATCACCGTTCGTATTCATCTAAAGACATTAGGTCAATAATCCGTATATGGAAATAGCACGCGTATTGTATTGTACGGTATGCTTTTTTGGCCGTTTTGAGGCGGGTCTTGCATAAATTACCTTGCATGCTTTGTGCACGGTACAATTCGTTTTGTGAAAAGTCAGTTCGCCTTGTGAATGGTAGAGTTCATTTCGTAAACGGTATGGTACGCTTTGTGAACGGTACATTTATTTTGTGAACGGAACGGTTCGTTTCTTGCACGGAACGGTATGATTCGTTTTAGAGGTGTAGTAGCATGTTTCAGGATCTGTATCATCAAAATGACTTCTGTATTTAATACCCCAATCTTTTTGTTCATGTCTTAGAATTAAAGTTTTAAAGCTCACATGATGTTCTCAGAACTAACCAGGAGTAAAAAGCCAAAAAAAAAAAAAATAGGGAAATTTTCAGAATTATGAATTTTACAGTGGTCAAGAAAAAAAAAAGTCTTCATTTTTTTTTTTCACATGACTGATACATGTTGATTTACATTTTTTAAATCAAGGTAAACCACAGACATGATATAGATAAAAAAAAACATTTTTATTCAAAAATAGTAAGTAAAAAAAAGATAAAAATGAAATTTGGAAAAGGGAACAAAATCTTAATGATGTGGAATTATTATTTTTCATTTAATAGATAAAATATTTGAAATATCTTATTAGCAAACTTCTGTTTAATATGTTACTGACATCTTGTGTATTTACGGGTATTAGTAAAACCCTGTGACCCAATTACAGATCTGCTTATGAAGTTTAAATGATTTCCTGATAACCAAGCATTTTCTTGGAAGGCTTATAATCTAATTACAAGATATCAACCAATGGTACCCTGATCACAATAATTTATAACCATCGTTAGTAAATTTTTAAGCACTTTAAAATGCATCACTCAGTTCACTCATGCCATAACAAAAAGATGACTCTGCTAGTTGGGCTAATGTTAGGTCACCACAGGGGATAAGTCCAGTTGTGAGAACCTTTTAATTTAATTAATTATCAGTGTCATGATATAATTAAGTCAGCTTTAATCAATTATGGCAAATCTACTGATCAAAAAGTAAACAGCTTGCACAATTAGCAAGTTGTAAATAATTAATGCATTTGGGAATTTTTATCCTAGAACTGGGAAAATCTGCGACTCTTTGCCATTGGGAATGGGTTCGATATTTGGTTCAAATGTTAGGGGCAGTGACGGCCCTGAATGTTCAAAACATTTCATAAAAATAATAAATATAGTATTACCATGCCTTGTGTGGATTTTAAGCTTTAATATTTTACAATGTTTAAGAAAGCGGGGATGAAAGTTTTGTCGAAAACCAAAGAAGTTATTGTTTGCAATTGTTGCTCAGGTGAGCAAAGTGGCCCCTGGGCCTGTCGTTAGTAATTTGTTCAGTATTATTGCTCAATCAACATAGACAAAATAATGATTGTATACTCAGGAAATCATATGTTCATAGATAATTTCTGTAAAATGTGCAATAGAGTTGTTGGCAAATATGGTGGAAAACTCTGAATATGCCTCCCAAATTTGTTTTGATCTGAGCTGAGGCTTGTTATTTATAAAAGTATTTGAAATTATATAAATATCCTAAATTAGATCTCCATGAAAATTCATGAATGTTCAATACCTAGAACCATTGAATTCCAGGTTAATTTCCTGTATCACTGGCGTCGGAAGCAAATTGAAAGTGGGGGGGGGGGGGGGGGGGCTAGACTAATCCTCAGAAATTTTGAGAAAAAAATTAATTCCCAAAATCATGGAAATCCTAATCCGGGGGGGGTGGGGGGGGGATTTACCTATACTTCCACACAAAAAAAAATTACCTACCCAAATTTTTTTTTTTCCAAAAGCATGAATTTCCTAATCCGTGGGGGGTGGGGGGGGGGGGGGTAGTATGCTTCTGAATCCAACTTCTCATTCTTTCTAGGTAAATTTAGGAACAATAATCTTTCCTGCGAGAAAAAGTGGGGGGGGGGGGGCTGAACCCTCTATCATGCTATGTTTCTAATGGTTAGGTATAACTTTGCAAAAAAAGTAGGGGGGCTAAGCCCCCCCCCTAGCCCCCCCCGGTTCCGACGCCTATGTGTATTCTTGTGTGTTCATAATATGTTCATGAAATACATTTTAAGAATATATTTATGAATAAAATTCATGAACTATATACCTATATGAACCAGTTATGAACCAGTCATGAATACATCATGAAACTAAATGAACGGTTCATTGAAGTTCTTAAAATCATGAATTTCATCTCACAGGGTCATTACTACTTTGAGATTCACCTCAGGAAAAGTTTCAATTAATCAATTAAAACTCTTAATGTATCGGAATTCTTGTCATAAAGGTGGTCCTATACTCGGCACTAAATCATGAAAGCCTATAGTTCTAAATTATAGATATGAATTCTAACAATACAAAAACCCAAGAAAATTTATATGTTTACATGCTAATGTTTTTTGTTATCACCTCTCAGAAATGTGTACCCCCTAATGCAACCATATCAAATCAAATTGTTGTATATAATAACACTTTGTGGACTTGCCAAACCAGAGTACGATACAAAATCAAATGTTATGAATAAATGTATGTGTCCATTCTAGTCAATTTTGAAAATTAATGGTATTTACTCTATGAAATGACATCTTAAAATATTTGATAAAATAAGGGCTGGAGCAATTCAAGGCTCAATTTCGATTGGGCTCGATTTTGATTCAAAATGCCATCGTCCTGTTTTTGAGGCGCATCGCTATCAGCGATGTAGCCTCATTGCAGTCAGCTCACTTCTCTCGGCTTATATACAAGCGGCGTCAAAGAACTCGAGTATCAATGCGCCAATGAATGTATAGTGTCGTTCTGACTGTTACATATTTTCAACCAGGAACATATATTCAGTATACTTTTTAAAAATATCAACAAATCATTACAACAGATATCTCCTTCACACATTGAAAAAACATGAAAGAACAAAACAAAGATTATAATACGCAGGTGAGATTGACTGGCAATGCCTGCAATGGCCCAATGTACGATAGGGACAGAGGACCAGTCAACCGATGAGAGATAATTTGCATAACAACAGTTTGTTTTTCAATTTAAAAGTGGTGACGTTAATTGTTCGAATATCGGAGATAAAATAATTTCGTATATAAAATCTTTATATTAAAATGAGAGTAAGTGGCTGTCTTCCTATAGCTAGGAACAGATTTCGTATTTTATCACTTGATAAGACGATGTCCAACTGAATGAGGAAAAGTGTATCACCTTCCCCATGTAGAATGGCAATATTTTACAACTTGTAGTAATGTTTTTAGCTACCCTTATAGGATCTCCGTTATGGTGCAAAATTAATTTTTTAATGCGCCTGACTTCGGTCTGAAAAGATCGATTTTATATTTGACTTCCTTTAGATAAAATGATTTTTTAGTTCAGGTTGAACAAACTAACCTTATATAGATCAAAACCAGATAAAACACATCAGCATGTTTACTAGTCGTCTTTTTCAGCAGCCATGACAGTTCTCGTGTGATTTTATGGATTTATGCTTTGAGTTTTGATAGTGATGAAACGATTGTCACCGATGATCGATTATCTATCATTCTGAAACCCCCGATTCTGCCTATCGATTTCAAATTACAGTCGCTGACATCGTTAACCAAAAAAATAAATAAAAGAATCCGGAATTTGGTCAGTTTTTGGTTCAGATTTTATTATCTGCATTTCAAAAAACAAAATGGCGGTAGTTGATAGCGTGAATGGTTACAGTAACAATTTTCATGGAAATAGATTATCCATCCTCAGGAGTTACATAATGTCAGATATCTGGGAGTTTTTTATTTTCTACAAATTAAAAAAAACCCTCAAACGAAAATCAAGTTGGATAGCAAGTCACAGACAGTGTAAAAATTGCATGTCTGGAAAAATACTCTTTCTTTTCAATATTCAAATACACTTACAGATTTTTATAGTTATCAAGTGTTTTGTTATTTCAAATTAATCATTATTAAAAACTGCAGAAGATTATAGGATATTGAAATAGTTACCTAAACGCCCCTAGTTTTAAGAACTGCATAGAGTCAGAGACATAAACAAGGGCACCGCTAAGCGGAGCATGATCCCCTCGCGACATGAGTTATTGTGTGTAGGGATGCATTATTTAGGAATATATAGTTATGTTAATGAGAAGACTACATTTTCTTTACCTGTACTAGATCTAAATCAAAAAAATATCAAGTTGTTGATTTGAACTGCTTACTTTCACTTTGGTTTGAAGCGGAAGATTGATAACTCTTACTCAGAAATTTTGATTGATAACTCGTATACCAAGTTGATTATGACATTGATTTAATGAAATAATAATTTGTAATAGTATTAATGGTTTGAAAGGCACATGCATTTTTTATTTGTTATTTTACAGAATGTGCAATCTATGATAAATATTTTTAGTTTTGAACGAATTTTGTCCCCTCCTTTACAATGGTGTAATTTTATCTAAGTTTTTGCATAAAAATTTGACCAATTAATATAACATTGCATTTGTTTTAATCTTTTACAATGAGGCATATTTGTGCAAAGGTTGAGGAAATTCTATTGGAAGGTTTTTTTTTAATTTACTAGAAAATTGAAATGGAGTGCACACACACACATACACACACACATACACACATACATACATACATACGAACACACACACGCACGGTAGCCATGCTATATCCCCTTCGCAACAAGTTGCGCGAGGGAATGATAACAGAGATTGGCAGCTGATTGAAATCTCGCAAAATCCCACGGTCCCTGGTATTGTAAAGTGTTCCCAGTTTAAATCAGTATATCTTTCTATATATATTAATAAACAATTATATCGAAATATAAACATCTATTACCAAAACATCAAAATATTATATTTTCATGAGTTTAATATATCATATAAAAATATTAAAGAGGAGTTTTAGGAGGCAGTTGGCTAACCGTCTTCCGAGATTTCGCCGATGTTTTATAGCTGGCCAAATATTTTCTATATATGAATCTTATTTTTCAATTTTTTGTTGGCGATTTAATAACTTTGTTATTGTACTATAAGTACTTGTAAATATGTAAACAACACAAAACGGGTGTTATAATCAATTATCTAATTTAATCTCAGCAGACTTCAAATATACACTAAATTATTTGTCATTAACTCATTATCAGCTGTCTAAGTGTGGCTTCTTTCGATACAGGGTCACATGTCAGAATCTGAAGTCATGTAACAAAACAGACAAAATGGTCGTTGAAAACAGGCATGTTGAAACCATGGGACCTAAGAACACTGGCCGCTGGTTGCGTTTAAGACAGGTGGCCGCTTGAATCGGTTTAAATATAGTGAAAAACTAAACGGGCGGGATTGAGACTGGCCGTTCATGGCGTGTTGCCGCTGATTAAAGGTGGCCGTAACAGCAGGTGTGACTGTAACTGTAAACAAACTGTTTTGTGATTCTTTCAGCATTAATTTGGCAGTGCTCATAACTAATTGCAGGTTACCAACTAATTATACATGTATCATAATCACTAAAAGAAACTAGATCTCGTTACGAGTAACGAGTAGGTCTTCCGTCCGATTTTGTTTTCATATGATACGATGAAATATCGATATTCTCTGCCAAATCTGCGATCTTGGTGAATCTAGGTTTTTTGTCTCGAGACCGAAAACGGACGAACAAAAGAGGTTTATGAAAATAAAAGCTAGTTTTTTAGCTCACCTGAGCTGAAAGCTCAAGTGAGCTATTCTGATCACATTTTGTCCGTCGTCCGTCTGTCCGTCCGTCTGTCCGTCTGTCCGTCTGTCCGTCTGTAAACTTTTTACATTTTGAACTTCTTCTCTAAAACCGCTTATCCAATTTCAACCAAATTTGGCACAAATCATCCTTATGGGAGGGCGAATATAAATTGCAGAAATAAAAGTTTGATCTGTATTCAAAGCGGAGAAAACCTTGAAACTGTAGAAAAAGGGGGGTGCATTTTTAAAAATCTTCTTCTCAAGAACTACCGAGGCAAATTCAACATAGTTTAGCATAATTTATCCTTATGGGAAGGAAAATATAAATTGCAAAAATTAAGTGGAAATTTTGTTTCAAATCTGAGTTATTACGAAAATAATAATAAAGGAAATGCGTGTTTCAATCAGTTTAATAGCTTCGGGTTCGGCATCCGGTAAAATGATTCCATACTTCTAAAACGAGGTTCTTTGTTTAAAGCAGCCATGACATTATACGAAAAAGGGTCGATCTGACTCTGATGAATTTGCTTGTTGTGCAACAGTTCGCGTATGAAGGGAAATTTTGAAACATACAAAATATATTGGTGCCGATTTTGTGAAGTAAATTGAGGCTAAATATTTCAATGCGTTGACAGTTTTCACACATGACGTTGGTGTTAGCTTGTTCTGATTTTCGTTTCGTTCTCATTATGCTTTGTAACCTGGAAACTATCGTCTGTATTTCGTGATTTTTACGTATCAAATCAAACAGAGACTTCGGTAAATCAAACAGTTAACTGTTTACCTGCGCAAATTAAGCAAAATCGGATGTAGGGGACGGGTACTGAAATACAATTCATTCTATCGGTAATTCGGCATTATCTTTTGCGTAATGGTACATGTAGATTAATGCAATAGGTTTTGTTGAGATGCTCGGCATTTTTTCGAGTTTATTCAGTTTAAATAGAGTTTGATATCGCTGACGGAAATATGTAGGCATATACATGTATATATATATGATTCATTTCGAAAAAATAAATTGTGTTCTTTATTTGTTATACATGTAGTGCATGTTTCTTGTGTTTAATTGTTTACAATTTCTATTTACTAACCATATTTGAGTGTTAAGCTTCGATTTATAAGCAAGATACAGCGATTTGCTCACAATTCTATGTTTGTACACAGATCTTAAAAACTAAAGCTTAAAAAAGTAAAATATTTGTCAATATTTATTAAGAAAATTTTCGAAGTCTGTTCTTCCAGAAACCAACTTTAACAACTTATTGTATTGTAAACTTAACCTTTTTAGCTCACCTGAGGGTGGGGCAACAATGGGGGGTCGAAGTTTAACAAATGAATATATAGAGTAAATCTTTAAAAATCTTCTCCTCAGAAACTAATCAGCCAGGAAAGCTGAAACTTGTGTGAAAGCATCATCAGGTAATGTAGATACAAATTTGTGAAAATCATGATCCCCGGAGGTAGGGTTGGGCCACAATGAAGGATCGAAGTTTTACATAGGAATATATAGAATAAATCTTTAAAAATCTTCTTCTCAGAAACTAATCAGCCAGGAAAGCTGACACTTGTGTGGAAAGATCCTCAGGTAGTATAGATTCAAAGTTGTGAAAATCATGACCCCCGGGGTACGGTGAGGCCACAATGGGGGATCGAAGTTTAACATAGGAATATATAGAGTAAATCTTTAAAAATCTTCTTCTCAGAAACTAATCAGCCAGGAAAGCTGAAACTTGTGTGAAAGCATCCTCAGGTAGTGTAGATTCATAGTTGTGAAAATCATGGCCCCCCGGGGTAGGGTGGGGCCACAATGGGGGATCGAAGTTTAAAATAGGAATATATAGAGTAAATCTTTAAAAATCTTCTTCTTAGAAACTAATCAGCCAGGAAAGCTGACACTTTTGTGGATGCATCCTCAGGTAGTGTAAATTCATAGTTGTGAAAATCATGACAACCGGGGGAAGGGTGGGGCCACAATGGGGGATCGAAGTTAAACATAGGAATATATAGAGTAAATCTTTAAAAATCTTCTTCTCAGAAACTAATCAGCCGGCAATGCTGAAACTTCTTTGGAAGCATCCTCAGGTAGTGTTGATTCAAAGTTGTGAAAATAATAACCCCTGGGGGTAGAATGGGGCCACAATGGGGGGTCGAAGTTTAACATATGATTAAATAGAGTAAATCTTTAAAAATCTTCTTCTCAGAAACTAATTAGCCAGGAAAGCTGAAACTTGTGTGGAAGCATCCTCAGGTAGTGTAGATTCAAATTTGTGAAAATCATAACCCTGGGGGTAGGTTTGGGCCACAATGGGAGGTCGATGTTTTAGATAGGAATAAACAGAGTAAATCTTTAAAAATCTTCTTCTCAGAAACTAATCAGCCAGGAAAGCTGAAACGTGTGTGAAAGCATCCTCAGGTAGTGTAGATTCATGGTTGTGAAAATCATGATCCCCAGGGGTAGGGTGGGGCCACAATGGGGGGGGTCAAAATTTAACAAAGGAATATATAGGGTAAATCTTTAAAAATCTTCTCAGAAACTAATCAGCCAGATGTTTCTTTATAATTGTTAAGACTTTGGCCCCAGGACAATTCTTTGGCCTCCCGAGAAGGTTCATAGTTTGATGTACGTTTATATCTAATATATAAACTATTGTTAAGGATCATTTTGAGAACTGCAATACTCAACATATGATAAGACTATAAAATCATCTTGTTAGAAAAGGGACTAATGATTATAAACATAAGAATATCCAGGGGAAAATGGATTTTATTTATACAGGATCTACATGTATTATTGTACATTGTCCAGATAGTTTGTATTATGACTCCATTAAGCTGATTTTATCATACCTATTGTTCCTCAGGTGAGCGATGTGGCCCATGGGCCTCTTGTTTATTTATACATTTGTTCAGTGTACACTACTGTTAATCATGGAAGATGAAACACCAAAGATAATCAGTTAAACTTGTGAAAAAAAAATGAATTGTCTGAACTCTTCTGGTGAGTACCGGAAGTGACGGTTGACAAAAGAAAACCCGTTAAATATATCTTCAATCGATTGTCTATCATTTATAAAAGTTTGTGTCTCAATCACTTACAGTGACTAAAATCTCGCTGGTATCAATTTTGTAAAAAGGCTAGGTACCAAAGATATTTGAAATCTTGATTGTTTTCAAGTTATCTGTAATATAGTTTACGAGTGTCTTTGTCCCTCATTTAAGGGGCCAGCCACTTTTTCTTGAGTTCAATCGAAAGTTCTCACGAATACTAACATTTTTTGTTCTTACACCTTTGTAAAATTGTTGTTCATTTTTTAGATACAAATGATTGAATATTTTAGGGGCCAGCCCTATAGATCCTTAATGGGGACAGACTTTAGAGTTTTGATTAGTGGAATCGATTAGAATCATCAATGCAAACATTTTCTTTTCTACGTTGCCTAAAAAAATATGTCTCCTTCTCTAGATATATTGCATCAAAGTTTAAGTACTTTGGCCCCTTAAAATCCCTAATTACGTCATAAATGGGTGTAAAAAATGATTTTCCCTGAGAAATATTGCTACAATCAACAACTTTGCTTCTATATTGCATTACAAAATTTTGATCGTTTTTAAGTTATTTGTAATAGAGTTTACGAGTGTCCTGGCCCCTAATTTAAGGGGCCAGCCCCTTTTTCTTGATTTTGTTGGAAAGAACGTTTAATTATCTACTACTTTTGTTATACATGTCTTAACAAAATATCAACTGATAAAAAGATACAGATGAAAACGTATGAACATTTTGAATGAAAATTCGTACCCAATTTTCGTGCCTAGGCGAGCTGCAAGAAATGGCGCCACTGGCGTAAAATAAAATAATAGTGCACAACTTCAGACCATAGACTACCTTTCCTGAAAATTTCATAGTCATATCTCTGATAGTTTCTGAGATCAGCTCTGCACAAAATAGGTCGTAAAAATGTACAAAATGGCCGATAAATCGGTACCGGAAGTGCCGTCAGGAAAAATCTCAAAAACGTATGAAGTTTACATCAAGACTCATCTTCTCTGAAAAAATGGTCGAAATCGGTCGAATAGTTTTCAAGAAATCTCGTGCACAAAATTTGTGGAAAAAAATAATAATAAGAAGAAATCGTACGAAAACTATAAGGTCTTCCGTTGAAAACGGAAGACCTTAATAAACATCGGTTGTATCACCCATATTTATAACCCCTAGGGGTTATAAAGAGAAGACAGATGCAATTAAGTTACATGTATTAATAACAACATAACTTAAGCTGTAAAAATGTCTTTTGAAATTGATAATCATCATTTTATTGCCTTTGGGTTTAATTCACATGGTTGTGAACTCAGGGCAACTTCAACGTCTCTTTCAGAGAAAATTCCAGTGAAGTTACCTGTCAAAATCGAGTATTTTGCCCATGTCGCCCCTAGGTTGGTCCTTGATTTATTTATTGTGATGTTCACAAGGTACAAACAGTTCTTGATTTATCTTCTTTGGAATAAAAATGTTCCCACACTTCTGAGCGTCTGCCGGCGGCTATTTTTGTTCATACACGTTAGGTAAATTTTGAACGGAAATCAGGAATTCCAGACTGATGCATCGAATCGACAGTAATGTCAATCTACAGCCATAGATAGAATTAAAAATATGTTGATGGAATACTTTTTAAGCTATAAGCTTAAAACTATGTAGACCCAAATGAAAATTTCCCTATAAATCATGTTTTATTGTATTTTTCTGCTTAGGTTTGTCAATAATTTTTTAATTTTTAAACGTTAGTTCACAAATGATTAATTAAAAACCAAATAGATTCTGCTCAGTATTTGACTTTAAAAAACTGTTTTAATTAGAGTAAGCTATGTGGCCCCTGAACCTCTTGTTTCTCCTTTAAAACAAATTTTTTTTTTATTTAAAAGTTCACAGCCAGCCAAGTCTGTATTGAGACAGAGACTAAAGTATCAAAGTGCCCTAGTAATGCCAGTGAACGAAAGAAAAGGGCATCAGAGAAGTGTTCTAAAGCATGTGGAAACCCTGAGTATGAATATCATTGTATGATAGTATCTACTCATGAGGAATTGGTGGAAATGTGTGCAAAACCAAAAGCCCTTTTCAGTAATGAATTTTCTTATTTTTACTTCCAGTCCAAGCTTTGAATTAT
This sequence comes from Magallana gigas, assembly GCF_902806645.1. Taxonomy (NCBI): domain Eukaryota; kingdom Metazoa; phylum Mollusca; class Bivalvia; order Ostreida; family Ostreidae; genus Magallana; species Magallana gigas. Next base: position 13,706,510 of record NC_047563.1, on the reverse strand, counting down.
CTATTCATAATTTTGTGTGCACTTTTAAAAATACATCATTGGTAAATACAATTCAGTATAAAGTATACTTTGACAAAATGTATATATAATTACAAAATAATATAACAGTAGTTTAAAAACTTTATCTTTCTTATAAAGGCTATTGCCCGATGTATGATCGGGTGGGTCATCAAATCCAGAGCGATTTAACTAGGCATTGCAACATTAATGCTTTTTACTACTCCTTTAACATGGCTAAATGTAAGTATCACATTTTTTAGAAAAAGTTATAGAATTATGACCTGTATGTTTGATAGAATAATGTTTATTATGTAATATGTTACGTAATAGGTGGTGTTAGCAAGTGCCTGAAATTACATGCTTCAAGTGGAACAACTAGTGAAACAACTCTTAATAGGACCAGAACAGAGATAAATGGAACCACTATTGAAACAACAACTATTAGGACCAGTGAAAATGATGGGTATTGTTGCAAAATATAATGTCAAGAGAGAAAAAGTATATTTTGATATTGTAATTACAACATGATGAAAGAAATGTACCAAATGTTCAAGATCTATAGTTTGTTTATACTTTAAATGTCATTTTAAGTTTATCTTTTGTTTATCATTTTATGGGAATGTGAAATGTGCCTTACCCAGTTGTGTAGAGGAGCTAAATATTAATTTGTTTTTGGTTGTAGGGAGAATGGAGATCATTTGACTTGGATTATACTTGTAATTGTGATAGTTTTTATTACAACTACATCTATTCTCCTGATCTTTTTATATAATAAAAAATGTCAAAGCAAAGGTAAGATTTACAATATCATACTTGTTTTCTAAGAACACATAAAATTAAAAATACAGTTCTCTAAAGCCTGCATTGCTTATTTTGCAATTTTGATAGGAAAAAGGTGATGCAGCTTCCTTTTGAGCTCACTTGAGCTGAAAGCTCAAGTGAGCTAGTCTGATCACATTTTGTTCGTCGTCCATCTGTCCGTACGTCTGTCCTTCTGTAAACTTTTTACATTTTGAACTTCTTCTCTAAAATTGCTTGGCCAATTTCAACCAAATTTGGCACAAAGCATCCTTATGGAAAGGCGAATATAAATTGCAGAAATGAAAGACCAATCTTTATTCAAAGCAGAGAAAACCTCGAAACTATAGAAAAAGGGGGGAGCCTTTTTAAAAATCTTCTTCTCAAGAACTACCGGGTCAAATTCAACATAATTTATCATGAATAATCCTTATGGAAAGGAAAATATAAAATGCAAAAATTAAGGGCTAATTCTGTTTTAAATCTGAGTTATTACGAAAATAATGATAAAGGAAAGGCATGTATTAATCAATTTATAGCTTCAGGTTAGTAATTCCATACGAGTCATGGTATAATGGGTAGGTAGGCAAACCCGGACCGGGACAAAATAAAAGCCGGGGCAGATCAACATTTTTCAATTTACGGGGATAATAATTAACCCATGTCATTGAAATTTTCAGGATATGTTACAGACTGGTATATTAGTATTCGCTGAAAAGATTGTTAGACAACAATGCATATTTTGGAATTTATTGATGATTGTTGATTTCCAAGTTGATTATATCTCGCAATCAATCATCCGATTTTTAAACGGATTTCAGTTTTAAATTTAGCTTGATAAGCTTTTTTTGCGTTTATGATTAATAAGAAAACTATTGCTCCAAAAATAGTTATTATGAAAAGCTTTTAGAGCCCTCCTGACCTCTAATTTGACGGGACAGCCCCGTTTTTTGATATCAAATGAAAGGTCTCGTAAATATAAATACATCTAAATTTGAATCTGCATTGACTGAGATTTTTTAGACCTAAATGATCTACAATATGCACCAAAAGACATTATACAAAAACCTGACAAAGATTGGTATGAAGGTGCATTTTTTAAGTGGGTTTAGTGACATGAAAAGTGTGTGTAACTGAATGGTGACTTTACTTTGAAAAAGAGTGACAGGTTTGCCTTCCAGTTGTTTGACATCACCTGACATTGTGGGAATATAAAATGGTGCTCCGTAACTCTAATTCATACAAAGTAAAAATCACTGTATATTTTTAAAAAGTTATTAAAATCATATGATTTTTTGCATACTTATTTTTAATTAATACTCTTTTTATAAAACAACTCATCCAACAAAGTTACACAGTGATTTTTGGTAAAATGCTGCATGTAAGCAAACTTTTTTAACATCCAGCCCTCATATTTAAAAAGAGATTGAATAAAGCTTCAGAATTAAAGATATCACAAAAGCCATTAGCAAGAGTTTGGGTAGGGGATGTAACAGTTAATGGACTTGTCCTCCCTTGGTTGTTCATATTTTAATTAATTAATCATTGTAAAATAATGTACGTAAGTTAACATTTTAAAAGAACCTTTTATTTATTTATTTAAACAAAAAAACCTAAACAGATTTTTTTTATAAAGTTCTTAAGTAAACAGCAGACTTCTTAATAGCAAAGTAAAAATTGGTTAGCAAAAACTACTGAATTGTAGTATTTTAACACTACTGTCGAATCATTAAAACTTGTGTGGGCCAATTTTCGTGGGTTGTTGAAATTTCATAAGTTCGTGGGGACGTAATTTTGTGTATTGTCTTATACCTACAAAAGGAAACATGATTTTATATCTCTAACTTATTAATTTGTCAACAATGTTAATTTGTGGTCGAGAGGTACCCACGAATTCCACGAAATTGAGTCACCACAAAATCTAATGATTCAATGGTAAATTTTAAATAAATGCCAGATGGTGTCATTGAATGAATGGTTAATAACTGAACAGGTAAACAGGTTATCAGAGAATTGATTTATTAAAACAGTTCATCAGTGGTTTTTGTTTTGTATAAATGTCCTAAGGGGGAGACTGTCTGTCTGGTCTCTGGGGATTGGATGGGTTGTTGTCTTTAATAAAACATGTATACCAGTCATCTTTAGTTTATCTATGAAAACATGTAAACATAAAAGCTATTTTGAAAGTTAACAGATATGGGACAATTATTTCCTATCAATGTCCTTGTTGTAAGATTTCAATTAGGAAGATGGTAGTCATTACTATATTTAAAAATAAAGCTTAATCAAATGCATATATATATGAGAATTCTCAAAAGGTCTGTGTATGGGCTATGGTACTCAAGTGATTGTTAAGGCCTATTGGCCTCTTGTTAGTGAAGATATGAAATTCCAATTAATTAATATGAAAAGAAACTCTCCTAATCTAAATAACGTACTTAACGTAGCTCGCGGGTTTGCTGACGTCACAATAGGATTCGACGTAAAGAGTTGACCGTCATAGCAAACTCATACATTTCTTTTAGAAATAACAAATGATCTTTAGAAACATAAAATGAAATATTTTAAAAAGCTAAATTGCAGTTTATACAAACATTTATAGTTATCAAGTGCTAAAAATTTAAAGATGGCATACATTGTCGCATTGAGTTCTATAACTCTTTAATCTAATTTATGTTTAGACAAGTACATGGTAAATAAATTGAACCGTATGCATTAACTTTGCTTTGCTCGTTTCACAATTATGAATTCTGTATTTTCAAATACTGATATAACTATTAAAATTATTTTGGCTTTAGCTAGTTATCGTATGCAATTACAAACTTATTAATATGTCAATACTTGTATGGTAATTATTTTTGCATTGAATGCATGACTGACTCATTGAAAAGAACAGTAGCCACGTTTCTTCTCTTTACAACATTAAATTAATTTCCTTTTTTGCATTCGAAAACATTCATAATAATGTTAATTAGATTTGCATGTTCTAATATGTGTTAATTAGCTTGTCTGGTCAACCAGCGCATTTTCATATTTGGTTCTCGGACGAAAGAAATTGATGACGTCGGGCTAACGTCGTGAGAAAAATATAGGATTTTGTGAAATATTTTAAATCTTAAAGTTGTTTTACGAAAAATTGGCCGAGAACACATATTATTATTTTTTTATGAATTGATTCAAAATTATCTCTTCTGTTATTGTGTTGAGTAAATCTAAGTTCGTCTAGATCGTTTAAAAGTTTGGAGCATAGTTTTGAAATGCGGTTTTCGACTAAGATATGCATTTTACTATATATTTCATTGAAATGGTGGTGCTTGATTTTATCAGCAACACTGTGTTTGAAGCACGATAACATTATTACTACGCAGACGAATCTCAAATAAATTTTAGAAATAAATCTCTGAAACCTATCGATTACATGGACAAATTTTCAGGGTAGGTTTTTTCGCAAGCAGTAAACCCGCGAGCTACCTTAAAATGAACAAAGTAATTTAACATTGTTTCTTTTTTTACAGAATCTTCCAACTCCCTGCAAAATTTGACACCTGACTGCTGGAAGTTACCAACAAAGGGGATCAAGAAAAATGAACAAATTGAAGACTCAGTAAATAGGCAAGAACTTCTCTCTGAAACTGGTGATAATGTAGCAATTACTGTGTAAAATGTTCTATTGTATATAATGCAATACAATTGCGATGACTTGATGATCAAACATACATGAACATGTCCATAGGCCTTCAATTTAGCTAAATCTCCGTATGTTCAAGGTGTCAATTGTTTAGTAAAATTATGCATCAATTATGATGATCATTTTCATTTTGAAAAAGAAGAAAGCTAGTACAAAGTATCATCAACATTTACTGATATTTTAATGTATGTGTGAAATTCATGCTGTAAAGTGGAGTCATGTCATTGTACCCAATAGTTAGGAGTATACTTGGGTGAAAGCTAAACAATGTTGCACAGATTAGTCGTCTCTTGTGCAAAAATATAAAATGTTATTATAAAATAATAATAAATAAATTATATAATTTTTCATATAAAAAGAATAAGGCATTTGATAAAATTTAGAATTAATGTCCAAATATTTCCAATCTCTTACTAGTTTACTGTAATTCTTATCAGTCTGTCTTACAATGCATTTCTTACAGATTACTGATTCAAACCATTTTGTTTGCTTAAATAAATAATGATATTGAGAAGTGCCAAAGGTTGACATCTGTTGAAAACTTGTGACAAAAATGGGTTCAATGTTCTATGAAGATGTGGAACATACCATAAGTTTAATTTTTTTTCTTCTTTTTAGCTCAGCTGAAACGAAGGTTCAAGCGAGCTTTTCTGATTACCTGTTGTCCATCTGTTCGTCTGTCCGTCTGTAAACCTTTTACATGTGTGACTTCTTCCCACTGGCCAATTTTAACCAAACTTAATACAAAGCATCCTTATCATCAGGGTATTCTAAATTGTTAAAATTAAGGGCAAAAACCTTTTTAGAAAGGGAGATAATTGCGAAAGAGTGACTATAAGGTGTGTCTTTAAAATCTATTTTTAAGAACCACTGCGCTAGAAATGCTAATATTTACACAGAAAATTTTCTGCTAAAAAACTACAATGCAAAAGTTTTTGATATTACTTTGAATACATCCTCGGCTATTATCGATTCTAAATTGTTGAAATCGCTACCCTCGGTTTTATACAAGGTTACCTAGAGGGGTTCAAAATTAAACAAGGAAATATATAGGAAAAACATTTAAAATATTCTTCTTTAAAACTACAATGTTATGTCTATGAGATTACAATGCAAGGATCATCATAGAGTGAAAATTCTTAATTGTAAAACCGAGACCCTTGACCAACACTAGGGCTCCAGAAGGGGGTTCAAAGTTTAACACAAAGGTATATTTGGAAAATTTTCTCATAAACTACATTGCTTCTATTTGTGAGATAACTACGCAAATATTCTCAAATAGTGTAGATTCTGAATTGTTAAAGCCAACCATTGGACCAACACTGTAACCCCTGAAAGTGGTAGAAATAATTGAAATAGAAATAGCATTTGCAATGAAATAGAATACAAGGAATCCAGGGAACTGTTGTTCAGGTGAGCGATGTGGCCCGTGGGCCTCTTGTTTATAAAAAAAGGGGGGTGTCTTGGTTCAACATTCCGTCATTCATTATTGTAAAATCCACGTTTTTAAAGCCACAGTTGTGAAATTATGTTTTCATAAACAAGCTTTTTGTTAGTGATTAGAATATGCAGTTAAACAAGATAGTTGGTGTACAGTATTCTTGTGAACTTTTAAAGGTTTTGCATGTGTTTGTATTTAAAGAAAACCCAAAGAAATTCACCATATTGAAGCTACACCTCTGTCCCAGATAGGGTCTGTCGATCCCACACTCCCATAATGGTGCAGCTAATGCACTTGCCAATATGTCAGCCAAAAAATTGCTTTTTATGACAAGCAAAACTTGCTTGCTTTTGCACACTACACAGTCTTTGAGATTATGTATACAAACCTACCAATTTTGAAACTTATGCAAAACGTATTTTTTTTATATCTGCAGTTATGAAAATTTGTTGTCATCAATTTAAAACTTTTTCAGTGATTGGAAAATGTAGTTGAATATAGTTTGACCCTTCAGGGTGAAGTGTATAGGACAATGGGTTTCTTGGATCTAGAAATATTAAATTGTATCTTAATAAAAAAAAAAAAGATGTCATATCATGTGATACAATTTCATATTTTGTAGGATTCAATGTTTTACTAAATCAAGTATGATACAATATCGTATCAAATTCAATGATACAATATCTTTTCATTTTTAATTATATTTTACATGTTTATGATTGTTGTATGGTTTTTTCATAATATATGATAGAATGTCTTTCAAACATTTCTGAAGCGTTTTGATTTATTGGTATGATTGAATTCCACTGTAAAAGGTGGCATTAGGACTGTGATAGTTACTAGGTAATATGCCAATTGAAAAGTACTTAAATGATGTACTGTAGTTTCTGATTTAAGTACATGCTTAGCCTAAAAGGCTTTTTTAAAACATATTTTACCATGTCTTTCAATATAGATAGTTTACTTTGTATCCATGTACATTATCTGTGTTGCATTTTTTTAGATACGTGTTTGATGTTATTCAATTGTTTGAGTTGTCAATAGAATATTGAAAATGTGATGATGTTACTTTGTTAACATGACAATGTATTTAAGATCAAGATTTACAATGTTTTAAGCAGTTTTGCTAAAACTTTGGAAGATGAAGAGATATGAAAATGAATAAATTATGAAACGCACCCATTTGATTTCTTTTAACATAATTTTCATTCAAGAAACACCACACTATCATCTATGGCGTAAATTCGAAACTTAAACTTGTCGTTATATCGATTTTTTATAAGTGAGTTTCCTTCAATGGTCATTTTCTTCTAAACTAAGGCCAGGTTCCGAAGACAAAATTGTAAATGTTTTGTTTAAGCATTGGATGCATAATTTTGGATGTCGTCGGTCCTATAACACACCAATACAGTGCAGACAAATTGAATACGATGTGCCAATGAGTCTGTACAGCCCTGTTGTTTTATTGGACCAACAAGTCACGACATCTAGATATAAGCATCCAATGCTGATAATTACAGTACCGGTATATTCATAGTTATGAATATCTGTATGAAGTATATCTGTATCGTCGCTTTAAAGCCATTATATATACTCTTAGTCAGTGATATAATATAGACATGAACAGCATTATTTAAATGTTACATGTATTAAGTTTGTGCTCATGTGCCGTGAAAAGGTTAAATGTGGACATTGAAAGTTGCAAAGGATTACTACACTTAGCGTTAGGTTTTGGGTCTTTTTGGTCGCTTCTGTTGCGTTTATTGCTTAACCTAACATCACTTTTGTTTATTCTATTAAAGAGTCTAGTCAATTTCCAACATAAATTAAGATTTTAGACTCAGATACAATCAACCCATTCTATGTTTTTCTCCCTACAACTTTCGAAAAAAGGAGAATTTTCGCTTATCTGCCCTTGGTCGATCATTAGATTGATATTAAATACGCATTGGAGGTGGAGCTGACATTATCATCTGCACAGGATGAATGACCATGTTTAACTTCTCCTTAAAGATAGCTTAAAGGTGCTTAAAGGTAGCTTAAAGACGATTTTTAAGGCACCTTTAAGCTATATGTGTTGCTTAAAGGTAGCTTAAAGAGAGCGTAAAGATGCTATTAAGGTAATTATCCATACGTCACAAAACAACGTCTGACGTAATTCACGCGTTATTACGTCTTATCCGTGCCCGATCTAATTGAGACCTAACGTTAAAAGGTGTATTTCAAAACAAAGAAATCAAGCTGACATCGAAATTGATTCAAAACAAATATATCAAAAATCCTGACAACTGCAATCAATTAGGCCTACCGGGGTATGATGAATTGTACCAGGCCGGGTATGTGACATAGTTACCCTTATATATATATTTAAATAATTAACCCCCATTTATGATCACCTGTACAGTAATTAGATTTTACTCTTACATGTATCTTTAATTTGCAGACGTAAGATTTTTAAAACCAAGAGTCAGACCTGACGTGCATATGGGCACACGACACTTCTGTTGTTTATATCTTGTATATTTAAGAAATAAAGTACGAGTTTTCGTGAATGTTGCAGAAAAACCTCCCAAGTCGAGAAATGGTGTATTGAAATATAAAAGCCGAGGCGTTAGCTGACGCGGAGGCTTTTATATTTCCAACAACATTTCGAGACCTAGAAGGTTATCCTGCAACATTCACGATAACAAGAACTTCATTTCTATTCTACTAACAGTCCAGTATTTTTACAGATCGTTCCTCCTACAGAGAGACGATCAAGGTCATTTTGACGGCTGTTCCGTGTAACACCAATGGTATTGTTAGACATGTTAACATGTGTATCGATCAGAGGAATCACATGCAGACGACAGATTTTTTCTTTTGATTTTTAATAATTTAATTCTGGTTGTAACGCGGCATTTGATTGGATAGAAAAATTTAGTTAAATTTGTATAACCTGGTTTGCACGTCACAAGACACGTCACAATGCACCAACGTACTAATTCACTTGACGTTACGTTTGAATTTTGAACAGATTTATATCATTTTTAAAAGTAAAACGGACTCAATTTGTACAGCAAATTCCAGAAAATTAAATTATAAGAAATGAACTCAATGTATACCCAAGTTATACTCGTATAACCTGGGTTGGAGCAATTTACGCTTTTTTATAATCCGCTTCGCGGATTATAAAGCGTAAATTGCCCCAACCCAGGTTATACGAGTATAACTTGGGTATACATTGAGTTCATTTCTTAAATACTCTTCGCTTATTTATAAAATATCTTTGAATTATATTCTTAATATTTTAAGGGCATTTTAATACGATTACTACTTCTACTACACGTTGTATATTTAATGTTAAAACACGAAGTGAAAATGTGCTAGGGAGGTCCTAGGAACAACCACATTAATCTCTTAAAAAAACGCAATACACATCGTTTTGACAGGAACTAACACTTGAAAGTTTTAAAACTTTTTACGTTTTGAAGTTGTTCTTTCATGATCAGTGCGAGACAAATAGGTTTTTCTGATCTGATAATTTATTGATGACGTTCGTGATATATTGGAGAATAATGTCCGCGGCATCTCTTTGATCTCGTCAATAACTGTAGTAGAATCTGTGTTAGTTCCAGGGGTTTTCTTAAGTTGGAAAAACAATAGACATTGATTAGATATACACAAACAAGGAAAACTATGTCTAGACAAACAAAGCAGTAATATCCTGCCCGATATAACAAAAGCAGTTTAGAGTCTTTTCATCTTTAACATGTACATGTATATGGTAGATCTAGAATTAGACCTACAAATAATTAAAATTGAAAAAAAATACATATCTTAAACCGATTATTAAATTAAATCGTGCATTTTTGGTTCATTTTTTTTATTTTGTTTAATAACCGGATGAACTAAATTGGAAATTATATCATCACTCAGATCACCTCCTCCCATTCCTATAAAAGAGCTTTTGCATTTAATGTTTTCAAGATGTATATATGTTCAACTTAATTGATCAAACTTGATTTAAAGGGAACTTAAAGATGGTGTAAAGACAGCTTAAATGGAGCGTAAATGCCACTTAAAGGGACTTTGACATGATTTGAGATAAAAATAAATAAATATTTTTTATGTATAATATGGTACTCGTGCATTTTAAATGATTTACTAAAATATTGAATGTTAAAGTCAAGTTACAAGCGAGATACAGAAGTAAAAATTGATTGTTATGTAAACAAAGCTCGAGTCTTTAAGTTGTTTACAAAAAATGTAAGGTAGAGAATTACCATTTCTTAGATAAAATGACACGTAAAAAACAATTTAAACTAACTCAATATCCTCCTAAATACTATTATCAACAAAAGAAAGATACATTTGAATGAAACTTACACCAGTTCTATACATAGGTAAAAAAAAATGGCAATATTCGAGCTTTGTTTACAAAACAAAGAATTGTAAACTCTGTATCTTGTTTATAACTTGATTTTTAACTTTCAAATTTTGACATAGCATTATAAACTTCTATATTTATCAGTATAAACATTGAAAATGGAAAAATAATATTTGAAAACGTTAAGTAAAATCGTGTCCAAGTCCCTTTAAAAGATGCTTAAAGGTGGTTAAAAGATGGCTTAAAGGTGACTTAAAGAAGTTTGCACATTAAGGACCTGTAAGCTCAGCTTAAACGTGACTTAAGGTGGCTTAAAGATTGTAAAACCTTTATGCCACCTTTAAGTCACCTATAGGGAATCGCTTAAAGATTGTGTTTCGCCCTGTGTTGGTTCTAAAATTAGACTAGCATGAATAACAATGCCAAAATGTATAAAATGTATAACAATTTATCACTCTTTTAGCTACTTGTGAACTGCATCTTTGCAAAGCGTTTTGAAAAAATATGATATATAAATAATTATATTTTCTTACCTGAAAAATAGTTGATGATATATAATAGACTCTGATAAAGAAAATATTCTAAGTGGTTGAAATATGGATATTTGTTTAACAATTTCTAAAATACAAAGGAGTAATAGCCGGCCCCCTTCGCCCGAAGATCAACAGCCCCCTACGCCACATCGGGTTTTCGATCAAGTATTCCCCAATTAATTTTTTCTATTCACATTGATACAAGAAATGACACAGACAGGAATTGAGCATTTTTTAATATGACTTTGAACTTGAGCAACTGACCCTGTATCAATATTCATGACACATCATCGGTCTAAGGAATCTTTATATGAAATAGAAACTCCCGATGTTTCTCTTTAAATGACTTACAGAGACAATACAGCTGAAAACACATGTGTGAATTACTTCAGATGTACCTATTGTATAGTTAGGAAATAAGAAATAACGTTAATTGTAATAGTTGAAATACATGAAAATCCATTTTACATACTTAATTAACGTAGTTATGAGCTTCCGGAAATTCAAGGGTCGTACAAACCGGAATAATCTTATATCGTTTATTTGTACCACGTGGACTTGACAGTAATTGACACGTGCTGAAAACTACAACATCTTCGTCCCACTACGGTCATCATGGAAAACGAGGTTAAAGCGATTTTCTAAATGAAACACATCCTTACTTACTCGATAATTTATAAATAGTTTACCAATTTAGGTTCATTTAAAAATGAATAGACATAAATATGTCAAATGACCCCTCAAGGGGCCTCATTTATAAACATAAATTTAGGTTGTAGCAACTCCAATGATAAGCACGAAAAATACATGCTTACAAAATAATAATTGTGGTTATTTTAAAAACTTTTAACAGTTATTACCTATGAGAAGTAGAAAAGACATTTTTCATCAACAAACCTGTCCAGGAGATTCTTCGCGAGCCCTGCATGTGTTTTGTTTACAGTAAATACGCATGCGTAATAGTATAGAAAGCTGACCCCCGAACACGTTGCGATTTATTTATGTGAGGGATAGGTTATACGTAATTATTAATTTTAATGAAATAATTAGATTTATTGCAGGGAGAACTTTGTAATTTTCTGAAAGTTTATACATTCATGAGCAGTACAAAAATACCTAACCCGATCGGAAAATTTTCTCAAGTCGGTTTTTCCATAAGATGCGTCGTACTGTCTCTTTAGTGACAAATCATTGCACACTCTCATGTCATAAGCAATCTTTGTGTGAAGTTAGAAATTCCACCGGCGTGGACCGGAAATAAATTTTGCACTTTTCCTGCCAATGTTTCTTCTTCAGAAAGCTATATACCGGACACGAATTTTGCACAGAATGATGGACGGACGGACAAGGTTATTCTTATTTAACACCCCCCAAAATTATTTTCGCCTGTTTGATGTGGCACAAAAAATACCTTTATTTTTTTATTGTTTCTATCATATCACATAAACATGTAAATGTATGATTTGTATGTACATTTAAATTCTCCTCATTGTCACCGGAAAGGCTAGGACACCGCTGGGTTTCAATGATGTCTTTTCATTGGCATTTGTCAATTTGCAACAACAAATGATTCCAAGTAGTAAGGTATCAAAGCTTTTGAGAAGTTAGATACTGAATTTCTATAGATCTAAATTTTAGGTTAAGAAAACTACACTTGTTTATAATATGATGAAACAAAATCTTAAAAAGCTTTATGTACTCGTACACATTAATAAGAAGATGTGGCGAAAGCCATCAAGACTGTATTTCTTCTGTTCTAGACTTTTTCAGAGCTAAAAAAGCTACAAGTTAACAATCTCCCATTTTGACAAGCAATATTTAAAATAAAATATTCAGATGAGTTTTAAGTCAATTAAGTTGCATTACAGCCCCTAACTACTCAACTTCAATGATTTTTTTTCAATGTGCATTTAACAATAAATATAACAATAATTTGGTGTCCAGTAGTTGGTAATTTCCCAGAATTATCAATATACATCCCGAAATTATACCCGGATGAGCCAAAACATTATTTTCGAATGGTATTTAGACTGGCCTGTTCAAAATATTGTGTGAAAAAACTGGACACTTTTTCTCTTTACGTTCATAGAGCAGTTTTGTCATGGTATGGCTTGTGCCCGCTTGTGGCGGATGTCCTGATGCATCAAGTATGCTGTCTTAATGCTTTCGGACATATGATCAAATGTTGTATGAAACCCTGCAGGCGATTCTGTTTATTTCAAGTGTTGGCCAATGATATGGACCTCCGTCATTTTATCTTTGTCGTTGTTTTTGTACGTCATTTACTATTAAAAAGGTCGACATAGAACATTGTGCATAATCCATTGTTTGACACCGAATTTGTATCATTTAACCATATTTAACATTTATCAAACTTCATTGATCATCTTTGTTAAGGCATTGTTTAACAATTGATACCCCTATTCATTGTTTCATTGAAGTCTTATTGTATTAATAGTATTCTTTGCCATTTATTTTGCTACTAGAACTAAAGTAATAAAAAGTAAAAACATGCCAACATACTTATTTGTTGTTCTATTATGTTAAGATAATAAATGAAGTTTTAAATTATACCAACGATTTGGCTGAAACTGTTTTATCAAAGTTGTGCAAAGTCACAGGGTTTGTAAAGAGTCATGTGAGCATTTTACTAATTAGCTGGTATTCTTTGTCGTTTTGTACATGTAGATCCTAATTAGGAAATATAACATCACACACTGAACGGTTTTTGCAACAGCTGAAAATTTTTCAATTTTGGTTGATGAATGTGTTGTCGCGAATAGATGAAACGGATGTGAAAGATGGATTAATGGGACGATTTTATGTCAGAATTTCGGATTAATTTAGTCAAAACACAGAACAAAATACGAAATGGGAGAGGTTTTTTCTCACGCACACAAAGTCCATTTCTGCTTTAGTTTGGTAAACTAGCTAAAAAATCACAAATGACTGAATTGAACATAATTAATTGTAATCTCTCGAAAAAAATTGATTTGACACAATTTCCAACATAACTACCTATACAATTGAAACACATTGTAATGATTGAAAATTTTTTAGTTAATCGCATTTGAGAAAACTGAAGATTTTTTTCTAAAGGAGGATTTGTACAAAGTTATATTAAAGGTTTTTTAAAATTAATTAATTAGTAATCTAATTATTTCTAAGAGTACATACATGGACATAAGGAAAAACCTTAATGTGTATAATAAACTATACTGAGCCTGGGCTCAATTTTTCCTTCACATGTTGCGATCATCGACCATTCCAAGTTAATCAAGAGAAAATGATAACTATACGAGAAATGTAACTATTCACTGCGACTCCAGTTCATGTAACCAAACTGACAAGTTAATAGTTATAACTTATTTGAATACATTATGTAATCGCTGATTTTTGTGTCTTAAAAGTAAATAAGATAGCAAGTAAATGATTTTTATTATGACGTAGATTTTTTGTAAGTTAAAAATATGCTTCATCTTAATAGAAAGAGAAAACACAATTCACAGGAATAATAATATTATTCAATCTGATGTGGTTTTTTTTGCAACCTGATCTTGCACCAGTGTATTTATAATACAAAGATTTTTTTTACTAAAAATATGCATGTTCCCAATCAGAAGGAATTCCGAGTAGACACCTGGATGTCACAAAGGAAATAAAAGTTATTGTCTCATTGTAAATTAATTTAGTTATCGACAGTATTTTGGTGTATCTCTTATCACCCGGTGTTTCGTGTTTTCGGGCGTGTGAAACATCAATAAACTACCTACTAGTCATCTTCAGCAATGCAATGTACAACATTGAAGAGGCTTGGGCGTCAGAAACGGGGGTGGGGTGGGGTGGGGTGGGGTGGGGGGGGGGGGGTCAGCCCCCACCACTTTGTTTTGAACTAATAGACATAATTATACTGAATCAATCAGTCAACCAATCAATTAAATGAAAGGATTGAATAAACAAATTAAGTTTGTTAAGTATTAAGTATTTATTTCACTTTATGCTGCAAAATCTTGTTTTGATATAAGATATAAGTTGATTAGAATGTTTACATTCCTTGCTTTTCTGTTCTTTTATTATGATGTGCAGAATGTGTGGCTTGTTGGGATCACTTAAACGATACTTTGCTATACTGTATAATTGTATACTATTTTGTGAACGGAAATACGTTGTCTATAACTTGTAGTAGTTAGGATAATTTGTTCGATAGATCATGAATGTTTAGATAATTAATGAAGTTTCAAATGATACCAAAGATTACACTGAAATTATTGTTGCTAAAAATTGTGAGTCAAAAGGTTTGTAACAAATTCAATGGGAAATGAATTGATATACTTTTCCCATATGTTCATCAATACCAGGAAGCTTAACATCAGAAATATAATTTTTGCAACAGCTGTTTCTCTTTTTAAATAATGAATGTTAAAACACATAAGTACAATGCAATTGAATTAATCGAGGATACTTCCTGACCAAAGTCATTTATCACCACTTCTGATCAATATAAACAGAAAACAAAATAGGGAGGTCATTCTCACGCACACATACGCCAATTCCTGCTTATGAAGAGTCATTATGAATTCAACTCATTTTGTATTTTTTTTACACATGGGATTGGGCAAACGTTTAAGGACTTAATTCGCCCTTTCCATACTTGTATGAAATTAATAAAAACTGCTTGACTGTAAGTTTGAAGAAATGGAAAAGAATTCAATTCATTATCCATTATTGAAATAATTCAATATTCATAATGTTTAGTGTCTAGTATATATTTCACAGACATTATGTAGAAAAAATATCAGTACATGAACTGTCATGGTTTTATAAATCAATTTTCAATTAATTTCGAATGTTTTGTTCTATTATTTGAACTGTTTACTACAGCAGTAAAAAGGGAATAGTTTGCATGATCTATGACCTCTTATTAACTGCAATTCATAATAGATTTCACAAAAAGAAAATATATCTAATATTTATATGTCAATTTTATACGTGAGTATTTGTAGTTTAGATTTCAAAAAAATATTAATTTAAGTGCTTAGCTATCACTTCTTTCTTTTTAAATTTAAGCTCACCGAGATAAAAAGCTTATGTTTACTCTCGAAGTCGGTGGTAGTTTTAGTAGTATGATAGTTAATTGGTAAGTTATTATTAGTCCTAACTATTCACAAAAATGAGCTAAACATAGTTTCAAATTTTATAAACTAGGTTTATCGACGGTTAACTATAATTTACAAATCGCAAACAATAGTTATAAATTCGTTAACTATAGTTTTCATCTGTAAAACCATATTTAACAATTGTAAACTATAGTTTCTGTCTGTAAATAAATGTTGACAATAGATTTTGCTGAAAAATGTAGATTCATATCTGTACACTATAATTTACAATCGTTATCTAAAACAAAGAGGTTAAATTATAGTTTTTCAAATCGCAAAACTATATTTATCAGTTAAACTATGTTTTGCTATCGCAAATAATTGTTATCAATGTTTACTCTTATATGTTGATTATGGTTTTAAGATGTGTGATATAAATTAACGTCGTTAACTATAGTTTCATAGTCAATAAACAAGGTTTGTCGACTAATAACTTTAGTTTATGAACCATAAACTATAGTTCACTGTAAACTATAGCTTACGAACCGTAAATTATAGATAACAAATAATTTACTATCGTTTTATCTGTAAAACCATATTTAATGGTTTTAAACTATAGTTTACGAATGCTTATCTAAGTAAACTGTTTAAATTCATTAACTGTAATTTAACTTTGTATAGTCAATAGTTGTTAATCATAGTTTCCTAATTTTTAAATCGCTTTAACCATGGTTTTGAGATGTGAAATATAATCTAGGTTGTTACTGGTACTGTCTTGATCACTAAACATGCATGGGTGGTGCATTTTAAAAGACATTTGCACCTGACATGCTTGAATGCTGAATCTACGCCATATGTTTTGTACCCTGAAGGAGGTTAAGGGTTTTTTTTTAAAGCAGGTAAGAGTTTTTAGCAAGTTACAACGGTCTTAGCTTATTAAAACTTACATTGTTGATTTAACTATGTAAATGCAGTATAGAGCTAGCTTTAGATACGGAGTGTGATCTTGATAATCCAGATGCTTAGGCAAGTTTATTTTAAAGCACCACAGAGTGTGTTGTAGTCGTACATATTGAAGTAAATACTGGCCATAACTTATCCAGACGTGTTTATTTAATATAAATCTATTGATGTGCAATATAAAAGGAGCTTTAGATATAGTGCTTGATTTTGTGCATATTGCATCATCGTTTGTGTTATATAATAATGATGTGTGAAGAATTTTGTCATATGATATCGTATCATATAAACAATATATGATATTGAAAAAATTGAGTAATATGATTTGATGAAATACTGTTTCATATGATGCTATTCAGTATCATATTTTATCATATGATATAAAAATGTATTGTAGCATGATACAAAATCGTATCAGAACTTATGATAGTATGTCATTTTGTATCATATGATACGATAATGTACTGCATAATTTGAAACACTCAGGTATTGCTTCATATGATACAATGTATTATTGTATCACAGGTGTATATGATATAAAACAATGGCATAATACTTATTTTTTTATATAATAAGAAAATTCTGTTTGACGGTGGTGCTTAGGAGGGTTCGATGGTCGTGCAATTTTAGACTGTATTGATCTCCTTCAGAAAAAGATCTAATTGTTAATATATTGACCGTTCAACCCCCTTAAAAATATAATTTAAAATTATTGGTTTACAGTAATTTTGAATAACAAAAACTTGTGATATTTTCCTAGACCTCAAAGTCTGTTACGCCAAACTAAAGTCGTCGCTAGTTAAATATGTTCAATTGTGTGAAAGAAAGAAAAATATTATTTTTGAATTTCCTTATATCTCAAACATTTGACAATTATTCTAATATATGTTAAATATTAAGAAAAGTACAAAACCTGAGAAGACTCCTCCCATTAGCGGAAATATTTAACAAGGTTATAATTAAATGCGAGTTAACAACAGTGCAAACGATAGAAAATGTTATTTGTCAAACGAGAAAACATAACTGACACAAAATTTTACATGCTTATACTCGGAGTAAGATAAAAGTCATCGGTTTCTCTTACTACATTGTCCGGCAAGTTTTCGTACGTATAATTTTTGTTGAGATTTTCGCCAGGTTGTGTCTCATCAGTTGATATTCCACACGACGATCTATTAGGTCCGATTGACACTGTGACAGTGTCCATTTTTTCTGGAGTAATGTTTTGATAAAGGAAACTACCTTTTTCGAGCATATCGTTTCGAGCTGCAGTTAGATAACGTTGGGCGTCATTGTGTCCTATCTCCGGTATTTGTTCGTAGAAACACTCAGTTTGATGGCTTTCATTTAACGCTGTGACGTTGTTACGTTCTGATGTGGGGGCGTTGATCACTTGAATCGGTCTTAATGTCATGTGTCGAAATATACATTTCCCTAGATATACAAAAGCAATCAATATTAGAACTCCTATTAAGATCGACATTAATTGCCAAAGTGTTCGTATTCCATGTTCAAGATTACCCCCTTCATTTTTTTGGGTAGTATCTGGAAACGATGACGCACGTTTTTTGACCACATAGCTGAACTTCGTTTGAGTAACATGTTTGGTGAAATTTATAGCAGTTACAGGTGGACCACTTGTTCTTTCACCTGTAATATATAGAAGATAAAGTACAAATAGAATTATTATACTTTCATGTTAAATACTGAAATCCGATTGGTTTAGACGCAGTTGGTAATCCGTTCTATTACCCTCAGCGTTAACAATACACTTGGCAACGGGTAACACAACGAATTGTTACATGCGCATAATTTATGCGCGTAGAATTCACTTCATTTCTATATAAAAGCAGTAAGATTTTCTTTAAAAATAAGACATTCAGTATAATAAAATAAATCGTCACTTTTTATCCAATGAATTATTAAAAAATCTACCATGTTTTAGAAATTTCAAAACAAGAGTAAAAAAAAATGACACATTCTGATTATTGTTGATAGCGTGTAACAGTGATTTTCGTTCCGGTTAGTGACCCTGTGCTTCGAATGAAGAAAACTGAATAGAATAGGTTGACCTTAGCACAATAAATGTTATGTATATAAAGGAATTTAAGCCAATCGGACAAGACTTGTTTACATATCACGTGACTTTATTTAACGCCAAATTCTCACCAGTCGGGGGAAAACGATCAATGAATACCTTTGATTATACATGGGCTAGGGGGGCTAGAGATAGAGTTAGAGCTAACCGTTAGGCACATAACATTATAGAAGGTTCAGCCCCCACCCCCACCCCCCCCCCCACACACACACACACTTTTTCTCTTAGGAAAGATAATAGTTCCTAAATTTACCTTAAAAGGTTGAAATATTGAGTAGTTGGAGTCAAAGGTACAGATTTTGACAAAATACAAATGTACATTGACCAGCTAAATGAAAAAAATGTACCTAATTGTGCTCGTGTCTTTTAAAGGCCTTCAAATGTGGAGCGGAGCTTAAAGTTTACGGAGATTGAATGTAAACAGTGTACCTCTATAGTACCATAAATAATATTTTATATATCCTATGTGATTGTGTTTTTGGGAAAGAAAAATAAATCTATAAGACTACATATATCAAAGAATAAGTACATGCAAAATATGAAGAGAAATTTAGAAAATTATTTTACTAATTTACTGGGGCCGTATTTTACTTATTTTATTTCCAAAAACTAATTTTCAAAAATTGAAAGAATAAGAAAAAAGTTCGGCTTGATTCAAACCAAACCACTCCTACCCATTCTTAATAGTCTAGGAAGGTTCCAATAAGCCATTTGAAACACATTAATAATTTTATTGCTGTATTCTCTATATGTCGTGTATCGCATTTTTTTTTAAAGCCCGAGGGCTTTATGAAAGATTTACCGTCTTCCCTGGAAGACGGTATACAAAGTTGAAATAATTAACAGCCTCCGGGTGTTGTACTCTATCTCCTTTGTGATTGGAAGAAAATACATGATGCGAGAATTTAGATTTATTTCAATGGTTGAAATCAGGCTTGGGGTGAATTACATTGTAAAGTAATGCATTACATTACCATTACTTTATGAATTTGGGCATTAAATTACCATTACCATTACTTGATTTTCTTGAAGTAATGCATTACATTACCATTACATGAGTAAAGTAATGTATTACCATTACCATTACTTTGTTTTAAAAAAGTAAAGCTAATGAGGAGTTTTTGCAAATGTTTCAAATATAAAACACTCTTTAACATATCTAAAGGTTCATGTTCAGTATCGGGTTCATATTCAATGACTATATATACAAGAGTCATTTTTTATTTGCTCAATATATAATAATCTTGTGGCATTAGGAACAACATATTACATATTAAGTAAAAAGATATGTCCAGACATTTGGCATGATACAATTTCAGATATGATATAGAGACACAGAATTCGTGCATAACAGAAAACAATTTATGGGAAAAGGACTATATATGATAAGGGCCTAAAATGGCCCCCTAAAATGAACATCATCATTTTACTATCATTCTTTGTTTTCTTAGTACAGATATGTATGTGATGTGTTTACATAATATTCATTTTGGTTCAAGTGCACACAATTTAGAAATATGACATTGTAAAGACAACCTTTTCCCGCCATTTTTGCATTTTTAGCGTAAAACATTCTGTTTTCAAGCAGTTTTTCCTTCCAAAAACATAAAGCGCATTCTTGAACAAATAAAACATTTTAATCAGAGATGTATCTAGACAAGACTAATAAGTGACAAAAATACTTTCCTTGTTCAAGCATGCGCTCTATATTTCCCATTCGTAAATAGATAAGAAAAATGTTGATTTTTGGCTGGTTTTGATTGAATTATAGAAATGGCGTCACTTCTGACGTCATGTACTGCCAGTGAGTGCAAATAAATCAAATAAATAGATGAAAAATATATTTTATATCAACTCTTCTAAAAAATTAGTTAACATTTTATTGTACCCGAAACACTTAAAAAATGGCGAATTATGGGGGCCAAATTTAACTCTTATCATATATAGTTCTTTTGCGGTTATTAAAAAGCTAAATAGAGATATTTCCCCAGATAACACAAATCTTCATAATTTTGGACACTTAATTGTATTAATTTATAGACAGAGGGTTTTTCCCAGTTATATTTTTTGATATATTTAAATCGGATTTCTTTATGCTGACGACACTTTAAGACAAAAGATTTCTGTTGCACTTTATGATCAAAGTTTCAAAGGTTTCATCTTTTAACTACATCGTATTAGTTTGAAAATCTTCCCAGCTATACTAAATAAACGTTCTACAGGTGCAGTGGAAGCTGGGAATGAAAGATTGTTTGACAATCTTTATCTTAGGATATATTAAGTGAAACAAGTGAAAAGCTGTCAATGTGACAGCAAACCGGGTTTTCTTTTATGCAAACTGTATCCATAATCCATGTCAACCCTTATACAGTGAAATGGAGTACCCTACATGTATATGCAACGTTTTTCCAAAAAATGACTAAGTTCAAAAGCTTGTATTTATTTCATAAATTATCGGAAATCAAAATCTTAGCAATATGCACACCCCTGATATATGTACAATCGATCTGCAAAAGAACAACTTCCTATCTTGAGAACTGTAGGAGGAGTTGTCCGTACAATGAGGGTACCCTATATGCAATATTTTGCCAAAAAATGACTAATTTCAAATGCTGGTATTTTTTCGATAAATTATCGGAAATCAAAATCCTAGCAATATGCACACCTCTGATATATGTACAATTGATTTGCAAAAGAACAACTTCCTATCTTGAGAACTGTAGGAGGAGTTATCCGTACAATAAGGGTTCCCTATATGCAATATTTTGCCAAAAAATGACTAAGTTCAAAAGCTGGTATTTTTTCGATAAATTATCGGAAATCAAAATCCTAGCAATATGCATACCTCTGATATATGTACAATTGATCTGCAAAAGAACAACTTCCTATCTTGAGAACTGTAGAAGGAGTTATCCGTACAATGAGGGTTCCCTATATGCAATATTTTGCCAAAAAATGACTAAGTTCAAAAGCTGGTATTTTTTCGATAAATTATCGGAAATCAAAATCCTAGAAATATGCACACCTCTGATATATGTACAATTGATCTGCAAAAGAACAACTTCCTATCTTGAAAACTGTAGGAGGAGTTATCCGTACAATGAGGGTACCCTTTTGGCAGCCGTTGGAAAACCCGGTTAAAAATAGAAAAAATACATGAATCTTGATTTTCATCATGGATGGACAGTGCATTCATTTTGCCCTTAAAGGTGCATGTTTGTCCCCTATTCTATTTGGACATGGCATAGGGAAGGGGATTGGGGTGTTTAGCACTTCTTATAAAAATAGATTGTTTTGATACTTAGGTTATCCTGGGGGCATACTGTGTTGTTGACACATCTTTATTGAAGTGCAAACTAATTGGAGTAAATGGTTTAAATGATTTAAAACTCTTAATAACAACACTGCTAAATGTTATGAAACTGTGTTGCTATATCTAGTCATATTAACAATTTAAAATGAAATTTTATAAATCTTTTTTAATACAACTAAAACATTTTTTAATTTCAAGAATTATTTCTTTCTTCTTTATAATAAAGTTAATCAAATTCAATTTCAGCTATTCATTTATTCATCACATTTTTTTAAAGTGAACATGCATAAATAAGCATAGTAATGCAAAGTAATGCCATGTTATGCCAGCACTAGATTTTGGAAAGTAATGAAATACATTAACATTACTTTGAAAACATGTAATGCATTGCAATGCATTACCATTACATTTAGCATTACCCCAAGCCTGGTTGAAAAACTGTTCGGCGCAAGGAAGATAATTGATCTTTTTTACGCACGCTAAGTTGTATGATAGTAAAAAGAAAGAAAGATGTACTATTTTAATTTCTTTTCATCTTCATTTAATGAATAGTTAAGCAAAATTTACGTTAGACAAGTCAAGAACCAGAAAAGACTCGTTCCAGAGCAAAACATGGAAGTGTTGTCTTGATATTATAATAATTGTGTACTTACTGTTGAGACATCCAGACACAAAGTAACAATATTCTGTAGAACACTGACATATTTGCTGACAATCTTTACCATAGAGCGGATAAGGACATTTAATGGTACATCCTGTGTCTGTATATCCCGGACTACATTCTGTAATAACCAAAATGTATTTCCAAATGCAATATTATGTTTATTTACTTATTATGGAGCGTTTCAAGTATTTTATGCGAACACAATTCACGTTTTGCGATACTTTTTCATAAACACTACTGCCAAATAAACATGACAGTGTTTAAATTGCATTTTACACCAATCAAAGATGCAGTTTCCAACAGAATCATTACATTACTTGATATGCAATTACTTCTTAAGTTTGAAACAACGTAAGTTTGTTTTAATATATTTTACATAGCAGATATAATCTTACTAAGTCATAAAAGATGACCGACAATACTAGTACATCTAATTTGGAAACATTAAAGATGTACTTCGGACGTATGACCACTTTTACATTATTGATAAGATATCTGTTTTCATTTTTACAAAAGGGCTCATGCACGGATAGGGGATATTGAATTATTTTGAATTGTATAATCTTTGTTGAATGCAAGATATATCATGATTAGGCGTACTGCTAATGTGCGATCGTTGCAATAACAGTAATTGCAAACTTTTCAGCTGCATAAAAAGCCAACATAAGATCTTGATGATGTACAAATAACAAATCGTTGAACATAAATTAAAACTTAAATCAAACACAATATATCAAGTAGCCCGAGA
This sequence comes from Magallana gigas, assembly GCF_902806645.1. Classification (NCBI taxonomy): domain Eukaryota; kingdom Metazoa; phylum Mollusca; class Bivalvia; order Ostreida; family Ostreidae; genus Magallana; species Magallana gigas. The sequence continues at coordinate 13,682,802 of NC_047563.1, read as the reverse complement.
AACTTGATCTCTGACCTTACCGAGCCTCCTTACCTCCCTAAAGAAGTCTCAGTTCTGTTTAGAGCACCTATATTGATACCTTTAATTGCGAAGTAGATAGTTACGTCATCAAAAAGATTTTCACTAGTGTAAACTCTTTGATATAGTCAATGAAATAGAGAGTTACAAACATATACTGAAATATTGATAGTAAAACTAAATAAAAGAGCAAATACATGCATTATAATGTTACAACCCAATGTAAACTCGTTTCTTATTTTGAAGAAAACAAGAGGCCCATGGGCCACATCGCTCACCTGAGGAACAATAGGTATGATAAAATCAGCTCAATGGAGTCATAATACAAACTATCTGGACAATATAAAATAATTCATGTAAATCCTGTATAAATAAAATCCATTTTCCCCTGGATATTCTTATGTTTATAATCATTAGTCATTTTTCTAACAGGATGATTTTATAGTCATATCATGTGTTGAGTATTGCAGTTCTCAAAAAGATCCCTAACACTAGTTTATATATGGGATATAAACGTACAGTAAACTCTAAACCTTCTCGTGAGGCCAAAGAATTGTCCTGGGGCGTCTTAACAATTATAAAGAATCATCTGGCTGATTAGTTTCTGAGAAGATTTTTAAAGATTTACCCTATAAATTCCTTTGTTAAACTTTGACCCCCCCCCCCCATTGTGGCCCCACCCTACCCCTGGGGGTCATGATTTTCACAACTTTGAATCTACACTACCTGAGGATGCTTTCACACAAGTTCCAGCTTTCCTGGCTGATTAGTTTCCGAGAAGAAGATTTTTAAAGATGACTCTGTTTTTCCAATGTAAAACATCGACCTCCCATTGTGGCCCAAACCTACCCCCAGGGGTCATGCTTTTCACAAATTTGAATCTACACTAACTGAGGATGCTTCCACACAAGTTTTAGCTTTCCTGGCTAATTAGTTTCTGAGAAGAAGATTTTTAAAGATTTACTTTTTATAATCATATGTTTAACTTCAATCCCCCATTGTGGCCCCAACCTACCCCCAGGGGTCATGATTTTCACAACTTTGAGTCTTCACTACCTGAAGATGCTTCCACACAAGTTCCAGCTTTGCCTTCGAATTAGTTACTGAGAAGAAGATTTTTAAAGATTTACTGTATATATTCCTATGTTTAACTTCGATCCCCCATTGTGGCCCAACCCTACCCCCGGGGGTCATGATTTTCACAAATTTGAATCTTCACTACATAAGGATGCATCCACACAAGTGTCAGCTTTCCTGGCCAATTAGTTTCTGAGAAGAAGATTTTTAAAGATTTACTTTTTATATTCATATGTTAAACTTCGACCCTCCATTGTGGCCCCACCCTATCCCCAGGGGTCATGATTTTCACATCTTTGAATCTACACTACCTGAGGATGCTTCCACACAAGTTTCAGCTTTCCTGGCCGATTAGTTTCTGAGAAGAGGATTTCTAAAGATTTACTCTATATATTCATTTGCTAAACTTCGACCCCCCATGGTGGCCCCATTCTCAGGTGAGCTAAAAAGGTTAAGTTTACAATTCAATAAGTTGGTTTCTGGAAGAACAGATTTTGAAAATTTTCGTCATAAATATTGACAATTTTTTTACTTTTTAAAGCGCTAAGCATAGCTCAGCCCTTTATTGTCGTTAGACTTCAACTTCCGGTGCATCGAATAACCGCCCCCTATAAGCAAAAGTATACATCATTTAAACTTGTTAGGGAACCAGTTTCATGGGTTTATGCACATAACTGCACGGGCTATTGTGAATCTAATTTACGGGTTATTGTGAAATTAATGTACGGGGCTTACATACATCATTGCAGGGACTGTCATGCAGTGATGAGGAAATATAGTGCGTATACAGAAGCTGGAATGCTATATACATATATCTGTTATATACATACAGAAGCTGGGTTAGCGCTTTTCAGTACTATCAGTACTTTGATTTAATCTTTAGCTTTTAAGATCTGTGTACAAACATAGAATTGTTAGCAAGTCTCTGTATCTCAAAACACTCAAAAATGGTTAGTAAATAGAAATTGTTAACAATTAAACACAAGAAACATGCACTACATGTATAACAAATAAAGAACACAATTTATTTTTTCGAAATGAATCATATATATACATGTATATACCTACATATTTCCGTAAGCGATATCAAACTCTATTTAAACTGAATAAACTAGAGAAAATGCCGAGCATCTCAACAAAATCCTATTGCATTAATCTACCATTACGCAAAAAATAATACCGAATTACCGATAGAATGAATTGTATTTCAGTACTCCTACATCAGATTTTGCTTAATTTGCGCAGGTAAACAGTTAACGTAACTGTTTGATTTACCGAAGTCTCTGTTTGATTTGATACGTAAAAATCACGAAATACAGACGACAGTTTCCAGGTTACAAAGCATAAATAATGAAAACGAAACGAAAATCAGAACAAGCTAACATCAACGTCATGTGTGAAAACTGTCAACGCATTGAAATATTTAGCCTCAATTTACTTCACAAAATCGGCACCAATATATTTTTCATGTTTCAAAAATTTCCCTTCATACGCGAACTGTTGCACAACAAGCAAATTCATCATAGTCAGATCGACCCTTTTTCGTATAATGTCATGGCTGCTTTCAACAAAGAACCTCGTTTTAGAAGTATGGAATACGAGTCTTGGTAAAATGGGTAAGCAAAACCGGGCCGTGGCAAAATAAAAGCCGGGGCACATCGGCAATCGTCAATTCCATCCAAATACGCATTATTTTGCAGCAATATTTACAGCAAATACAAATATACTGGTCCATCAAATATCCTGAAATTTTAATGAGATTGGCAGATTAATAACTGCTTATCTTTTGTTTTGCCCAGGCCAAGTCTTGTCTACCCATTTTACCGGATGCCGAATCCGAGGCTATTAAACTGATTGAAACACGCCTTTCCTTTATTATTATTTTCGTAATAACTCAGATTTGAAACAGAATTAGACCTTAATTTTTGCAATTTATGTTTTCCTTCCCATAAAGATAATTTATGCTAAACTACGTTGAATTGGAATCAGTAGTTCTTGAGAAGAAGATTTTTAAAAATGCACCCCCCTTTTTCTACAGTTTCAAGGTTTTCTCCGCTTTGAATACAGATCGGACTTTTATTTCTGCAATTTATATTCGCCCTCCCATAAGGATGCTTTGTGCCAAATTTGGTTGAAATTGGATAAGCAGTTTTAGAGAAGAAGTTCAAAATGTAAAAAGTTTACAGACGGACAGACAGACGGACAGACGGACGGACGGACGGACGGACAGACGGACGACGGACAAAAAGTGATCAGAATAGCTCACTTGAGCTTTCAGCTCAGGTGAGCTAAAAATAAAAACTAGACTCTTGTTGCTATGGCTACAAAAAGGTTTTTCGTTCCTCGTGTATTAATCTGTAAAAAAAAATTGCATTTTTCTCGCAAAAAGAAAATGGATATTATATACTGTGAAGGAATTTTCAAGTTTTTTTTTCCATGTTAAACAAAACAAAACGACAAAGAAGTAAATTTTGAGTACTTCCTGTGACGACAGGATGTTACGCCGGATCAAACAGAATATGGTAACCTTATCTTCATACATTGTTCTGTCTTTCCTTAAAGATTGGTTGTTGAAATGTGTCTCTCTTTGAGATCTCGTTGAAAAAAAGGGGTTTTTTTGTCTCTGGACAGGAAACGGACAAACGGATGCGATCAAAGAAATTCAAAATAAGTTTTTTCGTTCACTTGCCTACAGTACATTACTGTTCATCAGACTGAAAATATTCAAAGGAAAAATTTAGACCTGATAAGAACTTCATTGGCTTAAACGTTTCCGGAGAGAACCGAAAGTGACGAAAGAAAAACTGAAACCCATTAAACACATCATCTATCAAATGTCTATCTTCAATATCAGATTTGTTTCTTGATCTTACACAATGTTTGAGATTTCGCATGTACAAAAATTGTATAAAAGAAAAGAAAATACATGAAATATTAAAGATGTCTCCCCGGAAGTATATTTTATGTTCATTTAACCATGTGTAGATAACTAATTGTATTTTGATTATTAAAATGTTATTTTAACTCTAAATGATAAAAAAATTTTAAAAAATCAAATTTCGGAGTACTTCCTGTGACGACCGGAAGTAACGCCGGATAAAACAAAATAATGTTAACACATTAACATACATAGGTCTATCTTTTGACAACATTTGATTGTTCAGGTCCGTACCGTTTTTTAGATATCTTTATTGAGACAAGGTTTATTGTCTCGGGACAGGAAACGGACAAATGGATGTGCTCAGTGAAATTAAAGTCAGGATTTTTTGTATATTTGCCTATTGTACATTATACTCTATCAATATAACTAACATTGTTAAAGAAAAACAGTTAAACTTATAAAAACCTTGATTTTTTTTAATCTTTCAGGTGAGGTCTGGAAGTGATGGTCGACAAAATGAAACCATTTAAGATATCATCAATCAAATGTCGACCATCCACGTAAGTTCCGAGTCTTGGTCGTTTACAGTTTTTGTGATCTCTTCGGTACAAAATGTATCTTAAAAAAGCTACCTGAGATGATTGAGATATATCACCGGAGTAGAATGTTCATTTACTTCACATCGCATATATGACATATGTAAAGATTTATACTAATATTTTTATTCTATGTTAAATAAATTAAATGTATAACGTAAATAAAACATTTTTAAATTATTTCCGGTAACGACCGGAAGTTACGAAGAAAACAAAATAGTTTAAACGCATCAACAGCTGTAGATCTATCATCCCACATAGTTTGAATGTTCAAGTCTTTATACTTTCTGAGATCTCGAGGTGACAAGGTTTTCGTCGCTGAACAGGAAACGGACGTCAGAAAATGAATTTTTTTTAATTAAAAAACTCTTCGAGATATTTTCATCTCTATCAATCCTGAAAATTTCAAGAAAATCTATCCTGCAATTACTGAGAAATGCAGTGTACAAAAAAGGGGGAAAATAATACGAAAGAAAGAAACAAAGAAAGAAAAAAAACACTACAAATACTATAATCATACAACTTAATTAGATAAATTGTGAAGTTGCAGAAAACATACCGACACAATCTTTATTAACATCGTCCCATCTGTACCCATCACAACAGCCATGAATGTTCTTTGGAGTTCTATAAACAGGAAATTAAAAAACTATCTTTAAAAAGAACACTCATTATTATGATTAAGTCAACTGAGTTACTCTATAGTTTTTAATAGATATACTTGTAATATAAATTGATTGTTATGTTGGTTGTCTCTTTTTTAAATGTCTTACACAACAGAGAAGCCAAATTTGTTTCTATTTTAATTTTTTTTATCTAAACATTTTAATAATTTGTTTTTTGGGATTATTTAAAATTTCTTCATATCGCCTCAAATCTGCCATTTCAATCTCCTTTCGGCAGAGTGTAAAATGAAAAAAAAGATCATTGTTAGAATTCGCTTTAAGTATATAAAGTTATTTTTAAAGATATAAAAGTTGTTTGTGTTATTATTTATACAGAACTATTTTTGGTACATAGATACACTGACAGACATTCTAATTGGTACTCTCAGCACATTCTTATGTTGTATAATGCAAGGATACTACTTGTGAATTATCTTTATTAACAAAAATGTGCAAAAAGTTAATTAAAATAGATTTTACCATTAAAATCAAAAAACAATATCATGATTCTTATGACCTCATCATGAATACATTTTGACCTAATGCAAATTTGAGCATAAGTTTTATTTTATTTATGGTTTAAAAATATTCGACAGCTTAGATGGGAAAAAAATCATAAAATTTTAAGTGCACAAAGTCTGAACATTAGTGATTGTTATGTCCTAAGTTCAGGTCATTACTATTAAAAAAAAATTACACTTCAATAATAGAAGGTTCAGTTCTGCAAAGATCAAATAAAAACAGTTCAAATGTAGCTTATAAATGATGCGTAGTACCTCGATTTTTTCCGCCTGAAGTAAATGATAGCTTAAAGATACAGGCTTGAAAGTTACTTTGACAAAGATTTATCCCGATACACTGTGTATTTGGGGAAATATTTCACATAACTAATTTCACGGATGTTTTGTACTTTACATTTGAACGCGGCAGCGTGGAATGCATTTGTTGAAATGAAAGAACGACTTTGCAAAAATAATTCTAAGGCCTAAATAGTATCAACATTTTCCTTATCTTTTGTCGTTAATTTCATGCCTTTCCCCAAGAACCTAGTTAAAGGGTTTTTTTGGGGAGGGGTGTAAAAGTTAGTTTCTGATACAAATCGATATAACCATTTCCTGTGTGACCCCCCATTAAACATTCTGATAATAAACAAACGTATTTTTGACACCCTCCGAATATACACTCTTTAGGGATTCCGAACTGAAATCTGTACGATAATTAGTACCTTTGCGTGTCACGTGTCTATCAAATGAATCAACCGTAAAAAGTTTGTATAATTATATAGTTTTCACCAAAAGAATTAAAACTGACTAACACACACATACACAAAACAATTTAAATGGTTTACCTTTGACAACGCGTAGACTTTGTTGTTGAAAAACACAAAACGGTCACAATGACGCCAAATACTGCATCCAAAAACAATGATTTGAACATTTCAAAATGCATGACTAACTTTTTAATCGTCTGATTAATTCAAGGCAAACAATGATTTCCTTGTTATTTTTTATATCTAAATTACATCAATATTTTTCATTTGTTGATCAAATTACACTAATTAAGAGCCTTCCTTCCAATTTATTGTGGAAGTCAACATCACAATATGTCTGACATCTGTTTGAAACGTCATTTTGTTCCTGTTTGAAAACTTTAAGTTGTGGTACAAAATAGCTATGCACCGTTTAATTAAACTCTTTATAAATTGAATAAATGTGCGACTGGTTTGAATTTTCTATTCACACACACCTTGCCGGTAGAGCTCGCTCCTCCCGCAGCCCCGGCGAGATGCGCTCTTTATAATATTTTCACTTGAAATATATATGTATGATGAATATAAGACTTAAGTGCCGTACATGTAGTACAATACCTTGAATTGATCCTAACTTCCCAAATGTTAAATAATTGCAGTAAAAGACGTATTTTGATTAAAAACGATATCGATAGGTTGCAACAGCAGTGGACGCCTGGATTTGCAAGCCAGATGAGAGAACAACGTAATTCTGAAAAGGAGTATGTTTTTCATTATTAGACGTATGTGTAGCACTATGGGCATCTAATGTTTTAATATGCATATGGTTGTTACTGATAACTGCTATCATATATAAAATGTAGAAAGCAAGTTAACTAATTTGTTTTGTTTTAAAGTGTTAAATAATATGCACTTACTGCTGTTTTTAGCTACCCGAGAAGTACAATATTCACCGAGCCGGAGGTGAGGTGAATATTGTACTTTGAGTACCAATAATATAAAATAAACAGTATCCAAATTTTACACTTTTATTACATTTTTGTTTTATTTGATCGAAAAAAGAGCAATAATTATTTTATTATATGATTCAGCGACAAACTGATACAGAAATATTAATTTGAGTGTTTTCAAGCATACATTTCATTTTGAAGCGGTAGCCGAACAAATTGAAGAACGCAATCTTTCAATGAACGATCAATTTTTAGTCCAATGTAGAAAAAATCAAATGTTATATTGACCTCCCAAGTCACGTGCAGGTGAATATAACGTTCTGTTTTTTCTAGATATTTGGATATGAGCCAATAAGAGAGCTAGGAATTAATCAATCATATGATAATTATATATAATACATTCATCAAAAAAATTATTTCTCAGATTCAAACATTATCATAAGCACTTCTTACCTTGTATATACATATTTAGCATAGACTTGTTCCGTTTTAATTTTTCTTTGTGATTTTTATTAATTTAAAAATTTGTCCCAAGATATTTGAGAACATGTAAAATAAAGAAAGGCAACTCTTAAACAGGATCTTTCATACCAATATTTTTGCAACAACTCTGTATTTATTTTCATTTTTCAATTGCACCCAGTTTCTTTCCGACATCTCATTACCAACGAATATATTCTGTAAGATTTTTATTGGATTTCGTCCAGTTCTTTGCAAGAAAAAGATTTCTTTTTTATATTTAGTTTCATATTTGTATGGATTCCAATGAAAATCATACAAACTTCATTCATGATGACTAAACTGGAACCAGACTGATATTCTAAAAATTCTCCACAATATAGGTCATTGTGCTTTGGGGTTTATTATTGTTGAATACTGTGCTTAGTATTAATAACAAATGCATGCAACAAAAATATCGTTCTCTTGTTTGGTGTAAAGAACCACCTTAATCATCAATATAAGCACAAAACCATATGCAAAATGAAATAAAACCGATGAAAAATTAATTAAAAGCAAACGGACTCGTCAACACTTGCTTGTAAATGTAATTATAACTGTTTTGGAAACAATTTAAAGAATGTTTATATAAAACCAAAAGCTTGGTTTACTAAAAAAATTCAATCATCCCTCTAAGTTTTGTAATTAATACATGTATTAATATTTATTTAGTATTCCTTATCAGGATGTGCAATCATCATGCAAATGAGCTTCAAAACATGTAATATAAAAGCACCCTAATCATCATTGAAAACTAGACTACAAGCTTTTACGAATTTCACAGACCCAAAGAGGTTGTATGAACTCCATGACTTACTTTGTGAGATACAAGCCGTTAAAAGCATTCCAGAATACAGTGTCATGTTTTCTTACCTTGATTCATCCTTAGGATTGAAACCTACAGTTTCAACAACTTCCTCGTTTTCTTCAGAATAAGTGGATCAATCGTGTGGTCAATTACAGAAAAGAACAATCAATAAACTTCCCTCCTTTTGGTGAATGTGTGTCTTTTATTGGTGTGATCAGCATCATCAGAAATTATCCTGGATTGATGTTTGATACTTCTTACCAACCTCGATTTGACCGCAAAGATACAAAAGTTAAAACTGTGTTTACTCACAAAACTGGCATTTCATCTGAAACAGCAAACGTTGGACATCAATGTTTGATTCACAAAGGATCCAAACATACCATAAACAAGTGTAAAGCTTTCAGAACCAAAAGTATCGAGGACCGTAAACATATTTTACGTGATCATAACATTTGCTTTCGTTGCTGTGAAACATCAGACCACTTCGCTAATCGTTGCAAAGCTAGAATTTTGTGTGATGTGTGTAAAAGTAACTATCATTGTACCGCTCTTCATGAGGATGGTAATTACTGTCAAATGTCTAGGAACTTTCTTTCACCACAAAACCATGGCGAGGAGGAAAACTTTTCTTCTGGAATTGTGAACCAGTCTGTCACTACCAAGTGTACCGATATTTGTTGTGAATTCAGTGGAAAGTCATGTGCAAGGATTGTACCAGTGCGAGTGTTTATTCAAGGTCAACCTGAGGCATCGATACTCACTTACGCCATGTTGGACGACCAAAGCAACAGAACTCTCAGTAAAAGTTACCTTTTCGACGCTTTGTGTATCAAGACCATTGCAGTGGACTATACTATGCAATCATGTTCAGGCAAGATTGCAACACGAGGACGCATTGTTGACAACCTTATCGTAGAATCGATCAATGACAATCGCCAATTAAAGTTACCACCTGTGTTGGAGTGTGATAGTATACCCAATAGTCAGGCAGAGATACCAACTCCGGATATCGCTCTTCATTATCCACATTTGCAGAATATTGCTCGAGATCTACATCCATTGGATCCGTCTATGGAGATCCTCTTGCGAATTGGACGGGATCTTCCAGAAGCCCATCACGTCATTGTTCAGCGATTAGGACCATCACGTTTTCCCTTTGCTCAACAATCTCCTTTGGGATGGACTATAATTGGAGACATTTGTTTGGCTGGAAAACACATTCTACCATTACAGGTCAAAAGAACCTACGTAGACAGAAATTGTCGACCTACAATGTTGGAACCATGTACACACAGATGTTAAACATTAAAAACACTGTTATCACCTCGAATAAAACCGTAATTGAGAAAACAGATGTCTTCACGAAAACATCAGATGACAACAAAGTTGGTCTCTCGATTGAAGACCACACTTTTCTGAACATTATTGACAACAAGTTTCATCTTGATACTACTAAGGATAAATGGACTGTGCCATTGCCCTTCCGGCAAAATCGTTAACAACTTCCAGACAACTACTCACAAACGTTATTTCGGGCCAAATGTCTTGATGCTTCTCTAAGAAAAAACAACACTAAAAAGGAACATTTCATTGCATTCATGCAGAAAATATTCGATTGTATTCATGCAGAACTAGCTCTGATAATACCACCTGACAAAGAACATTGGTATCTTCCCCTGTTTGGAGTCTACATCCTCGTAAACCAGATCAAATTCGCGGAGTTTTCGACTCCTCAGCTGAATTCAAGGGTGTATCATTAAATGAACAATTGTTACAGGGACCTGACTTCATAAACAACCTCTTAGGAATTCTCATTCGATTTAGGAAGGAAAATGTAGCTGTAGTTGCTGACATCCAAAGCATGTTTCATTCATTCCTGGTTGATGAACACGATCAGGACTATTTACGTTTTATGTGGCACAGAGATAATGACATTGAAAGACCACTTATTACTTATCGAATGAAAGTTCATGTATTTGGCAATCGTTCTTCCCCATCTGTTGCAATGTATGGATTACGTCGCATTGGTGATTTGGCTGCTGAAAGTGATGGACAGGAAGTGAAAGACTTTATCGTGAATGACTTCTACGTTGATGACGGATTGAAATCTTGTGCAACTACTTCTGAAGCGATTAGCATACTACAGAAGACTAAAGATGCCATGAAACAGTATGGTGGATTGCGACTTCATAAATTCGCTTCAAATGAAAAAGAAGTAATGGAAGCTTTTGACTCGAATGATTTGTCAAAGAATATTGTGGACCTTAACTTTGAGAAGGATGTCTTAACTCAAAGCAGTCTTGGCCTTCTATGGGATTTACAAACGGACACCATACCATTCAAAATTTCTAGTGAAGACAAACCATCTACAAGGAGAGGTGTACTTTCAGTTGTGAATCGTCTCTATGATCCACTTGGATTCATTGCTCCTGTCGTCATACAAGCAAGATTATTCTGCGTAAAGTTGTGTCAAACACCTCCAGCTGGGATGAAGCCATACCTGAACATTTGCTCAAAGAATGGAAAAATGGAAAAATAACTTACCTGATTTGGAAAACTTACGTATTCCTTGTGTGATTGTTCCCAAATTGTGTGAAGCGCTTAGAAGGAAGTTGCTAGTTTACTGTGATCGTCTGAACTAGCCATAGCTGCTGTTTGTTATTTAAAGGCAAAGTACTCAGATGGTTCTTCATCTCAAGGATTTGTTCTAGGAAAAGCAAAAGTGGCACATGTTATAGGACATACAATTCTTAGACTAGAACTATGTGCCGCAGTGCTTGCTACCGATATAGCACAAATAGCCAAGGAACAGTTAAAAGTGAAAATAGATGACATCAAGTTCTTCAGTGACAGTCGTATTGTATTAGGATATATTAACAACACGAAAAAACGTTTCCTGGTGTATGTGGCAAACCGCATTACTCATATCCACAGTCTCAGCAGCCCGACCCAATGGTACTAAATTCGCAGTGAAATGAATCCAGCAGATATGAGCACAAGAAGAATTCTTCCAAATGAAATGGAAAAGTGTGCACGGCTTTCAAACATAGAAAACATGGAGAGTGTGCCCTCTATTGAACAATTTCCTTTAGTGAGCCCCGAAGAGGATAAAGAAATCCGGTGTAATAAAACTGACATTAAAGCAAAACAGCTGTGAGTCTGGACAATGAACTCCTTACAAGATTCTCAAAGTGGAACAAACTGGTTGCTCTAGTTACTAAAATTTATGGTTTCATTCAGAATTGTCGTAACGCAAAGATCAAATTGAGTGATGTTCAACTTCTTCACAATGCTGAAACAGTTATATTTAGAGACATTCAGAAGAAATTCTATTTATTTAGAGGAAATTGAAAATATTAGAGACTCTAAGCCTGTGTCGAGAAAAAGTTCCATTCAGAAACTTGACCCCTACATCGACAGTGAAGGGATTTTGCGTGTTGGTGGTCGCTTGAAGAAATATAATGATGATCCTCTATTCAAGAATGCAATCATTTTGTCTGCAAAACATCATGTTACCACTCTTATTGTCAGAAAACTTCACGAAGATGTCAAACACCAAGGACGTCATATAACAGAAGGTCATATTCGTTCTTCTGGATTTTGGATCGTCGGAGTTAAAAGACTCATTTCATCTGTTCTTCATAAGTGCGTCACTTGCAGAAAACTTCGGAAAAAACCTGAACATCAGAAAATTCCCGACTTGCCCGAGGATCGTCTCATACCTGGACAACCACCATTCTCTTCTGTTGGAGTTGATATATTTGGACCATGGAACATCATTACACGACGTACCAGAGGTGGTGCAGCAAATAGTAAAAGATGGGCCTCTCTATTCACTTGCATCACTACCAGGGCTATGCATATTGAAGTTGTGGAAGAAATGACATCCTCCTCATTTATTAATGCTCATCGTCGGCTTATCGCCATACGTGGACCTGTTCAAGTCCTTCGTTCAGACATGGGAACAAATTTTATTGGTGCTGCGAAGTAGCTGAAAGTCAATGTCATCAATGTGGAAGAAGAACACCTTCGTAACTTTCTCAACGAACAGAGAACGACCTGGATCTTCAACCCTCCTCAATCCTCTCACATGGGAGGAGTGTGGGAACGCATGATCGGGACAACGAGATGCATATTGGATGCGATCCTTCTTGATTATGGATCTAGAAGTTTAACTCATGGGGCTCTCACTACATTTTTAGCGGTAGCCTCTTCCATTATCAACTCAAGACCTCTAGTGCTAGTGTCTACAGATCCTGAAAATCCCCTTGTGTTGTCCCCTTCAACTCTTCTTACTCAGAAAACAAGCATTAAGGATGTGATATTCGCTAATTATGAAAACAAAAACGAGCTATTACAGACGCAGTGGAGGAGAGTTCAACATCTTGCATCCATTTTCTGGAAAGGATGGAAGACTGAATATTTGAACACTCTACAGATGCACCGTAAATGGAATTCACATCAAAGAAACCTATCGCCTGGTGATGTAGTTTTAATCTGCGACTAAGAACTTTCGCGCATTTCTTGGTCATTGTGTATAGTTACTAAGGCTTTACCAAGTGATGATGAACTTGTGCGTAAAGTGACTGTTCGTGTTATGAAAATGGACTGTGTTTCAATTATTACATGTAAATTAACAATTTGTCATATGTTAGGGTACTTAAAAGTTTAATATAGAGTGATATTTTCTATATCAGGCGAGAAGTGTGCCGTCTTGTAGCCGGAAATTTTTTATCCGGTTCGGCTTGGTTTTCTCTTTTATTATGTACTTTCCATTTCCTAACTTGTATATTGCACGGGTTTTTTGGATCACTCGTCGCCCAACCTCAGGTATGCACAGTCATACACTGTTTTTCTAGCATATATATAGTCTGCCAACAATGTAATTATCTGGAAGACATTATCTTTGAGTCTTTTTGTTGTTAGGTTATTTTTTTTACTCTCGGCTATTTATTTTGATAATTAACAGTAGTTTTTTTCATATATATGTCTATGGTTTAGGGTTAGGGGAGTTTGTAACATTTTCATATATAAATTTAGACTTGTGCGAAATTCTCAGTCATGTAATGTTAATACACTGATAGAATTTAAGCTTCATTATATGTATTTGCATATTTTCATGACATTATCTATTTTTTGGCTCTGTACATCAGATTTATTGTTTTTTCTTTTCTTGTAGTTTTTCACTATTTTTTTTAAATAAATCTCATCAAACTACATGTGTTAACTAGCTGTATATCAGGAGACAGCATAGTTTACATACACAAAGTTACGAATGCTCGTTAGTTTGAATTGACTCGAACGAGGAACAGTTGTTGATGTTTTATAACACAAACACCAGCGTAATGATTCGGGATTGAAAATAGTGAATAAGGATGTTTACTGGTGGTGGAATCAAAGTCTTATGAAACATAATTTCGGTAAGTTCTTGTATATAAACACAACCAGTACGTTCTGTTTCCATCGCGTCGTCAGGATGAACTCCTTGATAGCCTAGTTAACGTAATTTGCAGTTTTATAAACTACACAAAGCAAATTGAAAGTTTGAAGGGGGCTAAACTTATCAAAGAGATTGACAAACAAGAAAAAAGCTGTTTTGGTAACGGTTATATGTAATTTTGCAAAAAAGAGGGGGTTTTTTTGGGGGGCGCTAAGCCCCCCCCCCCCCAGGCCCGGGTTGCGACGCCTTACATTATGCTACGCAGTTATGTGTTTTCCTTCATATTTAACGTAATTGAAGTCTTCGACAAAATCCATTTCATATCATTTTTTGTAGTAGATATAGTTATGTTGAAAGTGCTAGCAAATCTTCGAAAAAAGGTCACTAAAGCGTTGAAGCGAGGGGCTGTGTAAAAAAATAGTTTGGATCGGAAGTATTTGATAAAGCATCACCCGTTTGATATAGCAAAGGTTTATCGCACGGGTAATATACACCACACGTATGATATATATATATAGAGAGAGAGAGAGAGAGAGAGAGAGAGAGAGAGAGAGAGAGAGAGAGAGAGAGAGAGAGAGGATATCTATATTGTGTGATTTTATATTTGCTTTATCCAACGAGTTGAAATGGTGTATATATTTGCGAGGCTTGCCGAGCGAATATAACCATTTCAACGATGTTTCAACGTCAAAGACGACTCAACTTCAAACCAAAGAACTTTTCGAGAAAATCCATCTTTAGCTCTTTGTATGGCAAAACCAAACCGTTTAAGCTTTTCATATCCATCTAAATGAATGATAAAGTTTGGTATCTAACATACATATTCTCTCCTCCGGAGACAGTTTCTGCCTCGCAATCTTACCCCTTCTGGATCCATATTTTCACATGCCGTGTGGTTTTCCGAGTAACGAGCAATCTAAAAACGGGTATTCAAGAGTTTTCACATAGCTTTGTATCCCAAATCATCGTATCCAAGTATATGCATCTCTAGAATTTTATCACAATATCTTCTACTTGAATTTCATTTCCTCGAGGTCTTAGTCCAAATTACCGCAAACTCCGTTTCACTGATCTTTTGCTAATTCTCATAAAGTGTGCAAAAAATAAATTACCCCAAATACCCTTCGCATTAAGAGATTATTATAATATAAGTGTCAATCAATCATGGCTATGCCATCAATTACACCTGGCAAAACTTCGGACACTTGCGGAAGCACCACACGAGCAGATACGTGTATAAGGCAAACCTAAGACCAAGAGTTAAAAAAAATATACAGGAGAAACACATTCCACTGTTCATAACACTCAAACACCTAATCATATAAAATTTTCAAAGGCCCATTGGTACCTGGTGAAAAAAAATAGTTAATCTGATTGCTGCCAAATTATATAGCATCCGACTTTTAAAAAATCGTGGTAGTAGATTTGTAGATTTCTCTATTGCTGTCAAACACTAGGCATTGATTTAAAAGAGGCCATTTGATACATATTGTTAAAAAATCAAAAATGATTTTCATTCTGACCAAAATTGAGATAATATTGATATTTCAGAGGGTTTTTTTCTACAAAATTCATACGAGATCTTTTATTTAAATAACGAGATAAAATCATTTTTTGTGGCCCTAATCGTATCATCGCCTCAAGCCACGTGTTTTGTGTCCATTCTATTTCCACAAACCCGTGGCTGCGTGCTGGGAAATTCCCACGTTTTACATGAATGAAGTCATGAATATTTATTACGTGACGTACGCACCGATATTCAATCAGAACGATTCTTAGCGATGTAGGAATTTTTTAATGGCGACGTCCAGTGGGAAAACATGTGAATTATGTTTGAAACCAATAACTGTTTTAAAATATTATCGATCTTAAGCGACAGAGGCAAGTAAGTTATACAGTGTATTATTAAATGAATTAAGTGTTGCACGAAAGGGATACGCATGTAAATTTTGTGTAAACAAACTTAACAGATTGGTTCGATTGGATGAGGAAATTCGAACTAAGACAGACGTTTTAAAACAGAAGCACTGTAAAATATTTGAAGATCTGAAAAGGGTAACAAGTGTTAGACAAAATTTTTCAAGTGCTAAATCATCCTTACAAACACCAGTTAAACAATTTTCAAAGCGAGAGTATAGAGCCGTTTCAAAGACTCCTACACCGAGAAATTTAAAGCAAGGAGAATATTGCCTCTTGTCAGTGCTTCGCCATGTTCTGCTAAAGAGAAGTGGGTGCTACGAGGGTCAATCAAAAAATACGAAGACAATGTGGCTGTCTATCATATATTTTTCATGAAAGTCATACTTAACAGATTAATCTGTGCACCAACACTTATGTTATTGATATGCGAAGTTTTAGTCCATTTGATGACACGGTATCTTTATTACCCCTTTTTAAAAACAACATGTTTTGTCACCACGGCGCACGGTAACGTTCAAAACATGACGTCAAGATAAAACACGCACAGTTTATAGATATTCCCCATCTTGATATCGCGCTTAGTCTCTTGTGCCTCTGTCCTTCCAATTTAAAATGGCACTGAACCACTTAACATCTTATTTTCACACATTTATTCAAGAATCATATCTAAATTCTTCATATTTTTCATTTTCTAACCGTGTACTTATATCTCTTAGTGTACAGTAGGGATAACCCTGAACGTCGGTTGACGTTACTTATTTTTTGACCAAATATTTACAGATATTTTACTCTCTTTCGGACTGTTTTATATTCAAAATACAATTACCACCACCCCCAAAAAAATTATTACAGTTAAACACAAACTTGCAATTAATTGTTGCCTTATCTTTTGCACTATTGAGCATTTTCATAGCTTGTATCGGCTTTTTTGTGAGATAAATCTATTTTGTTTGTACTTCTCGTTGCGCCGTGACGTTCGGCGACGTCGATGTTTTTAGTCAGTTTGAAAGAGGACTATCTGTCTTTAGTTACTAATATCTGTTTGACAAAACAATATATCCTGTCATTATTTGGTATATAGAATACCATGACTATACCTAATTTGAGGTTTCAATGTTATTTGGTTTTGAGCCCTATTTAAAGAGATATTGCTTTTAACATTATATGGTTTATTGTTGACATAACACAAATCTTGACCGTGCACCGTGACCTTATTTTTTCAGGATTAGATTCTTAATAATTCTTAGAAATAAAGGAATTTATTAATTTTTTTTTCTTGCAGATTGTTTGAAACTATTGCTAAATTATGTCTTCCAAATTTAGTAATGATATGACGTTAATTAACATAGCTATGACAAAAGTCTTCGTATTTTTTGATTGACCCTCGTATATCATCAACCATCGACGATGATCCACCACCAATAAAGCCTTGTTACAACGCACTTTGAAAAATTACGCACTTTGAAAAAAATTTTCAAAGTGCGTTAATTTTGGAACCAAGTCAACGCACTTTGAAATTTTTTTTTTTTCAAAGTGCGTTGATATCGTCGATATTAACGCACTTTGAAAAAAAATGTTCATGGTTTAGTGAAAATAGTTGATAGTTTTATATACAATAAATGATTGTTTTAACCTTGTTGAGCTTAATGTGATATATTTAAAAAAGAACTCATTGAATTCTCAGCTAACTTGATAAACCGTTTCTAGATGAGATATTTTTCTTTTTTCATAAGACAATAATGTACACAGAAAATTTGGGAGGTTTGAATTTTCCAATATGACATAAACTTCATCGCTTAGCAACTGCATTTTCCTTTTTGGGTATGCAGCAAATTTACCTCTTATCTAGTATATTTGGGCTATGCCCAAATGAATATGATTTTTATATATGAATAATGGAGATCAATGAATAATGTATTTCAACTGGCTTATTGCAAATATGATGTGAACAAAGGATACCTTAGTTATGTTTATCAAAAACAATATATCTTTTAGAAGATCAGTGCGAGAAAATTAACCCACATCCTGATGCTTGTTTTTTAAGTTAATAATAATTTAATGTTTGTTAATGTTAATATTCTTTTATTGAAGTGATTTATTTGATTAGAATACGAAAAAAGGGTTACTGTTGAAACACATAGATTCTTTAACATACTAATGGAGAAATTACTGTTCGGCCAGCTCGTTTTTTCAATTACACTGCATGTACTTATACAGAACATATTTCTTTTTCCGATCTTAAATATATACCCAAAGTTGCTGAATATCATATGTTTTGGAAGGAAAATGAGGGGTAGGAGACCTTGTTCTTGTAATAAATTAAATGATGCACTGGTATTTGACCTGTATCTTTGGTTAACCCCCACCCCATCCCCGTTCTAAATACGTTAAATTACATTCATACTATCAACAAATTAGAAATTCAGTTCCAGAATTTGTGATATAAGAATATTTTTTCAAAGTGCTTTAAGAGTGTCGATACTAAAAAAATGTTGATGTACCTTCATAACACAATTTGAAAAAAATTTTCAAAGTGGGTTAACTTGGTCTAAAATTTAACGCACTTTGAAAAAAAATGTCAAAGTGCGTTGATTTTGTCCCGCAATTTAACGCACTTTGAAAAAAATTTTCAAAGTGCGTAATTTTTTCAAAGTGCGTTGCCACAAAGACTATAACGGTTGACAGTTCAACTCAAACTATAATCAGTGAAGAGAAGGATTTTTCTGTGAAGGTAAGAACTTTATTATATGATTGAAAAACACAAGTTTCATGTTAAGCTATCGTATGCATGGATCCAGAAAATCCAGATAAGTATTTTTTGGTAATTTTATAATGTGAATTTTAAGAAATCTGATTTTGTATGGGGTGGGGATCTCCCTGACCCCGACTTTAGATCCCCACCTTTATAGACTGTTAGACATGCCTTACATTATGTTCTTGCTGTCCCATCTTATGAGATATTTAAGTCGTGAACCACAATTTCCTGCAAGAGACTTTTAAAGTAATATGAGTTTTTTGTGGTCTTTAAGTGCTTGTCACTTTCATTTGTATTATATTAATTTTTTTTTTCAGATTACTGTCAAGTATGGGAGCAACTACAGATCCCGTATCATTAACAGTGAGGTGGAAAAATCTGTGTGTAAGGCAATATTGAACAACAGAAACCCTGCTGTGTATATAAAGTCTCTTACAAAAGATGACAAATTCAAGTAAGCTTTGTTTGATTGTTTATGTAAGGAAATCAGAAAAGAGGTGTGCAACCTGTGTAGAAAAGACGTAACTTTATTGAAGTATGATAACAATATCAAGTAGAGAAACATATTAGATGAACTAATTTTGAAAGCAGCATCTAAAGCAGAATTTTTCAAAGCATTGTCAGTAAAGACTTTAAGTCCTCTAGTAGTACACAGTACACCAACAACCTGTGTACTGCACTTTCTGTATTGTTATATGGTAGAAACCACCAATTTTCGCAGATTCATCATGTCATCGGCTTTGTTCTTGATCAGTGTGGAGCCACCAAAGAGGTATAAGACAAACTTACATTTTACTCAGGTTTTTTTTGTGTTTTCTCTGTAAATCTAATACATTTAAATGTTCACAGTATTACTACATATGCAGAATTGGAATATTTAAGAAAAAAGTGAAGTGCAAAGTACTTCTCAGTAGATTTGATCACGTACCAATAAAATTCATATCCCTGTGAACTTTTTAACATGGCTATTTATTACTTATATTTACATTTGAGAGAGTCAGACCAATTGATTTTCTAAGTAAAACTGTGTTTTCATTTGAATAATAATATAACACTTGAATAACAAGCTTTGTTCATTGTGAGTGACGTCATAAATTTAACCTCTTGATCGATAAAAAGTTTATACATATTTTACTGCTTTCTAAATTAGTAGGTTTACATAAGGAAAAACATTAGCCAATGCAAATATTTAACGTTAACCAGACTTGAAAAAAATGATGTTTTAATTATCTATATGAAAATATTTTAGGCTATCTCCATTTTGCATGACATGGGAATTAGCGTTACTCATTCTACCATTCTTAAGAAGAGAAAGATTTTGGTGAAACAGCAAGAAGATAGAATAAAAGCGACAGCTCAAGCATACACAGAACAACGAAAACTTATTCTCCTAGGGGAAGCTGTTATTGATAGTGATTCTTTCAAATGGATGTGGAGCCACCTATTCAGGGTGTGAAACTACGGCATTGTATGATTCATGCTTGGAGCCGTACTAATAATACTTCTGTAACATTATTAACTGAGAGTAAGGAGTACTCTTCCAGCCAATCTAGGTTTGACATTTCAGTGAAAGATGGTAAAAAGTCTGTGTCCAATTCTTGCATTGTACCCTATGGAACTTTATTAACTGAGAGTAAGGAGTACTCTATCAGCCAATCTAGGTTTGACATTTCAGTGAAAGATGGTAAAAAGTCTGTGTCCAATTCTTGCATTGTACCCTATGGAACTTTTTCTTCAGAAATGTACACTACAGCATCACATGAAAAATCAATGGAAAGACTTAAGAATGAAATCGAGAGAGCCAAAGTAAATCCTGTAAAGGCAAAATAAATGTTGGGAGATAACTTAGATTTACTTGTGAGTCCAGGAGACATGACGTCCGATCGACAGAGGAAAAGCTGGCACTGGTTCTTGGTTTTATTAACACAGAAAAGAATTACAGCCCCAGACTTACTGTCTAATGAAGACATCCTTAGATATCATAGAGATTTGCAAGTACATATTGCCAAAATATCCCTTCCTAATTCACTTCGAAGTGAATTAGTAGGGTCTGGCTTTAGTCAGACTGCAATATTACCTCATAATCAAGCCAAACAGAAATTACATGTACTGAATGTAAATGGTATCATTTTAGGGCATTTATCAACTGTTCTATAAAGAAAAGAGCAGCAGTGATCCTGGTTTCTTGTACCAGCTCAGAAACTTGATAAATCGAAGGGATGTCACAGGACCAGATGCTGTAACCACAGCTTATAGGTGAGAAATTCATTCATACTGCAAATTTTTAGCAAAGATTCAGAGAGGAATTGAGGACTGCTAATCCCCCTCCCCGATTTTCATATATCTCAAAATCAAATTGTGTAAAATAACCAGAAAATAAATATTTCTCCCCACCTTTATAAAAATTCTGACCTTTAACTTCATAAGAGAAAAAAGTATGGCCTGAAGGAAAGGTACCTATACATTTTATAGGGTTAAGAAAATGTGCCGGTCTTTCAATTTTAAATATACATGTATACGGTTAACAAAGTATAACTGTCAGTGTTTCTCAATATATTCTCACCTGTTGCAGATCTCACTACCATTTTGTCCAGGATGTTTTAGAGGGATACATCGTTGCGGCATTTTTTATATTAAGTGGTCAGAAGGACATCGATGACACAAATTGCGTAGGATTTCCCGTTTTTTCCTTTATAGGAAGTGAAGAGCAGCTGCAGTGGATTTTAACACAAGCTGATGCTGTGATGACCAATTTAGGTATAGATGAAACAAAGGCTGGTGTGAAGCTTAGAGACAACTTTCATCTTTTAGATCATGACATGCAGAACATTCATCAGATGAAAAGTCCTGGTGGATTTACTTGTTTCTGTGGGAAACATAACAAAAGTTTCAATTCAGCAAGAACCATAACACTAACAACGCAAGATCTTGATGACGTGAAAATGAACATTTTGAAGGAAAATAACACTATTTGGTCATCCCGAGTTAGGCCAGGTGTGGATAAGCGCACTGACATTATGACTATTGCGAACGGTATATTAAGTATGTGCAATGGACAGTTGACTGATATGGAATGAAAAAGTTTCATGAAATTCAAAAAACCTCTTGAATCAATTGATGCTTTAAAACTGTACCAGTGGATTGTTGAAAACATTATTATTATTAATAACACCATGTTAAATTAAATTGACAGAAAGATGTAATGATTTTTTCTACTGTTTTCAGTGTAAGGGGGTCACGCAATATAAATACAGTTGAACTTTGATATCTCGAACACTGATATCTCGAATACAATGGATATGTCGAAGTGATTTGTAAGTCCCAACTTCTAATTTTTAAAGCATTTTACTCTTGATATCGCAAATACTGGATATCTCAAAGTTTTTTAAAAACAGTCCCATCTTATTCGAGATAACAAAGTTTGACTGTAGTATTTCTAATAACACTGTTTTAAGATTGAGTTGGATAAACTTTATGCATGTGCATGTATATACACCTTCACATACAGTTTTTAAAAAGTCCAATTAATTTATTCTTTGTAACTGGTTTAAATAATAAAAACATAATAAAAATGACAGATATGGGTAGCTATAAATAATGAAGTGAAAACTATTTGTAAATATAATAATTTATATTCTGCTTTATATCATTTACATGAGAATTTATGAAGAGAATTTATTTTATGAGTTCTCATAAACAAAATAAAATATTTCAGAGAATTGTCATAGTGTAAATGTTTTACATTTGAATGTCTTTTGGCAGATCGAAAGCTTCTTCTGCTCAATTAAATATTACATTAGTTTACATCACTAATTGCACTTAATCAGATGTACAGCAAATATATATTAATTGCTGAAAAATCAACTTCCTCTAAATACTTGTATATACACACTCAGTGTAATGCATCTATTAGTATACAATTATTACATTATGGA
Source organism: Magallana gigas (assembly GCF_902806645.1). NCBI lineage: Eukaryota > Metazoa > Mollusca > Bivalvia > Ostreida > Ostreidae > Magallana > Magallana gigas. Next base: position 13,660,007 of record NC_047563.1, on the reverse strand, counting down.
GTTGTACTATGAAAATATGTACAAATACTGTACATGTATTTCAACATAATTTTATACATAATCACTTGCAGATTCACTTAAAGATTCTGATGTATCTGTACTATAATTGCCACTGGACAAGCTGGATTCACTTGAACTTTCAATATTTAATTCAGATTTATAAATATGATACATAATTCTAAAGGACTCGCAATTTTCTTCATTACAGTCACATTGCATATCGCAAACATCACAGCACATATGTTTAACTAAATCAGCACTTGGAACAGAATTGTAAGATTCTAACAGGTTTTTTTCCGGCGACATGGTTCAGTATTTTTTGTATAATCTAACATATCGATATCTAACTTACGTAAATGTCTACTACTGTAAATAAGTAATTCATAAGACTGAGTGCCTTCCCTACCAGCACGCCCTAACTGTTGTATGAAGCCATCTAAATCCTTGGGTTGTCCATAATGAATAACATTATTAACATTTTTGTAGTTCACCCCCATTCCTTCAGCACTGGTTGCAGTAAGTACCCTAATATGTCCATCTTTATTTTCCATATCCTCTCTTACTGCATCTTTCACTTGATCAGTTGTACAAGAATGGAACATTTCAATATAAGTAATACATTCATTTAAGCTTACTATAAAAGCAAAATATACATCTGCACACAATTTTATGCTCGGACAAAAGATAATATGTCGTGGGCATTCACCAGTCTGATCCATGACCATGTCAATCAACCAAGAAAAGGTCACGCTGATTTTTTCATTCACCTTTATCTTTTTAACAAAAAGTTTAATGTTTTCTTGGAAGTTCACGAGTTCAAGCTTCTTTCTCGGCTTTCTCCTTCTTGCTCTGCTGGCCGTTGCTGTGATGACAAGTGCTGGACATGCTATCAGGGACCTGAGTTCACCAAGTCTACCAAACCATTCCTGAAATGGCTCACTTTTTCCAGAACTTTCACCCCTGTAATAAGTCTAAAGATTATAAAGCAATTCAAGGATTTATTAGGACATTGTTTCTATATAAAGAAATGAATTTATTAAATTACTATCAAATTATTTAAATTTCCCCTCTTCAAAATCCGAGATAAGAGGAATTGAACCTATTTTAAATTATTTATGTTTATACTTTTCAAAAAATAAAATTGATCATAAAATCAAATTCATGCTAGAGGTAATAATTATTACACATACCAGTTGATAACCATGTGTGCTTCGTCTACCACAAATAGTTTGAAACTTGAAGATTCAATAAGCATGCTCCTCCACATGTCATCTGATAGTACAGCCTTAGGGGATGTGTACACATATGTTGTTTTGCCTGCTTTTATGGATTCCTTATCCCATTCCTTGTGAATGTAATCTGCATGCAACCCCAGTGACCTCAGATAGGAAACGTCTAAAAAAAAATAGTGTAGCTGGTGAAAATTTTCCAAGCAATATACACAATTTTTACTCCTTATCAAACTGGGATTGATTGCAAAAATCAGGATATAATGGATTGTTTGATGTTTTATACTAATACAAGTGTGGATCCAGCAATTTCGGCATAAAGGAGGGGGTCTAGGGTGATGTCCCTCCAATAAATATCCACACAAAGATAAACTCTCTGAGCATGAAACGAATCACTAGACCACTAGTTCAACATACAATATTTTTCAGCCAAATAATAACTTTTATTCATCTTTTAAAGATAAACTTTTTCATTCATAGATCCTCGCCATGTCTGATTGTAGTAAATCAAAAATGTATGTGATGAATGTCAACACTATCTTCTTAATTGAGTATCTTTCGCATTTGTTTATATATGTTAAGAGCATACCGTAAGAATGTTCACCAATAAGTTAATTAGATTAGAATTAAAAGAATAAAAAGAAACCTGTTCTTTCATGATGGACAACAGCGGACTAATTATCAAGACCTGACAAGGATTATTAGGTTTGGCTAAGAAAGGAAAAGCTTGGTAAGTCATATACTTTCCTCCACCGGTTCGTATGGAAAGGAAAACATCCTTTCCTTTCAACAAATAATTCAGGGTCTGCGACTGAATATGTGTAAAATTATCGATTCCAAACACACGTTGGACTTCTCGAAGTTCGGGTTCCGCCATATTGTGAGTTGCTCCAACAGGGATTTGCAACGCTGATTCTCATTGGACAGAATTTTCTGACTCTTTCCTACAGACAGACGCTTCATTGGTTAAAAGCATTTATGAATATTCATGTAAAGCGTGGGCATTTCCCAGCACGCAGCCACGGGTTTGTGGAAATAGATTGGACACAAAATCCGTGGCTTGAGACGATGTATTCGTATTAAAGTTCCATCACTTATTTAATTCATCACAATGTCATTAGCAGTCGATGTAGGCTTTGTGTATTATAATTACGCCCTGAGACGGAACCTGATAGCAAGGAACCTTCAGCAGACGATCTTTAACAAAGCAAATATACATAGCCCTACATTGGGCTTTTATTGAAACGATTGTACCGTTTACATAACAAAGTAAATATTTAACCTAGATTTAACCCGCACGTTTAAGTGTTGGCTCAATGAGTGTAGGTAGCAAAGACAAAAAAAAATAATACGTTTCGTTTATTACACATTGAATTGAAGGCAGGGAAAGTACAAATAAAGATACCAGCAACTGGGACTAAGGAAAATTGAATTTCATTGAAAAAAATATATATTACGGTATGTATTTTTTAACCTGATAGTTTTCGTTTCCTTGTAAAATAAAAAAATCAGGAATAATGTACTTTTATACAGTACATATTATACATTTAAGATTCTTATCGGCAATCTACCAAGATCAGCGTCCATTGAAAAAAGCAGCAAAATTAATTTTTATAATATCATAAACCTTTTTTCTGAAAAGTACAACATCAAGTTACAGATCAATTTACAATTACCTCTGAATCGTACAAAAAATGTAGAAAATATAGCGTTTCACATTATATTAAATAAAATAAAAATGAACTTCCTTTTAATATAACATTATTATTTCAAATGACATGTATTTTCTTTACAATGTATTGATAATTCCTCTCTGTCTTTCCTCGATGCCTTTTTTTAATCGATATCGGTTTACGTGCACCTCAAGAGACCAACATGCAATTTATGACGTTTGAATGAGCTGGATCTATAAATAAGTTAAATGTCTTCGTTCTATTTCAAAGCCTAGATAAAATGCAGTCTCATTGAAAAAGAAAAACATATCCAACAGGTAGGCCACTTTCATTTACTAGATCCGGCTCTAAAAGAGCGAATCGTCCGTCAAAAATTGTATTAAATGTGCTTGATTTTACAAGCTATATTTTTTGGTAAAATTTTGTATGCATGAAAAAAAAAACCAGAACTTCAAATGAGAGTGTTATAGGTCTTCCGTTCTCAGCGGAAGACCATCTTGTTATTCTACTGTTTTTTAGGGTCTTCCGTTTTCAACTGAGGACCCTCTTTCGGTTTTTCCACCTTTCAGGTGAAAGACTTCTTGTTAGGTCTTTAGACCACTTGGGATGGAAGCGTCTACCTTGGCCGAACAAAATGAGACAAAGGTCAAAGTCATTTGAGAACCTGTTAATTAATGAGTTTTTATATCTCTTTTTGTTTAGGGGGGTAGAGAAAAACTGTTTATGGATGTAGTAGGACATCTTAAGACATTTTAAAATATAGCCCCTTGGCTCATACCTTTGAATAATTACAGAGTTATAGCCCCTATTGTACGAAATGCTTGTTATCGCTACTCCTCTGAAACCATAAGAGATAGAGATTTGGAACTTTTACCAATGTCTTCATTACACTTAGAGGGCTCTTCAATCTATTCATACCAAAAGGATTTGAGGCCCCCTTGTAGTAGTTATTGCCCCTGAAAGTATTAAATTTCCATAAAATCAATTCAAACTTTTTTATTATTTATTATAGAGACTTCGGACCACTTGGGATGGAATCGTCTACCTTGGCCGAACAAAATGAGACAAAGGTCAAAGGTCAAAGTCATTTGAGAACCTGTTAATTAATGAGTTTTTAGATCTCTTTTGTATAGGGGGTATAGAAAAACTTGTTTATGGATGTAGTAGGACATCTTAAGACATTTTAAAATATAGCCCCTATTCTCATACCTTTGAATAATTACAGAGTTATAGCCCCTATTGTACGAAATGCTTGTTATCGCTACTCCTCTGAAACCATAAGAGATAGAGACTTGGAACTTTTACCAATGTATTCAGTACACTTGGAGGGTTCTTCAATTTATTCATACCCAAAGGATCTGAGGCCCTCTTCTAGTAGTTATTCCCCCTGAAAGTTTTTAATTTTCTATAAAATCATTTCCAACTTTTTTTATTATTTGTCGTACAGACTTCGGACCACTTGGAATAGAAGCGTCTACCTTGGCCAAACAAAATAACATAAAGGTCAAAGGTCAACGTCATTTGGAAGTCGGTTAATTAATGAAGTTTCATATCATTTGAAATACAGAATTATAGTAAGGGCTTCAATAGCTTGCTGGATTGCGCAATAAGGTATTCCATTGGGTCAGCCAGGTATCACATCAAGTCCTGTGGTTACTCAAGTGGAACTTGTTTTTACAGAGCACTCTCTTCTATTGTTAGGTTTACTGTTTATATGATTGTGTAATGAATATTCACTTGGCTCAGTTTTGTTCATAGTAAGTGGAAAAAAATTCAGAAAAGTAATTTAATAAATCTTTACGATATATACAACATGAAATTCTTAAAGAAATGGCTTGATAATAATAAAAAATTTCTTAAAAAACCATTAATCAATTAATGGCTTCGTGGTATTCCCATTTTATAGAACAACATGTATCATAGGTATAATAATTTTTTGTATACTTTATTCAGTCTAGCAATTCATTAAAAATATTAGGTGGAAAGACATCTAATTGTTCGAGAACAATTAGCCTACTAGTTAGGTCTTTTCACCTTTGAGGTGAAAGACCTTTTGTATTTCTTATGTTTTTTATTAGGTCTTTCCACCTTTCAGGTGAAAGACCTTTTGTATTTCTTATGTTTTTTAGGTCTTTCCACCTTTCAGGTGAAAGGCCTTTTGTTTTCTTTGTTTTTTATTAGGTCTTTCCACCTTTCAGGTGAAAGACCTTTTGTATTTCTTATGTTTTTAGGTCTTTCCACCTTTCAGGTGAAAGACCTTTTGTATTTAGGTCTTTCCACCTTTCAGGTGAAAGACCTTTTGTTTTTCTTATGTTTTTTATTATTAGGTCTTTCCACCTTTCAGGTGAATGACCTTTTGTTTTTCTTATGTTTTTAGGTCTTTCCACCTTTCAGGTGAAAGACCTTTTGTATTCCTTATGTTTTTTTTTCTTCTCTTTTTTTCCAGGGACAGCTTTTTTATTTCAAGAGATATTGAAATAATTTTTTCTTTATGTTATTGACCATTTAAAGTTATGGTACCAAATGACCCTTTGCTTGATAACTCCCAGAACTTACAAAGTTATTGCCCTTGTGTACGAAAAGCTTGTTATCGCTACTCCTCTGAAACCATAAGAGATATAAACTTGGAACTTTTACCAATGTCTTCAGTACACTAAGAGGGTTCTTCAATCTATTCATACCGAGAGGATCTGAGCCCCCCTTCTAGTAGTTATTGCCCCTGAAAGTATTTACATATCTATTAAATCACTTCCAACTTTTTTATTATTTGTCATAGAAACTTCGGACCACTTGGGATGGAAGCGTCTATCTTGGCCGAACAAAATGACATAAAGGTCAAAGGTCAAGGTCATCTGAAAATCTCTTAATTAATGAGTTTTTAGATCTCTTTTGTTTAGGGTGGTAGAGATAAACTTTTTCATGGATGTAATAGGACATCTTAAGACATTTTAAAATATAGCCCCTTGGCTCCTTCTTTTAAATAGTTACAGAGTTATTGCCCCTTTTGCACGAAACGCTTGTTATCGCTACTCCACTGAAACCATAAAAGATAGAAACTTGGAACTTTTACCAATGTCTTCATTACACTTAGAGGGTTCTTCAATCTATTCATACCGAAAGGATCTGAGCCCCCCTTCTAGTAGTAATTGCCCCTAAAAGTATTTTCATTTCTATAAAATCACTTCCAACTTTTTTATAACTTAACTTCAAACCACTTGGAATGGAAGTGTCTACCTTGGCCGAACAAAATGACATCAAGGTCAAAGGTCAAGGTCATTTGGAAATCTCCTAATTAAAGAGTTTTTAGATCTCTTTTGTTTAGGATGGTAGAGAAAAACGTTTTCATGGATGTAGTAGGACATCTTAAGACATTTCAAAATATAACCCTTTGACCCTTACCATGTAACAATTATAGAGTTATTGCCCCTATTGTACAAATTGCTTGTTATCGCTGCTCCTCATTAACCGTTAGAGATAGAGACTTGAAACTTTTACGAATGTATTCAGTATACTTAGACGCTTCTTCAATCTATTCATACCGACAGGGTCCAAAGTCCCTTTCTAGCAGTTATTGCCCCTGAAAGTTTCGAACATTCAATAAAAAACACAAATAACTTTTGAATCAATAATCATAGATACATCGGACCACTTGGTATTGAAGCGTCTACCTTGTCAGATGAAAATGACATAAAGGTCAAAGGTCAAGGTCAAGCAATAAAAATTGCAAGCTTAATCGTTTGACACTTTTTAATGAAGAAACGCAGACAAAATACTTTATTCTATTGAAGCAATCTTATTTCAAACCTTAAAAAAGTGAGGTGGAAAGACCTCTAATTGTTCCAGAACAATTAGTCTACTAGTTTTTTTTTCTTCTCTTTTTTTCCGGGGACAGCTTTTTTATTTCAATAGATATTGAAACAATTTTTTCTTTATGTTATTGGCCATTAAAAGTTATGGTACCAAATGACCCTTTGCTTGATAACTCCCAGAACTTACACAGTTATTGCCCTTGTGTACGAAAAGCTTGTTATCGCTACTCCTCTGAAACCATAAGAGATAGAAACTTGGAACTTTTACCAATGTCTTCAGTACACTTAGAGGATTCTTCAATCTATTCATACCGAAAGGATCTGAGCCCCCCTTCTAGTAGTTATTGCCCCTGAAAGTATTAACATATCTATAAAATCACTTCCAACTTTTTTATTATTTGTCATATAGACTTCGGACTACTTGGGATAGAAGCGTCTACCTTGGCCGAACAAAATGACATAAAGGTCAAAGGTCAAGGTCATCTGAAAATCTCTTAATTAATGAGTTTTTAGATCTCTTTTGTTTAATGTAGTAAAGTAAAACTTTTTCATAGATGTAATAGCACATCTTAAGGCATTTTAAAATATAGCCCCTTGGATCCTTCTTTTATATAGTTACAGAGTTATTGCCCCTTTTGAACGAAAAGCTTGTTATTGCTACTCCTCTGAAACCATAAGAGATAGAAACTTGGAACTTTTACCAATGTCTTCAGTACACTTGGAGGGTATTTCAATCTATTCATACCGAAAGGATCTGAGCCCCCCTTCTAGTAGTTATTGCCCTTGAAAGTATTTACATTTCTATAAAATCACTTCCAACTTTTTTATTACTTATTATAGAGACTTCGGACCACTTGGGATGGAAGCGTCTATCTTGGCGAACAAAATGACATAAAAGTCAAAGGTCAAGGACATTTGAAAATCTCTTAACTAATGAGTTTTTGTATCTCTTCTGTTTAGGATGGTAGAGAAAAACTTTTTCATGGATGTAGTCGGACATCTCAAGACATTTCAAAATATAACCCTTTGACCCTTACCATGTAACAATTATAGAGTTATTGCCCCTATTGTACAAAATGCTTGTTATCGCTACTCCTCATTAACCGTTAGAGATAGAGACTTGAAACTTTTACTAATGCATTCAGTATACTTAGACGCTTCTTCAATCTATTCATACCGAAAGGGTCCAAAGTCCCTTTTTAGCAGTTATTACCCCTGAAAGTTTCGAACATTCAATAAAAAACACAAATAACTTTTGAATCAATAATCATAGATACATCGGACCAGTTGGTATTGAAGCGTCTACCTTGTCAGATGAAAATGACATAAAGGTCAAAGGTCAAGGTCAAGCAATAAAAAATTGCAAACTGAATCATTTGACACTTTGTTTTATGAAGTAACGCAGAAAAAATACTTAATTCTATTGAAGCAATCTTATTTCAAACATAAACAACAATGAGGTGGAAAGACCTCTAATTTTTCGAGAACAATTAGTCTACTAGTTATTATTTTTTTTCTTCTCTTTTTTTCCAGAGACAGCTTTTTTATTTCAAGAGATATTGAAACACTTTTTTCTTTATGTTATTGGTCATTAAAAGTTATGTTACCAAATGACCCTTTGCTCGATAACTTCCAGAACTTACAAAGTTATTGCCCTTATGTACGAAGAGCTTGTTATCGCTACTCCTCTGAAACCATAAGATATAGAAACTTGGAACTTTTACCAATGTCTTCAGTACACCTAGAGGGTTCTTCAATCTATTCATACCGAAAGGATCTGAGCCCCCCTTCTAGTAGTTATTGCCCCTATTTACATATCTATAAAATCACTTCCAACTTTTTTATTATTTGTCATAGAGACTTCGGACCACTTGGGAAAGAAGCGTCTACCTTGGCCAAACAAAATTACATAAAAGTCAAAGGTCAAGGTCATCTGCAAATCTCTTAATTAATGGGTTTTTAGATCTCTTTTGTTTAGGATGGTAGAGAAAAACTTTTTCATGGATGTAGTAGGACATCTTAAGACATTTCAAAATATAACCTTTTGACCCTTATCATGTAACAACTATAGAGTTATTGCCCCTATTGTACAAAATGCTTGTTATCGCTACTCCTCATTAACCGTTAGAGATAGAGACTTGAAATTTTTACTATTGAATCATAGATTGATCGGACCACTTGGTATTGAAGCGTCTACGTTGTAAGGTCAAAATGATATAAAGGTCAAAGGTCAAGGTCAAGCAACAAAAAATTGCAAACTTAATCGTTTGACACTTTTTTATGAAGTAACGCAGAAAAAATACTTTATTTTATTGAAGCAATCTCATTTCAATCATTAGAAACAATGAGGTGGAAAGACCTCTAATCATTGATACATCGGACCACTTGGTATTGAAGCGTCTACCTTGTCCGATCAAAATGACATAAAGGTCAAAGGTCAAGTTCTTCAATCTACTAATACTTAAAGGATCCGAGACCCCCTTCTATCAGTAATTGCCCCTGACAGTATTTACATTTCCATAAAATCACTTCAAACTTTTTTATTACTTATCATAGAGACTTCGGACCACTTGGGATGGAAGCATCTACCTTGGCCGAACAAAATGACATAAAGGTCAAAGGTCAAGATCATGTGGAAATCTCTAAATTAATGAGGTTTTAGATCTCTTTTGTTTAGGGTGGTAGAGAAAAACTTGAAACGTTTACTAATGTATTCAGTACACTTAGACGCTCCTTTCTTTTATCCATACCAAAGTCCCGTTCATGCAGTTATTGCCCCTGAAAGTTTCAAACATTTAATTAAAACACAAACAATTTTTGAATCAATATTCATAGATACATCGGACCACTTGGTATTGAAGTGTCTACCTTGTCAGATCAAAATGACATAAAGGTCAAAGGTCAAGGTCAAGTAATAAAAAAGTGCAAACTTAATCATTTGACACTTTTTTTAATGAAATAACGCAGAAAAAATGCTTTATTCTATTGAAGCAATCTTATTTCAAACATAAAAAACAATGAGGTGGAAAGACCTCTAATTGTTCGCGAACAATTAGTCTACTAGTTTTTTTTTCTTCTCTTTTTTTCCGGGGACAGCTTTTTTATTTCAAGAGATATTCAAACAATTTTTTCTTGATGTTATTGGCCATTAGGAGGGGTGATACCGAATGACCCTTTGCTCGATAACTCCAAGAACTTACAAAGTTATTGCCCTTGTGTACGAAAAGCTTAATATCGCAACTCCTCTGAAACCATAAGAGATAGAAACTTGGAACTTTTACCAATGTCTTTGGTACACTTAGAGGGTTCTTCAATCTATCATACCGAGAAAATCTGAGCCCTTCTTCTAGTAGTTATTGCCCTTGAAAGTATTTACATATGTAAAATCACTTCCAACTTTTTTATTAGTTGTAATAGAGACTTTGGACCACTTGGGATGGAAGCGTCAACCTTGGCCGAACAAAATATCATAAAGGTCAAAGGTCAAAGCCATTTATATATCTCTTAATTTATGAGTTTTTAGATCTCTTTTGTTTAGGATGGTAGAGAAAAACTTTTTCATGGATGTAGTAGGACATCTTAAGACATTTCAAAATATCACCCTTTGACCCTTACCATGTAACAATTATAGAGTTATTGCCCCTATTGTACAAAATGCTTGTTATCGCTACTCCTCATTAACCGTTAGAGATAGAGACTTAAAAATTTAACTAATGTATTCAGTATACGTAGACGCTTTTTCAATCTATTCATACCGACAGGGTCCAAAGTCCCTTTCTAGCAGTTATGGTCCCTGAAATTTTCAACATCCAATAAGATACACAAATAACTTTTGAATCAATAATCATAGATACATCGGACCACTTGCTATTGAAGCGTCTACCTTGTCAGATAAAAATGACATAAAGGTCAAAGGTCAATATCAAGCAATAAAAAATTGCATACTAAATCTGTTTACGCTTTTTTATGAAGTAACACAGATTTTAAAAAAAAATTATTCTGTTGAAGCAATCTTATTTCAAACATAAAACACAATGAGGTGGAAAGACCTCTAATTGTTCGAGAACAATTAGTCTACTAGTTTATTCTTCTTCTCTTTTTCTATATAGCCCGGGGTGATTTTTTGTTATTATAGTTATTCAAACAATTTAAAGTTTATGTAATTGCTCATTTAAAGTTATGGTACCAATTGGCCCTGTGTCAAAGAACTCCCAGAACTTACAGAGTTATTGCCCTTTGAGAAGAAAACGCTTGTTATCGCTATTCCTCTGAAACCATAAGAGATAGAGATTTGGAACTTTTACCAATGTCTTCATTACACTAAGAGGGTTCTTCAATTTATTCATACCAAAAGGATCTGAGGCCCCCTTGTAGTAGTTATTGACCCTGAAAGTATTTAAATTTCCATAAAATCACTTCCAACTTTTTTATTATTTGTCATAGAGACTTCGGACCACTTGGGATGGAAGCGTCTACCTTGGCCGATCAAAATTTCATGAAGGTCAAAGATCAAGGTCATTTGAGAAGCTGTTAATTAATGAGTTTTTATATCTCTTTTGTTTAGGGTGGTAGGGAAAAAACTTTTTTTATGGATGTAGTAGGAAATTTAAATACATTTTAAATTATAGCCCCTTGGCTTATACCTTTGAATAATTACAGAGTTATAGCCCCTATTGTACGAAATGCTTGTTATCGCTACTCCTCTGGAACCATAAGAGATAGAGATATGGAACTTTTACCATTGTCTTCAGTACACTTATAGGGTTCTTCAATCTATTCATACCGAAAGAGGCCCCCTTCTAGCAATTATTGCCCCTGAAAGTATTTACATATCTACGAAATTACTTCCAACTTTTTTACTATCTATCATAGAGAGTTCGGACCCTTGGAATAGAAGCATCTACTTTGGCCTGACAAAATGACATATAGGTGAAAGGTTAAGGTCATTTGGAAGTCTGTTAATTAATTGATTTTCATATCACTTGATATACAGAATTATAGTAAGGATTTCAATAGCTTGCTGGATTGCGCAATAAGTTATTCACTTGGGTCAGCCAGTGGAATTTGTTTTTACAGTCAACTCATTCATTTTGTAAAAGACAGCTAGCCTGTAGAACACTCTCTTCTATTGTTAGGTTTACTATTAATATGATTGTGCAAAGAATAATCACTTGGCTCAGTTTTGTTCTTAATACTTAGTAAAGAATTCAGAAAAGTAATTCATTAAAAGTTTACGATATATACAACATGGAATTTTTTAAGAAATGGCTAAAAAAATATAAAAAGATCTCTTTAAAAATCATTTATCATTTTATGGCTTTGTGGTTTTCCCATTTTATAGTACAACATGTATGAAAGGTATGATAATTTTTTGTAGACCTTATTGAGTAATCTAGCAATTCATTTAAAATCTTAAGGTGGAAAGACCTCTAATTGTTTGAGAACAATTAGCCTACTAGTTTTATTTAATTGTTTTTTAGAGTCTTCCGTTGGAAATGAAAGACCGTCTGATTTTTCTTCGGTTTCTTTTAATTCTTATTCTTCTTTTTAAGGTCTTTCGTTTCAAATGGAAGAGCTTTTAGTTTTCGTACTGTTTCTTATTATTATTAAGGTCTACCGTTTCCAGCGTAAGACCTTATTGTTTTCGTACTGTTTCTTCTTATTTTTTTCCACAAATTTTGTGCAGGCGATTTTTCAAAACTATTCTGCCATTTTCGATCATTTTTTTTCACAGATGATTGAAAGAGGTCATAATTCTAGAGGTTTTTTGAAATTTTTAAATCGTCACTTCCGGTACCGAGTTACGGCCGATTTTCTATTTTTTTTTCGACCTATTTTGTGCAGAGCCGATCTCAGAAACTATCAGTGATATGAATACGAAATTTTCAGGAGAGGTAGACTAGAGTTTGACGTTGTGCATTATTATGTTGTTTTGCGCCGTTGGCGCGAAAATTGGTTAGGAATTTTAAAATCCCCCTTTTTTCGACAGATAGCCCCTAGTCTTATAGTAAGGTGTATTTAAACAAGCCTAAAAATTTATCAGGGTGTATTTGTTGATGAAAAAATCAAGAATGCATCAGTTCACTGCTTTACATTTGTAATCTTTACTGAGGCCCGCTTACGTTCAATGACCACTTGATATTGAAAGGGTTTGCTTACCATTCATCGGGATCGGATTGGATAGTAGCTGACCTAAATCAATAAAATCTCCCTACACAATTTGTTGTTCTACTGATTCTGAAGTATTTGCCCCAAAACTGATATAAATACTGACAATTTTATCACCTGTTGTATTGCCTCTGAAAGAGGATCCACGACCATTGACAGAGGGAGAATCAGCCAGAGTGCAGCCAGAATCAGTAGACTCATTGGTAACCGACCCATTGATTGACACGGCGTTAATGTTGTCCTCTGCCGCTGAAACGGGATTTGCAGCTGCAGTATTTCTCCTCTTACTATGGGCTGGTGGCCGCTCGGCACTGATAGACGCGGCAGATCTCTTTTGAACAGGTTTCCCCTTGGCATACTCACTTATTTATCTGAAACTAACTTCTGACTATAAGAAAAAACAACGTAGCCTAGGAAATGATTACTGAATGTGTATTATTGATGCCCACTATAACAGTTTAAACATGTGGACGCTTAACACTGTATAAAATCGTGCATCATCAAACGCAATAAATAGAAGCACGAAGAAACTAAAAGCTAAGAAATATTAGTGAAGACATTCTCTCTTTTTTTAAATTTTACGATATAAAGACTTAATTTCAACAACAATTAGTGAAAATAAACAGATTTCAAACTAAATAAGCGATTTCTAGTCTGCTTCACTCCGTCGATGAAAAGGAAGAGTTCTTTTGACTAGCAAAAAATAGGGCACTGACTATTTTTAATTGAATACCACTGAATTGGTAAGAACCTCGTAAGTTGTTAGAACTTGTGTTCGAACCTTTTGTATATGTTTATGCAAAAAAATATGTTCAAAGTAACTGGATTGGGCTATTGGAACAATAGCTATTCAGATATGAAACACTATTAGCTAAAATTATTTTTCTGTTTTTCTTTTTTCAATGTCTGGAATACAATTTAGAAATAAAGATGATGGACAGTAAAGCAAAAACAGAAGAGGCAATGTCTTCGGCAATAAATGCAAAGGCAAGTAAAATAATTTTATCAAACTTGCATTCATATTCTTTACAGTGGTATTGATGCATGATTTTTTTCTGCCTGAAGAAAAATGTAATATGAGGTCTTAATGAATGAGAATTTTTCTTTTTTATTCAGAATTTCTGTCAAAACTTATCTGAAAGGATATTAAGGGTAAGTACTCTTTTTAATTTGAAAACGATGAATTACAATGGTTTGCAAATTGTCAAATTTTGTTTGATGCAGGTTTGTTAAGTTCCTTGTTTTTAACCGCACATCTTAATATAGAATTTGTTAGAGTTAAAATGAAGATAAATAATTATTATATTTTTGTATTGGCCTGCCAAAAAAAGTCATGCATGTATTTGATTAATTATCGTTCAGATGTTTATATAAGAAACTGATTTGACTATAGTAAGGTGTACTTTTAGGGACTAATGAACGATATGTGTTAAGATAATAGGCATCTTTTACCCTCAAAGGTTTTTAGAAAATATGGGAATGACACCAAAGTAATAAAAAATTATAAAACTTGGTTCAACAAATAGCATTCATTTGTCCATTTTCGAACAGATTATAAACAAATTTTGATAGGTTAATATGTTTGTTTCCATTGTAACGGTATGAAAACATACCCTTGTTGCAAATACTACCGCTCATCAAAATACACCACTTGCAACAGAAATAAAGCAATGATACTTAGTTTGTTCATTTTATTTCATTTTTCTTATATGCTATTGAGCCCCTTTCACAATTGACGCATGAGCACTTTACAACACTTTGCGATCGGAATTTTATCGCTTCACGCGAGCTATCGCATACGTTGCACGACCTCTCCCATTCGTTGCATGCGTTTTTGTGGTTCAAGTCTTCTCAAAATACTGGCACATGCACATTATTCAGACGCGAACAAACGCAATCTAAAACCCCTATCACAATTGGCGCACGAGCACTTTACAACACTTTGCGATCGAAAGGCACAGGGTGACATTACACCCTAGGGCTTTCCCTTCCCAGAGGGACAAATATTCTGGTATTGTAGCCAGAGAAGATATTTAATATATGTTATATTAAATTTTTATAATAAAAAATCAAAATCAGTTCAACAACATATCGAACTCATTAAAAAGTGTATTTTATTACATGTGACAGATCTCCATTTCTTATACATCAATATAAGATGTTTTGTTAGATGTCGGTCTGTGCATTCAATAAAAATTATTATTTTTTTCAAATTAAACAACTAAATTAATTTCTTCTTTTTATTAATCAAAGAAGGGATAAATTCCTCTTAAAATAATTATGTTTAAATTAAAGAGGTTTTATAAAAAAACAATACTTAGCTTAATAAAAGTCAATATGTGAAGTTTACATAGAAAACCCTTCCCTTCACCATAAGTAGATTTTCACCGTTACCTCCTTGGTCGAAAGCAAGTTTGTGGATAAAAGTTAAATCATAGTTTATTTCAAATATTGTTTGTATACAAACGTGTTGCACTAAAATCACTTTCTACGAACCGCCTCAGAGCCTTGATGGGAGTACCCCTAAAAAGTTTAGAAAGGGAAAACACTCAAAATCGAAAATAGCAATTTCATAAAATGTGAGATATTAAGAGTTAAGAAAATGTCTGATAGAAAAAGAAACATTTTGATTAGAAAAGCAATCAGTATAAGGTATTCCATTGTAAACAGAAGACCTTAATTAGCCTTAGTAGTACGGTAGCTTGGAATTATCAAATAAATTATTCAATGCAGCTTTGACAGGAACAAACGATGAAACACTCCACGTATCATTTCATCTATCATCGATTATGCGCGTGCATATATATATATATATATATATATATATATATATATATATATATATATATATATATATATATATATATATATATATATATATATATATATATATATCATAACGTCCACCACTATATCATAATTCCTCCAGTCTATTTTATAAAAGTCGACTTGGGGTTATATGGACTGTTATGATATTTAATTTATTTAGATCCTCCAGATCTTTGTTCCAACAGGCCACACCTGGCGGGTGCCCTAGCCAAGGTGTTTCCGGAATGTCTCCTCCTCTACATGGGGAGTAGCTCGTGTCCCAGTCTGTATAAAAGAGGAGGCAGAAAGACAGCTTCCAGATGACTACTCTTTTATTAATTTATTATGACATTTTAACAATAAATATCAATATTAATTACAATGACATTTATCAACATTAATATTTATTACAAAAATCTCTGAAAATAAAATATTAGTTGAACCCTCTGAATCTATTAACTTTACATTTGAGAACGCGCGCAAGCTTTATAATTTATCTTACCTGTATAAAAGAGGAAGCAGAAAGACAGCTTCCAGATGACTACTGGAGAGCTGTATTTCCCGCACCCCCATTTTATACGCACGGACACTGCGCTTCACATTCTCCTCCTAATAAGTAAATGCGACCAAGTGCATACTAATGATCTGACGCACCGTGGTCAGTAGAAGCGTTTAATTTAGATTTCTGACCCGGCGTCGATAGGCTCATCACTGGACTTAATAACACATTTCTCCATGAACATAAATAAACATAGTACGCTATCTATCTAACGCATGTACTTTAACCAATTTCTATGGAATTTCTGTTATGATATATATACGCACTGCTTTTCCGTTTTTATATAAAGTATGTCCCATTTTTTTTACCGTATTTAGAGAGTAAGCATCTTCGAAGATACAATAAAAAAGGTTCGAGCCTGTCCTACTGATAGTGACTATAGAGAAAGAGCATTCAAAACATGTGCTGGATGTTGTGAAAACATATTGCAAGATGAAAACTGTGCATATCACTGTATGCGTGATACTTCCAAAACAAGCCTCCTGGAATTTTGTGCCAAACCTAAAATCCTCTTCGGTAAGACATCAAATAAATCTCGACTTTCTCAAAAGCTGAACTGCACATAAAATTTTGTATTTTATCTAGGGTCTGCATTTATTTACTCGCTTAATTGTTTAATTAATATGAAATAACAACTAAGTAATTGTCGCTTCTTTTAATGCATTGTTGATAAAGACTATTGTCCAGAGTATGATCCAGTGGGTAAACGCATACAGAAAGACACAGAAACTCGGTGTAACTCCAGCTCTTCTATAAATTATTACAACTCTTCTGATCTTTTCCACTGTAAGTAAGATCCATCTCTCTCTCTCTCTCTCTTTTGCTCTTTTTATTTATCACTCATCTCTCTTTCTTTTTTCTCTCTTTCTCTCTCTCATTTTATACTATCCTTTATCTTTGTCATTCGTTTGAACGACAGTTATTTTTACATTAAGTATATTTATGTTTACCTTAAAAACCCCACCAATATCCATTAAGCAGTACGATTTCATGGTTCAATTTCCCACATTCACGAAAAAGTAGGCAAATGTCAAATTAAGTGTTGATTCTATTATATTTTTATCACCTAAATAAGCCTTTTCCTAGTAAAATTATAAATGGAGTAAAATGTAAGTGAAATTAGATACATGTTTATTTAATCATTGGTACAGTTGTGTGAAAAGAAAAAGGTATATCAAAAAAGAGTAAAACGAGTAAAAAAAAAAGGGGGCAAAAAGCTATTAAGAAGCATTAAAAAACAACACGCCTTTAAATATCTAAATTTTATTTATTTCCGTATATATGAAAAAGTTAGAAAGAGAAGATAAATATACATCCGTAAAATTATGTTTTTTATTTCCGAAGGTGACCCAGAAAACTGTTTGCAATTGTATGGAGACAGTCAAAACACGAGAGGAACAACAATGATCACCTATTGGTATTGAGAGAGAGAGAGAGAGAGAGAGAGAGAGAGAGAGAGAGAGAGAGAGAGAGAGAGAGAGAGAGAGAGAGAGAGAGAGAGAGAGAGAGAGAGAGAGAGAGAAAGAGAGAGAGAGAGAAAGAGAGAGAGAGAGATTATCAAATACATGTACGTATATGATATGATTTTTTTCTGATTATCGTTGCAGGGATATTGACAAAACCTTGATATTGACAAGCAGTATTGTTTGCATTGCATTGACAGTGTTCATCATTATGTACAATTTCCGGAACCGAACTCCAAAATGGTTTCGAGGTAGGACTATAAATATTACTAAATGTAAATCATTTTAAAGTAATCCTCGTGTTTTAGAATTTGAGTGAAACCAAACTTTTTTGAAAAATTGAACACTTTAAACAACTTATAACCTTTGCAAGTTTGTTTTCCTACAGAGAGCTTCAGCTCACAAAGTCCAACAATTCAACAGCCGAATTTCAAAACAATGAAACATTTTTTTTTATTTATTAAATCATGCACCAAAATACATTATATTCGGTTATAATTTACGAAAATCTTATAAAAGTCGTTAAATGAAAAAGGCTTACTCGTGTTCTACAGAAAATACATAAGAAGTATTGGTATGTGGTAATTTCTCCAAACTTTTACAGTTTACATACCATTTTTATGAAACATTTGTAGCCGGTGTCGGTTGAATAAAAATTATATAAGCATTACAAAAACCTGGACTAATTCATCACAATTGTCGTATTCCAAATTTAAATACAAAATTATTTTACATAAAGCGATTACAGAATTCCATTTATTATAATGTCTTAATTACGGGACAGCTTCAGCCAATACCAACGAAATTCATCAGTATTTGCAAACGATGTGTCAAGCTGGACAACTGAGTGGGAAGTGTCCAGGAGCCCGTTTCACAAGGACTTCCTGAGATGTTTCCTTGATAACTTAAGAAGTTCCTAAGATCTGTCATAGCTGTTTTACAATACTTTCCTAGCGTTACGCAGTTGACTAAGTTTTATCTTACTATACATTGTAACACTGTAAGCCACCTTTAAATAATTTCGTTAGTATTAACTTATACAAATCATGTTAATTCTTATCAATATGGCACGAATGTAAACTTTTTAAGGAAATGTAAAAACCCATTCCCTTATTCACCTAGAAATAAAAGAGTAGATAAAATAATATAATAAATCCGTTATTCTATATAAAAAAGTATTTTTTTTAATTTGAGAGATCGCACTATCTTTCTGGGTTTTTTTGTTTGTTTGTTTTTTGTTTTTGTTGAATAATTCTTTACAGCATTGGTCACTGCCAAAATTTCTGTTGTTCTTTGATCAAGTGCATATTTTTCCTCTAGTTGGCTCAATATAAATAGTCCAAGTTAACATGCACGGATTTGCTTAATCTAAAATTAAAAATACTCGTTGGGATATCTAAAATGACTTTATTGTATCTTACGGTATATTCCAAATGGAATGCAATAATCACATGCAGTGACAAGTAGGATTTAGAATAATTTAAAATATTTGACTACCCTAGCCCCATTATAGTCTCATCCTTTTTATTTGATTTTTAAGATCTCTCGATCTCTATAATCCTTCCTAAAATGTAGACACCCCCCCCCCCACTTGCGGCCATACCATTCCCCCGGAGATTATGATTTGAACAAACTCAAATTTACACTACCTGAGGATAATTCCAAACAAGTTTCAGCTTTTCTGGCCGATTGGTTTTTGAGTAGAAGGTTTATAGAGATATCAGATTTTTTTAATAATTTTTAATAATCCCCCTTTGAAAGAGGGCGTGGTCCTTCATTTTAACAACTTAAATCCTAATTACCTAGGGATGCTTTGAGCCATGTTTGGTTGAAATTGGCCCGATGGTTTTGGAGAAGAAGTTGAAAATGTAAAAAGTTTACAGACGGACAAACGGACGCCGGGCAAATAGTGATAAGAAAAGTTCACTTGAGCTTTCAGCTCAGGTGAGCTAAACTGAAATAAACAACCCTTCTCTCCAGCGCAAAGAAAACACCTAAAATTTATTTCGTAAAGGAAAAACTCATTTCGTGGAGGGATAGGACCAATCATCCAGTCCTTCTGTAATTGATTTTTTTCTGTTTTTATCAAACTACTTAAGATACCAGTGATTCTCGGGCATAAATAATTTAAGTATCATCAATGCACTAGCTATAACAATACCCGCTACCAATCTGCGCGTGCGATCAGATAATCTAAAAAATGCTAAAATTAAAAGTCTTCATCAAAGAATTAATGTGTATTCTAAATTTTTCAGTTGAGAAGTTAAGTGAATAAATCTTAATGATACCTGTATTCTAGTATTTTTGTTCAACTTTATTGTGCATGTAATACATGTCAATATAAAATAAACAGTCGCCATGTTAACTTTGTTCTTAAACATCGATTTACCTGTCTTAAAGTTGAGACATAACTTATGAATTTCGTAAGATATTGTGTTTTCATTAATATTCAAGGGTTTCAATTGTCGAGGATAAAGAAAAAATCACAGTTTCAATGATACGTGAATTTGTTGCCAATTATCCTATCAATACAAAACGTAGAAAGAAATTGCATTTCAATGAACACTTAATTTCGTGGATCCACGAAAATTGGTATTCGTCGAATATTGATAAAAACAAAGTAAGACTGGAATAGTGAAACGGATAAGTAATGAACTTAGGTACTATTAGATGACAAATACAAGTCATCTTCGCTGATCATTTGATGTGTTCAAAACTGCAACTGGGAATTTATCACGCTGTGTACAAAAAGAACCGGACACGAAAACCACTGGGACTATCTTAATGGATTTTAATACAATTACCTTGTAGTTAAATTGAACTTATTCTGCCAGAGTACTAAAGTATGTTTCGCGTTTGTCATATTATTAGCATTTTGGTTTAACATTCTGATAGGTTTGACCATCTTCAAATATATTTGGGATGACAAATCCTTCGTTATTATCTAAACTTTTATTTTAGTTTCATGATCAAGAATGTTGAATTCAATTTTGTTTATATCCTTAAAAGAAGTAATAAAAAAAATTGCGATAAATACGGAATTAGAAAATTTACAAAGAAAACATCTTCTGGGTAATAGAGGTTATACACTGTGGAAAAAAAATTAGTGCCCGAATTTCTTTTCAGGTTCAGTAGAACTTTAATTCCTGAAATTTCTTCTAAAAGAGCTTCTAATTGAAATGTAACATTACCTATAAACATCAACAGCATCATAATAATTGATTAAAGTAACTCAGAACTAATACACCAATCAAATGATGCATTAGAAACATATTTCAAGATATGCATAATGCCATTTCCTTGTTTTCTATCTGAGATTGTAAATCCTGATGTGAATATACTAAGATAAACGTGGGACATTGTTGCCCTTGTACACAATGCGAACTCTGAGCCGTTTATTTTTAGTTTTAGTGTTATCATCTTTTAATATTTAAAATCAGTACGCAGTTCAAATAGAAGCTCAGCCAGAAAAGTATTGTTTTTGAAACGATGTTGTATTTCTTTGCTCAAGCTCGGTTTTCCCTGAGCCCGAGGCGCAGTAATCAAACCGAGATTATCAATGCGCTGTCAAATTTGAGTGAAAGAAACAGATGCATGGAAACAGAAATGGGGACACCAGAAGGTATGTTAACAAAATTTTCCTAGTTTGAAAAAGATTGTCCCACAGCATGCTCTATTTTTCATTGGTTTGTGATTTAACGAAGAGTAAACGGCAAAAGAACAGGACTCAAATATCGATATTGTTTCATACTTTCCAGAACTTGGTAATTTAAATCATATCTTATGAAATGCTTAAACTGATGCTATGTTGATCAAACAAACCGGAATGGATGATGTGACGTTATATACTTGAGTTCAAGTGCATCTCTCATGGCGGCGGAAAGTTTAAAATTAACAGTCAATATTTTTTTTATTTATTTTTTGTCCCAAGGTTTTTATTTGGAAATAATTACAAACTGCAATGACAATAGATGCTAATCGAGATATTGTACTACTTATATATAATTTTCTTCCCTTTTAACATTAACCCATTCTTTTTGAAGCGGATATCCATTGTTTTCATTTCTATTTAAGATATCTATTGTTTTCATTTCTTTTTAAGAAAACGTAAATAATTTTATAAACAATTTAAAAAAAAATTACTACATGTAATAGTCTTTCAATTTTTGTCTTTTGTAAAACCAGACTTTGTCAATTGCCCAAATTCTGGCCAATGTGAGCCACTTTGTGACAACATGGATTTAGGTCAAATGTCTTCAATTTGCACTTCAAATCTGAAACTTCATGATTCGAATTCCACCAACCTTACGACAAATTTTGACAGGAAAAACAACCAAACCGGCACGGATATCAAATAGTTGTGATATATTTAAACGAGACAATTAAACACATTTTATATTGCATAAAACATTAAGATACTAGTGATTAACAAAACATTGATTGAATAAATACCATCGACTAGTCGTACAAATGCAAACTTTATCTAATTATAATAATTTATACCTTTAACTTTTAGTATTTATACATGTATACTTTTTATCTTTTATCTTTATACATAAGATTTGTAAGGATTTTATTGGTCATTTATCAATTGTTTTTTTAGCTTAATATATATAATATTTTAGTGTTAAGATTGGTTTGAACATATTGTATTTTGCATGTATCATAGAACACAAGTGATGGCTTCTTAATAGGTTCTCATCCTAAATTGCAATTAGGAATGACAATTACAGACCGGTTAAAATGAAGAAAAAAAAGATCAAATGTATTGCTTTTTCGAATTTTATAATGAATATATTTAAATACACATGTCACCACTCTCTGTGCAGTAGTAAATGTGCTAAGACCACTAATGAGTAACATTAAAAAAATTAGCATATCCTTAATGCTTTTAATTACAATTTTTTATTTTTTAATACATCATTTACCAATAACATATAAGTCTATATTTAGTTATGATATATAATTACAATTTTAAAAGATAACCGTTTCAAGCAGATGACCAAGAACTTTTCATAGGCAAAGTTTAATCGACCTTTGTCGAAAACAAAATTATATTTTGTTCTGATTTATGGATAAACAAACTATTACTACCATGCTTTGTGTGATATTCATGAAAGTAATTACAAAAATAATACTTTAAAAATTGTGTTCTTTAATTAAAAAAAATCCCAATTAATCAACCGGAATGAGTTGCGGTTTACAAATTGGCAGTTTTGCAATTCAATGTCATCCCTAGTTACAATTTATCAAATTTAGTTCACTAAGCCAGAGGCTGAAGTGAATTGTTCTTATCAAAATTTATCACTTACTCTTAAACATTGAAGTAGTTACATGTATCATAGCTTTACCCCTTTAAACGATATTAATTTAATTTTCAATATAATTAGATTAAAGAAGTATAGGTTGATGCAAATCATTTTGTACACAAATATTGGATGAGATTTGTTTAAGAAAAAGCTTAATCTCGAAACATTCTTTGTAAATTATCAACAATCGCATGGAATTATTTTCAAATTATAGTTCACGCAAATTTCATATCATTACATTTTACATAATTAAACTTCTCATATTAATTTTCTGAGCAAACCACAAATTGGATTTTTTCTGGGATTTTTTTTTTCGACAGACTCATGCTATTTTTCTTTATGTTAACTTTTACGGAAATCAGATATGAAGAGGGGATGTGTGCATATTTTAATACAAACAACAGATTGTACATGAAACTTGTTATTTTATCGATTAAACATAAACTATCTCCAAATTTTTAAATGTAATGGAATGCAACATTCTGAACGACTTTTTTTGCAAGAAGAATTTGTTTTGACATCGATAATAATGCCTTTTCTATACATACATGTACACGTGTATTCTTTCCTGGAGTTTTCGACTGAAGCTTTCGTTTACGATAATACATTCCCAGGAAAGTATGATAAGAAAAGGAATAATTTCGCTGACAACATTACTTTATAGTATACATCGCACCTTTTTCTTTCTTGTAAAGATAAAGACTTTAAGCGATACAACCGACCAAGAAGCAGAATATGACAATGTATACTATGTAAAATTAAATGCAACCAACTTATAAATCCAATTTCCCTTTCTTGTGGCTAAACAGATCCAAAAACCTTCATATGAAAGTTAATGTAATTTCATTATATATACAAATATGCATCTTTTTGTTTTTCTAGTACTTTTTAACCATCCATTTTTTTTTATATCAACTTTTTTACTTTCGTTTCAAAAGTGGGTGTGTTTTGATAAAAAACGAAATGTAAATGAATCAATTGTATCTAGTAAATTGTCTCTTGATAAAAAGAAAGATAATTTTATGGCGATTTAGTACTCTTTTTATTATTGAATTTTTTTACTATGATAATTTCCTCAAAAAGTCTAAAAGATGTACATAAACTCATAATAATGTCGTTTATACTGACTTTTATATCCATATACCTGTATTTCTTTCCTGAATATATAAATATATATATATATATATATATATATATATATATATATATATATATATATATATATATATATATATATATATATATATATATATATATTGTCGTTTTTTGCGAGCAATGAAGTCTGTGGCCCTTACCTATCATATTATGTTATGTATTAAGTATAATTTTATTGATATGTGTTTGGTTCTAACTTACAGTATTTGCTTTTCTTTCTTTTTTAATTAGTTATAGATTTCAACAAAATACAGTCAATGTATTGCTATTTACTTATTGATCTTGTTGATGTTTGTTATTATTTATATAGTACAGAGTAGTAAGTCATGTAAATATACGGAAATTCATTTGGAAAAGGAAATAAAACAAACCGAGCATTTTAGTTTCTTTTACCGTGAACTATGCATTTAAAAGTTTACATAGTTAAAGCAGGAGTAGTAGGAGTAGTATTGATGGTGGTTTTTCTATTAACCATTTTTGTTTGTGTTAGCTTTTCTTTCACGACATGTATATGTACATAACTTTTTGAAACAATAAATGGTTTACTTATTAAGAATAGTCTATTGAATTCCGCTGTTTTTCAAGTGTATGTATTTATATTCAGCTTGCTGCTGAACTGTAGCTCCAAAGGAAATACGAGTTGACGGATCGGACAACCACAGCTCCAACCAACAATAAACTAATTTATTGCGCGCAAAAAGTCCTGCAAGGTTTTGGATTTATTAATCTAATTTAGGAAAATATCATGTAAAAGGGTTTATCTTAAAAGAATTTTGAGACTTTTTTAATGTAATTAGATTACTTGCCACTTAAACATATTTTTAAACACCTTTACCATCCCTGTAAAGTGAAATAAAAGGCTTGGTTACAAGTAAGAATAAAAACTCATGATCCTGACGTAAACATAATATACTTCAATATCTGAAGATGGTAGATGTAACGTTTAAGAAAACATCTGAGCCAGGTAAAGTGGTCAGTAGTGAAATCTCCTAGGAATCTATTGGTATAACATATTTACAGAAAATATTCCTTATTTAGTTTATGTGCAGTTTTTCGTATGGATGAAACTGAAGCTTTTTGTCCTTCAAATTTCTCGTAGAGCTACAATTTTGCAGTTAATTATAAGTAAGACATTATTTACGAAAACTAATAGGCAATGTAAGCGATCAAATCCATTTCAATACAAAAATAAATTAAAATCTATCTTCTTGATCAAACTAAAAGCAAATATTTAGTGTGAAGAAATGATATTTTTATTGTATATTATTATGCTCTCACAGTTACTATATATTCAATACTCGTCTATTTTCGCATAGTATCAAAGGATTTATGTTGCGTAAGCATACTATGCCGAATTATTATGCCTTCTGTCAGTTTGTCACTGTATATTTAATACTCACCTATTTTCGCATAGTATCAAAGGATTTATATAGCGTAAGCATACTATGCCAAAATAGAGCACGGCAAATATTTCCAACGAAAACCTTCCAAGCGGGGACAGCGGGCTTTGAACTCACGACGCTAAAATCATTCCAGATTGTAGCCCAACGCGTTACCGCTACGCTCTATCAACCACTAATACTATCGACGGTATTTATATAAATAAAAAGTAGATGTATACGACTGACATCAAGCAATTAAAATTATTACTCTCATTATTGACAGTAATTTTAAAGTTAAAGTTTCTTATAAAGTTTTGAACAAATTGATTGAACATTTTTCAAGGAAATTCTACATGAGAATCACAAAAAACGGTTTTTTAAATGACGTTTGATTAAGAATATACAAGAAAAAAAAATTCAATGAGATTTCGTCTGCTTAACATTTCGAGTTTTCTCGGTAAGGCCAAGCGTCTCTCATTTCTTGAAAAGAACATTAACCTTTGTTGACTTTTTATTGTACAACAACTTGTTGATTAAACAAACAATCAAATCAATTGATAAATTTAAAAAAAAAAAAGCTTGTTTTTCCGGTGATTATTTTAAGGGACTTGTCAACACTCGAACGTCACAGCTACTTATAGCAAAGCACGTCAGTATATTCAACAGTCGGTATAATAATAACAATAGTGTTGTGTTGTGCATGTACTATGCCTAAATAGAAGTCAGGGTTTGATACATAGTGCACTCGCCTCCGGCTCAGGTGCCCAAAGTAGTCAATTTTTTTTCTTTTCACTACATGTATATATTCCATTGAAATCCAACTTTTTTCAAAGGCTCATATTAAATTATTTTTTCCCACCTTCAGTTCTTAAGATTTGATGTTTACAACCCAAAGTAATATTTTTCGGCTCTAATAATACAAAGGATATAGTAAAACACTTGAAAAATATCTCCGTGTTGTGTTTGAAAAATGAAATTTTGCATATGAGTTGTCAAAAAACTATTTCATTGTATGTCATTAAGTGCAAATTGAAACTACTTTAATCAATAAAAATTTCATCAAAATTTGTTAAAAATTAACATAAAAAACCCTTTTAAACATAAGACTTGTTTTCAATGAAATATATAGGGGGAAAAGAAAAGTTGACATACTTTTGGCACGTTAGTGTACTATGTCTAAATAGTAGTCAGGGTTTGATACATAGTGCACGAGCCGGAGCTGATGGGAACGGAAGACCTTAATTATATACATGCTGATGACGGATGCAGTAGATTACTCAGACATTTACAGCTCACTTGATAGCTCTCCACAATTTTGGTAAAGGGCTTTATGGACATCATAACCATGCATTTAGTTTTTAACAAATATGGTTGGGAGAAATGAGGAAGATTTTCCAAGATAAAATACATTTTACAATATTTACTACCAAGGGTCATGTGATTCACAACTTTTGTAGAGGGCTTCATAGACATAAAAATGCCTTTCAATTGATTTGCGTCTTAATGTAAAAAATGCAATTTAAAAATTTGACCGTTTTATCTTCTGCATTTAAGTTGACATGCAGGTTTTGGATATATTAAGTAGGTTCCTAAAATAGTTTGAAATAATGAAATAATTTACTTTCAAGTGATATACATGTACAGCACTAAATAGAAAAAAAAAGTCTGAAATTTCTTCTTAAATCTGCATGTTCCGTGTATGAATTTGTAATCAGTAGTGAAAATACAATTCATTTATTGTAAGTTAGCCTAACTGATACATGCATGCTTCCACTGAATAATTTTGTGTAGACAGGCAAGTTTTTATGGAAAGCTCTGACTTGTAATTGGTTTAAGAACTCTGCTTCTTACAGGGACTTCCAACCTTCCTCCAAAATTAACGAGCTTTGATCTAGTAGTAATTTTAAAGAAATAATAGTTTATAATAAAAATATTTTAAAAATTCGAAATCAGCATACGATAGAAACTAACTTTTAATTTGGTTTAAAGAAACCACTTCCTCCGAACTAATAATAATAACCTAGGAGCGGTTCAAAGTTCATTGAAACATATTAATTGACAGTTCTTAGAATCATCTCATACACAAAGTACATTAAAATACCAGTCTGTTCACATCTGTGATATTGATTCAACACGATATTGAAGAAATAAGGTAAAAAAAATCCATAATCATATGCTAAATAGCAGCCGTCAAAGAGATATCACTTTCAGTTAAAAAACAGTTAAATGTACGATGGAATTCCACTTTGATACTTGATAAAGTACCGTTTATATACATGTATGATGTATTGCACTACGCGTAGTGTACACGTTTCGCCAATGACAGTAATTCCACTAAAAAGATCAAGTGGGTATAGTCCACTTAATAAAAGCATTTTCCATAGGCGGTAATGTTAACGTTAGGGTTTATAGCTCCGGCCCTAATTGTCGTTCAGCAACGAGGGACCTCTTGAATGAAACCTCGTCAAATTGTCTCTTTCATGTTAAAATTTCGTGGTGTGAAGTCAGATTCGTAGGGAATTTCACACTTTTGGAAAGGGTGTACATCAAACAATTTCAATTCCTTTCTTCAATTGATAATTCAATTTTGACACTTGTTTTTAAAATTGCAAATCCTCTTTTCTGACACGTGTGAAGCATTCTGATTTAAAATGTCCCAATAAATGTATATACACTCTGCAAGTATAGGAACTATTTTGCTTAAAGGCATTACTTTGTTGTCCTATCGATTCCAAAAATAGTTAGAGGGATATACCCAAGTGAGCAACTTTGGTGCTCATATAGTCACTTCAAAAATTTAAAACGTTTATATTTTAAGAAATTATAATTCATCGATCATGAGTACCTTAGTTATCACCTATTTATGGTATACACCATCAGTGTGGTAAACATTTGCTTTATCAGCGGGCGATGCTTTCTAAAATTCTATTCCTAACACAGCCCCTTGCTCTAACGTTTTACCTATGTTGATTTCACATCACCATAAATACCACAGAAAATTTATTTTGAAATTTGAATATTTACCATAAATACATATATAAGTATACATGTATGTTATTATCATCATACGTGTTGATACATGTAATACTAACCGTGTTAGAAGATTTACCTGACTATTCTAAGTAATATTTCTAGTATCAACAGCTATTTTTTAAAATTGGTATTAAATCGTTTTACATTTAACAAAAATGAAGAAACAAATCACAATCAACGTTGACTCTCAAGAAGTTGAACCTTTCGACGATAGACAGAACGCATGTTAAATTATGTATTTTTACACATAAATCTACCTTAGCATATATTGGCCTAAAAGCCACAAAAATTATATCTATTCTATATATTCAGACTGCAAGTCATATTGCAGTGTTAAGTACTCAGAATTTTTTTTCTGGCAACCGTACAAAAATTACAAGAATTTTATTTTACCACAAGCATGTGTCCCTTTTTCAGTATTTTTATCTCCAATTTACATGTAATAGTTCTATTTTGTTCGTGCATGGATCCTAAGGTCCACACAAAAAGTATATGAGCGAGGTAAAACTGAATGATAGGAAGTTGTTCTTTTGCAGATCAATTGTACATATATCAGAGGTGTTTTAGGATTTTGATTTCTGATTATTTATGAAAAAATACCAGCTTTTGAACTTAGTCTTTTTTTGGCAAAATATTGCATATAGGGTATTCCATTTCACTTGATATGGGATGACATGGATTTTGGATACAGTTCACATAAAAGAAAACCCGGTTTGCTGTCACATTGACAGCTTTTCACTTGTTAGTATTTTTAATAAAGCAAAAACCAAGAAGTTTTAATATCTTATTTGGTATTCTATCCCTACAAAATGTATTTTTTATTAGCTTATAAATATGACTCTTATTATAAGTATATATATTTAAAACTTGTTTTATTTGGAAAATGTATTTAAAACGGCAAATATGAAATTGTCGACAAAAGTGCTTTGAAAAAAGGTTGTATACATATTGTGGAGATTATGGTAAAAAGGAAGTAGTTAAGATATGATTTATTTGGATGAAAAAAATGCATAATATCAAGAGAAAAAAATATCACTTCAACCAAAGAATTCTTGAGTAAGGACCAATCTAATAGTGTGAAAATATATAGTTTATTTCAAAGTTCTTCACAACAGTAGTAGATAGTTTTTATGAAATTAGTAAAAATTTACAAATTGTAAATTCCTAAAGTACAATTTATCTTTCAAATAATCTTTTGCCATCTTTGTTCTGCTAGTTCTACTAAGGAGGTGCAAAACTTCTGTCCCTGATTGTGTTCTGATTTGTTCTTGACTGTTTTGGCGACATAAAATGTTCTTTGTTCCAAGAACAAAAAAGAACAGCTATTTAGCTTTCACTCAAAGATACCCGGAGTGTACTTTTGGTGCAAGAACCATTATGACAATTTGTTGGATCTTTTTCTGGCTCTTTATTGCTTTCAAGGAATTATGTAAAATAATGAAAGACTTTCATTACACTCTAATTAAAATCTCTACCTTTATTCAATTTAACATTATATTAAAGATGAGATTGTTTAATGACGTATTTTGAAAGACTGTAGGCTTTCTAGATATATTTCATCTGTCAATAAATGGGCAAAACTGAGATTTGTTATTGTTAAATGTCCTTTATATTTCATAGAAAATGAAAGTTTGAAGCAGTTGCTTAAGCAAGGATGTTTTGAAAATAATGAAAATGAGAAGAAACATAAAACCATATAATTATTTATTTCACTCAAATATTTTTATTTACTTTTTTATTACTTTTTATATCAACATTTGCATCGTTGTCTTGTACAACCACAGTCTATCTCTACACAAAGTTGCGTTGAGTAGACAAAACGGTCTAGTTTAACTAGATGTCCTTAATTTTTTGATGGTTACTTTTACATCTTCTGATCTGCTTATAACTATAAAACAAACTGTAAATAGGGTTATCCTTTGTTACGCTTTTAAAAATATAATAACTATTCTTTGAGAAAAAAAAATTTCAAAAGTATTTCCAATTAACTTAAAAACAAAGATAATAAATCAAGATTTACTCTAACTGTATAACAACTATCCATTGATCAATGCAGAATGAGAAAAGGTATCTAAATGTAAAGAGAAACATTTCCTCTATGCGACGATTAACAAAATATGTAGTGGTTAAATGATGCTTTTAACTTTCTGAGCAGAAAATCTACTTATATATCCCATGATTTGACAAACCAGTTTACAAATTAAAAAACGAATAAATATCATGTATTTTTGGACAAGTACTTTTTTAAGTTACATACAAGGAGTAATATACAGATCATTTGTTTCTTCAGAAGCCTGTTGATTTGCATATTCATTTTTTTCTATCACGTTTTTTGCATTAAGTGCTGTATCTTGAGTTTGTTCTACCACAACATTGATGAACATAGGTTCCTTTTTTTCCAGACTAGAGTCTAGGTTTTGAATAGTGCCGCGTCCATGTATATCGTCATTCGCAGCCGCGAGATAGCGCTCTGGTTCATCGTATTCTATGTCTTGGACTCGTTCGTAAAAGGTCTCTATTTGGTTGATCTGATCTAGTGGCATATCAGGACCGGCTGTCTTTGTGTTCCTAACTTTAAAATTCCTGGATGTACAGTGACGATGAACACACTTTCCTAGATACGTAAATGTGAGCACTAGGAGTACACCTAAGATAATTAGCATCAATTGCCAGTTTGTTTGAATCCGATTTTCAAGTCCCTGATTCAAATTTTCTCCAAAGTTTGGTTCAGTGATATCTTGAATTGTCGGGGTACTTTCTTTTATTAAATAACTTAGAATATCAACATGTTTGTCGGAACTTGTAACTGCTATATGCGATACTGTATGGGTTGCTTCTTTATCTGCAATAGAAATCCAAAAACTACGTAAGCATATTGCTACCAATTGATTTTATTTTCGTATTAGTTCTATTAATTCGTATTTACAAGTAACTGTTCGTACGTACGAAAAAGTACATATGCCTCGTACGAACGAGATAATTATCTCATAAGAACGAGATTAATTATATCTCATACATATGAAATAATTAATCGTGATAACGAGATGATGTATGAAAGTCGTAATAACGACATTAAATGGGCCGTGAATATGACAAAGTAAGCCATTCCAACAATATACTTCGTCATTATGAAAATTGTCTATTTATGAATAACTTGTTCCTTTTCAAGGACAAATAAATAGATTATTTTTTTTCAAATAAAAACTTAATATTAGTTTTAAAAAAATCTACAAATTGAACCATAAAAAATACTATAGATTGAGAGATTAGCAATTTCTATGGAAACATAAATATTTGTGATGGATAAATATTCGTAGTTTTATACCAAATACCTACACACTGACGCCTCGATCTAACAAATAATGAAGCACTGTCTTCATTCAATTTACACAAAGGTAGAATCCACAAAATAACGTTTGAAAAATTGACATCCATGAAAATCGGCCACCTTGAATTTCAACAATTCTCAGTTTTATTTTGAAATAAAATATTGTTTAAACTGAGTATCTGCTTTGCCAATCAAGACACTGAATATCTCTTTAACATATCACATGACAACATTTTTCAGTTAAGTGTTTTTTATCAATCAAGTGAGTAAGTTTATAAAACTTTACAAGAGTCCAGGCTTAGATAAACAACAATTATTTATACTGGGGAAGACCATGTCAATCTTTGTTAACTTTCAGATATGAGATAACAGCTGTGAATATGTATTGTTTCTCATTGGCATAGTATATTCATAGAGCACAGCGTCTTAAACAAAAACAAAACAAAAAAACATTCACTAAGATGTGTTTTTTTTTTCAAAATAAATCTTATAAATGCACAGAAAATGAAAACTACCGTAACGTTAATTTAAGTTTGTTGTTTTTCGTAAATGAGAATACTCCAATCAAAAAATCTTGCAGGTGAATGGTAAACACCTTATCATGTTTTTTATCATATATATATATATATATATATATATATATATATATATATATATATATATATATATATATATATATATATATATATATATATATAAAGTAGATATGTATTGCATGACATCTGGGGCCAAAATTAATGAAATAGAATGTTGGCATCCTCTAATTGTGTAGATTCAACGTGTTTAAATTATGATCACACGTAATAAAGTAGGCCCACAATGAATGCTGATTTTTAAACATATTTATATATACATTTGAGAAATTGTATATTTTTATTTCTATTTTAAAAGAGTTAATACTGTTCAAATATGAGCAAAGAAAAACTACAGAAAAGAACATACCGGTGTTATATATTATTTATATATCGCAATACATTTTCACCCCATCCCTTTAAAAAAAATTGAATCTACATGTAACATCAGAAAATTACTAAACGTTGCTAAATATTATTTGATTCTACTTTTAATTATTTAAAGTGGTTTAATCCATTGACCCCCTGTTTTGAGAGGGGACCTTTTTTTTTTTTACAATTTGTTGTTTTTATTATTGCAGTGACAAAAAGACCATGTAATCCCAGTCAGTTAAATTATTCATGAGATCATTCGTGATGTCCTTCAACTCTACCCTATTATGTTGGAATCTATTTCAATTCAGAACGCTCACAAGATACCACGAAATCCAAATAACCTTTTACAAACCTCGGGCACTCGATGCTAAAATTTTGAGAATACACTACCTATGGTATGCATTGGATGAATGTAGTATATTATGAACGAGTATATGGTTATATTTGTTTGAAAATATCTCTTCAATACTGAAGAAGCACTAATTCTCGTTCGGTCAAAATTTCGTTGTTTTTGAACCAAATAAAATTCTGTTGCATTTAATTTCGTCATATCGTAATATCTTTTTTACTCATTAATACTTTGGTTAAAATTCGTCATGAATTTTATTTCGTTGATTTATACTGCCAACGAAATTAACGAAATTAAATCGTTGACGAATATTTCTGCTTCTACAGAATGTAAAATTAGTTTAATGATACCAGGGGTTCCCAACCCTGGCAATAAACTTAGGACGAAATTGATTGGACAATGAACAAAATCAAAATACAAGCTAACTCAGAGAACTTGTATCCTTCGCTTATATAACTATCGTATTCTACTATGACATGCAAAGTTGTGTAAGAGAGCTTTATTTTTTGTTGTTTAGTGTCAATTATCGCGAGTTCAAACATGACATCTAAAATGATTCAATTTGATAAATAGATTGATTTCCGGTGTATTCAACTTTTTAAACTTATTCTTCAGTTTCGTTAACCAATGATTTCGATTACTAATATATTTTCATCAATTAATTGGTAAAATATTCCAGGACACAACAATTTATCAAACTTTTTATCCATCAGAGAGTTAGAGAAAAAGCACTAATGAGGGGAGGGGGGGACATCTCTGCACTTCTGAGATCTTATGAACATCATTTACTTGTAACAGACAGATTGTAAAAATTCATGACTTTGACTTTGGAGCGTCTGACCTCAAAATCAATAGTTGTCTTTTTAAGCCATATGGTGTTAAGATATAAAAGTTCATTGCAGAAACTTCAAGGTTTTTTAAGATAATGTTAAGAAACCATTGTGTTATAAATAGACAGAATGATAAGCAGATGGACTTACGGACTCACAAACAAACAGCTCCATGTACGGACTGTGAGGTATATATCAATCAACAAACCCAAACCAACAAGCGAACAAAAGGCAGCAATAAAAGAAGTAAGGGATACACATGTAAAACTTAGATGGTGTATTACATACGATATTAACCTTTATAAGGCGTCTGAAACAATATATCACCAAATTGCAACTTCTCGTGCGTTTCCGGTAGAGCTCAGAATAACACCTCGATAAATATCGGCTGGATAGCCTTTTTTTCGCTTCTGTGGCATATTTTAGGCTACATCATTGACTTTAATGTAGTCTAGCTCGCATCTCAACAAACCGTAAAATATGTGTTTTTCCGAGCTTTGCCAGAAAGGCCCGAGATGTTGCGATTGACTTTAACGAAATGTGTTATCACCTGACATTACATGTAAATATATCCCAACATATTTATTTGATTTCACATCAGGATAATTTCTTATAGAGTGTTGAGCTTCATATTTTAGGCATCCAAGTAAGAAAAAGATATGATGGAACAGTTTGACATTCGCATCGATGTTTCACTTTATTTTTTTAGTTTCTTTGGGGGTTTTTTGCATTTTTTTTTTTAAAATTTAATGCACATCGGCTAAAAATGTTGCAATCTCAGCATTTTTGATTTGCATTCATGCAAATGATGCCCTCTGGAAATATGATTTTTCTTTGGGAACAAAATCTGTACAGTATATCTCCCTCACCATCATACAAGAAATGTATATAAATCTTTTATAACATTTGTTTGTAAATATTAGTTTAATTCACTTGTGCATTAATATCTTAATTCCTGAACACCGCAATTATAGACGTTTTATTTTCAAAAAATTGGCTGACTAGAATGCAACAATTTCTGACATAACTTAAAAAGCATCCTCACATAGTGTAGATTATACATTGTTTCAATGCTACCATTGGTAATATCATGATGTAAATATTGTAATTATCGAAAAAAAATGATTTAACGACTTTTACCTAAATATTTCTCTGTTGAAATTTGAACCCCTCATATGTTGAATGTTTTGGCCCTGTGGTCACGGATTGTACAATTCATATTATATACTTTAGGTTGACGCGTACAAAGTACATGTACTAGAATTATCACAAATTAAAGTTTTTTAGCAGAAAATTTCAAAAGATATTTTGTGATAAACTTGTATTAAACCCGGGGACTTCTTATTGGCATGAGCGTCACGTTTATTATAATTTAAAATCTTTACTATTCATAGAATATAAGATGTATATATTGACGGTTTTTCCTAAGAAAAAATGATGACAGACACTGTATGTTCAGATTTTCGTGATCACACCCCTTTTAAAACGGATTTTCGCCCTTAATTTTATAGATTATGAATTCACATTTAATACAGGTGCCTAATACTAAAAGTGGCTAGTTTTGGCCCAGTGGTTCTATGTAAGCCAAAAACAGACAGATGGCCAAACGACGGACAGCATGTGAGCAAAACAGCTGGTTTGAACTTTCGACTCATGTAAGCTTCATAGATCAAGGTAATAATTGCATAATTGATGCCTATGTACTTACGCATGTTCTTACTCTAAATAAAACATCCAATGAATCACGTAGACTAAGTGATTTTTTCCATACAGTAAATGTGTACATACCGTTATGGCACCCAGACACGAAGTCACACTCCGGAATTGAACAGTTACAAACGCTTTGACAATCTTTTCCAAATAACGGATAAGGACATGTAATTGAACATTCTGTTCCTGTGTAACCATGAAAACATTCTGTAATATCATGTGAAATACGAATTTATAAAAATAAACATTTAATTTTGTTCATATCATTATGATATTTCAAGCATGTTTAACTGACGGACATACCGACACAATATCCAATGGAAGCGTTCCAACTGTATCCAACACAACAGCCGTAAATATTCTGAGGAGTTCTATAGAAGAGAAAATAATTTATTATAATATCGTCCTTTTAAGAATATGGGTGGTGATCGTCAACTTTTGCAATATCTTTAAAACAGATTATTGATTTTTCAGTTTGATATAAACATTTTAAGGCTGACGGAAACTTGAACATTGCGTTTGAAACTACTTTTCCAGTCGGCGAGCAATGACCTAACGTTTATGCAGATGAAAGAAAATAAATTATATGCAGTTTACCATTGATGATTTTGCTGCAAGTAAATTATCGTAGAAGAGAATAGCACTACACATTTGTGTTGAAAGCGAAAAATGAATGCTTGCAAGGAAAGGAATGTACTGCATGTAATTAAGACTTAGATATCTTGTTTTCCGTCTCTTTCGACAGAATACCTAATAATTTTTCGACTATATATTTTTAAGATAGTTCTAACAGATGGCTAGAGGGATATATTTTTTTCTGTTTGAAATTTTCAAGAATAATAATCAAGATAGAAGTCTGGATAATTTTTTATCATTTTTGAAATCTAATTTCTGTTTGTTAGTTTTGTCCAATTTAATGTTTTTTCATGTCTACGGGTTTTTTTTTCCAGAAAAATGAAAGAAGCTATAGACCTGCATCGTTCAGCAATGGTATACATTTTATTTTTAAGTGGGTGGTTGACCTTTCACTCATACATGTAGCGTCGCATTGGTAAGAACTGATGTTAGGACATGCCGATCTTAAATGGTGGACAGGATATATTTTCCATGAATATTGCGAGTATAGATGTGATAGATATTGGCCGTCTTAAATTTTGTAGGATTGTTTACGAGGTTTAAATTATGGATAGGGACATCTGCTCTCTTTCAAATTGTTGGAACAAAACTCTTTCAGAGAGAGCTGTTAAATATAGCACATATTGGTTTTGCGATGGCGTTCGAGAGTTCTTTAAAATCCAGTTCGGAATGGCATCAGGGCCCATGACTTTGGATATATTGGTGCTGGAAAGCTGTATTTCCACTCCATCTGATGTGATGATGAATTTGTCTAGGATTGGGTCATGATGTTCTCTCAACCTGACTTCTTTAAGTGGTACCAGATCCTAAGACACTTATGCTAACGCGTTATTTCGTTTTGCAAGCTTTAAGACATTTCCTTCATACCTTTTGTTAGGTAGGTTCTGTAAGGAGTAATTTATTTTGCTTGCCTAGTCCTATACTGATTTTACAATTTTCCACCAGTGTTTGTTCAAATGCCCAAAAAGTGATTACTTACCTTATGTTAAAGTATGCAGTTTATTTTCTAAAAGAACTTTTCAAAACTTCAAATTCAAGAACATGCCAATTTTTCAGTCACATAATTCAGTATGCCTAAACTTAAGTCTTTAAGTTAATCACTCTTTGTGGAAAGCGAGATAACTCTTTTTGTGATTTTTCAGAACAGATGTCATTTTCAGACACTTTAAACCTTTACAGGGAGTCAAAAATTGACCCCATGGACCATACATCTATTTAACTCTCAGAAATAGCCACATAAAGGGACAAAAATTATAATCCGTTGAAAAAAAAAAGCTCAAGGGCTGTTTACAGCTTTGAACCATCTGAATCCCAAATCTTGTCGAACCCAGAACCTCTGTGGTGTGCATATTAGGTCCATAATTTTTAAAGTAACAATATTAGAACTTGAAAACGTTCCAAGCGTGATTTCAACTTAACATGGAATCTACCATTTGGTATTCTCACCGGCTCACAAAACCGGAAGTACGTGTAATTGAAAGCTTCGAATAAAATATGAAATTTAGGCAACAAAAGGAATCAAATTTTGAAAATTTTAATTTTGTCTTCATTCAAAACATAAGATTTAAGGAATGATCGCCATGTGATATTATTTGTCAGTTTCAAGTTAAGATAATGCAAAAGCATTACATGCAATACATGAGATAAATTTGAATAACTATGTAACTGTATGAATTCTGTAAACTCAAGGCAAATGCATTAAAGTAATGTTTTTTAGTAATTTATATACAATTCATATAGATTAATACGAAGCTGTCACTACATACATGTAAACAAAGTAAAGCGAATAATACATGTACATTTTGCTAGATGCCTCATATGGACACAACTTTGAACAGCCTAAGCCGATCACAACAATTATTTAGATATACGTAATAAGGAATCATTCTTTGAATATTATGAGTTGATAGTTTCTGTCAATTCTATCATCAAGCCTTTCAGGCTTTATTGGATTTGATCACGCCACGACCAAAATTATCACCTCATATTACCGTTCAATATTTCTTTACGTTCTCAAAAAATTCGCTGAAGAAATTTTGCAGAGAAAATGAAAATAAAACAGATGGAAAACAAAGACCGAAACTAAACATGCTTTAATAATAAGAAGTATTGCAAAACGAAACGGAAGACCTTAACTAATTATAAAAAATATATAAACAAAATTTGTTTACTTCTGGCAACGCAGGTGTTTAGTATCTGGAGCGCCGCATGAATTTGCCAAGAAGAAGCACAGAACTCCCCAAAATAAATGCGATTTTTCCATTTTAAAACAATAAATGGCTTTGTGTATGATAAATCCTCAGACGTACTTGAGTTTTCTGTGTTATTTCCTGTTTATGATAACAGTCATTAATTAGTTGTCAGTAACATGTCTTTCGCGGAACGGACTGGAATTAGTGAAGAGGCATCGTTAGGAAAACAAAATTGCATAATTGATATGAAATCCCAGTACTTGATGATATATGAAAGAATTTATTGTTAAACATGACATTTAAATTTTTATATGCTTGTTTATAACTATTTGACTTAAAAGCTGAAATACATGCAGGTCAAGAATAAGAAATGTTTATTCAAAATAGCAGATGTTTGATTCGATAGAAAAACAGATTGTTGAAAAGTTTTGATATATTTTTGCACAAGTGCATTTTTTGAATGAAACTAGATGGAAAATGAACGCTTTTTGGTCACATGTTTAACCACTCTTACCCTTTGTCTTGATTACATTATGATTCTTATCAAACGATTCATGAAAAGTGTCACGGAAAATTGAAAAGGAAACCTGAAACGCTAAACATTAAGTAATTTGTTTCTTTACACATTTCAATAAAGGTCAAAATTGCCAACATTTTATTTAATTATGTATCATCTGCTAGCGTTTCATGATATTGCATTAAGTCTCATGGTTTGCAAGACATGATCCGAACATGATTTCATAATTTGAGCGTTTGTGGATTATGTATTTGTTGCAATGACGCTACCTTCATAAAATACTGTTAATGTACATCAGTACGTTAGCTAAGAGAAACGGCCAAATCGTCTCCAACGGAAATTTGAGTCTGACATCATCATCATCATTCCATTCCAGTCCATTATTTTTGTTAAGTCGCTGTAGATTTCGACCAATAGATAAACGGGGCGTGTAGATTTTAGTCTGGTTGTTTTCATAGAGCTATTAATTAACTATAAGTTTCCGAAAGAAATAGAGGGAATCGTACTCGGTAGATGTAAATATATCAAAATAACCTTACACTTAAGGAGGCTGGGGGGTCCAAAAAAATTGTCTCCAAATTTCACCAAATTTGCAGAAATGTCTCATATACTCTTAATTTACATTTTAATATGAAAGACCACATCACAATCATCGTTAATTTTATCATGTATTGCATCTGAAACACTTGCACATTATGTGAAAAAAAAAAATATGAAAAAAATATGAAAAATTATTTAAGGCCAAAAACAGATACCAATAACATCACTAAAAATAAACACAATACCAAAAACTTAACATTATTTGTTATAACGAAAAATTTTACAATTTTACCCAAACATATATTTGACACACAAATGGAAATATGTAAAGAAAAAAAAAGTAGCCACAAAATTATTTCCAAATTTTAACATGATAATAATCATAACATATGTAATAACGATTGGGCATTAAAAAAGATTTTTGATGGTGAAATTAAAAATAAAATAAAAAGAAAGAAAATATTTGAACAAAATATTTGGAGTTTTACAAGTTACCTCCCTTTGAATAGTAAAAAAGGTGATGAATAACAGCTAAAATGATTTTTTGGCATCTTGTATCCCTTGGTTACCATCAATTGACTCTTTAAATAATGCTTCAGTACCATCATATCCATTTTTTTAAAAACAATTTCAGTACGATGTAAAAGTTATAGAACATTAAAGTGAAAATCTTTTTTGTGTAGAGATAAAAACGCTTTAATATGGCAGCCACCCCCCAGCCTCGTTAATTTGTAAGCTGTGATGTCTTTTCTGATTTGATAGTCTGCATGCAATTTCCCATGTCAATTGTACTAAGCTACTTGTACTAATATATACATGTGTGGGGTGATAAGAGGAGGAAACTTAATCAGCTTTTCAAAAGAGTGATCTCTTTAATTTTCTTCCTTCAACTTATCTACTCAGCATTCTAACCTGAACAGACCGCCAAATGGTGCCAGTAATTCAACAAGCAAAACTATTGTACCGTGGTATCAAGAGATCTCGGCCGGAAAAAAGTACAGACTTTATAGGACTTAAGTGCGTTTCACGAAAATTATATGCGTAATGTAATTCTGCGCCCGACTTAAGTTAAGCCAAAATCTATGCTTGGCGATTGGTAGTCCTAACTTTGGTCGTAAACAGTATACAATAGAAAATGGTGTTTTTGATAATATCATTGTTTACCTTAATGTCAGAAATTACATTTTTCATGTTTTGATAATATTTATAAAATAATTGTAAATAGAGAGTTTTGCCATGCTATAAATAAAGGGTTGGTGGGGCTCGGTTGGCCCTCATTTCGTAACAGAGAGTAACTTTTAAACAATACTTTATTAAAATTATTCAAATACGATTATATATTTTTGCACCTACCTAATACACGTTATACTCATTACAATTCGGTACTAATATGAACACAGGCGCATGCCTCATATCCCATCCCTTGTAACATCGACCATTGTGTACCCTTTCCGGAACTCCTTTGAAAGAGCAAGATAAATGCAGATCATCCCGGTGTCTTGCAACATTCTGTTGAAACATTTGCATACGGTGAAGTAGGTTGCACAATTTCTCTGGACGGTAAGATGCGCATGGGTTTGGAAAGAAATTAGGTGACATAAATATCTATGGTCACGAAAATCCACCAGCCTTTCCAGAGCGCCAGCAGAACTATGAGAATAAACAGGGTTTAATAGCAGCTATAGAGAAAGAGTTGATCGATGTTTTAGACAGTGATTCAAATTTGCATAGCCTGCCCACCAAAATCTATTGCATCTATTAAAGAGAAGCGTCTATGTACAATACAAGTTGGTAGTCAAACTATACGAGACATCAGAGAGCTATTATAAAAGAAAAATAGGGCACTACAGTTGCTGCTACAAAAAGTTGACGGTGACTGGAAATCTAGCAATTTTGCCAGTTCCATTAGCTATTTGAAAATTAAAGTTATTCAATGCTCATCTTGCACCCATTCTTTGCTTGAAACCATTGATAGAATCGATCTTATATTGTCGCACAAAAACGGAACGTCTAATATGTATCTGTTTGGT
The DNA here is from genome assembly GCF_902806645.1 of Magallana gigas. Classification (NCBI taxonomy): domain Eukaryota; kingdom Metazoa; phylum Mollusca; class Bivalvia; order Ostreida; family Ostreidae; genus Magallana; species Magallana gigas. The sequence goes on along the minus strand of NC_047563.1, from coordinate 13,618,340 downwards.
TCCGGCAACATTCTGGATTTTTCCCATAAAAAATTACTATTGTTTGAAAGAAAATAAGTGCACTTTAGCTATAAAGAATATGCCCTATTTTAGTGTCGTTTTTATGTAGAAAATATCAACAAATTGCTTTTTTCCCGTAAATATTTAAGCACTGGTGGATATTTCTGATTTATATGCACGCCTAATTTTATCAAAATTAGCATACATTTTAAGCAATTGAGGATTGGTTTTTAAATGCCTATAGATAATCTAAGTCCGGAAAAATCGCACCGAACCTACTTGAATTGTGTCTATTTAAATTAAAGGGGGCATTTAAATTTCTGTTGGCGGATCGATTGGTGTGCTTGCTAAATTGTACTTTATGCATTATTTTACCTCTGAAAAAATAGAATAAAGCTTTATCCATAGTGATCAAACAAACATTCCATAAACACAAAGATGATGGAAAGCGATTTAAAACGTGCCGGTGTACATGTAACACCCTTATGTTTTACAAACTTCTTTGTTTTTTGCTGACAGTAAACAAAGACTTTGAATTGAATGCCCCTTCCTAGATTTATTATATATTGTCACGAATGTCGGCTGACCCCTACCATGTTGTAAAGGTTCGTGCTATTTATATATACTTAATTCAGCGCTAAAACCTGTCGATTCTTAGTTTGATTATCAATAGATGATACATGTATAAAGATAAAAAAAATGCTTAATTTGTATCTTCATTTTTTTCACTTCTTACCGGAACCCATTAGTGCACTTGCCATTTACGATAATCTCGATATCATGGAATCATCACACTTAAAAACAACATTTTTAAAATGACTGGCATCAAATGAGAAAAAAGGCAGTTGTGACAGAAAGCAGCACATGGTTTGCAGCGCTTGGGTTAAAAACGTTGAAAGAACAAGAAACAACACTACGAGAAAGGATTGGAAGGGATGGCGCCCAATTGTCAGATGAAACAATGATTTTTTTTTTTTTATACGGGTCAAAGAATGACATAGACGGGCTGGCAGCTCTTGGTAAATATCTTACAGTTTTCCTACCAAACAGCCTTTTTTGTGAAGATGGTTGTAGAACTATCAAACTTGGCAAATGACAGGGTAATGCCTCTGAGAAGTCAGAATCCCGTTTTTCGCTTGAACACATCTTTGAAACTTGCCACCGTCTTCACGAAAAGCATCGTAAGGCATACAACATAATGAGAAGTTATTGTCGCCATTATTTCTGACTTAGACAGAAGTCACAAAGATACAGAGATACATCATGTTACTCCTGTTGCATACTACATGTCTGGTTTTAGTCTTAAAATGCATGCTGTACGTGGAATTCTAACCGATATTATAAGAGAATGTTCTGACAAAGCCCTGAAAGTATAAGTGGTTTCTTTCGATGGTCAATTTTTGAAATTTGCACAAAGGGCGATCGTGGAAATCCCCTTACAATGTGTACAATATAAAAAGATATTTGGCAGAATGCACGCAAAAAGAGTAGGAAGGAACTTTTGAAGTATCTTTTTGGTAATAATAATCTGCCACGCATCGCGAGCGAAAGTCAAATACCCCGAGAATCATGATTTGAACAAACTTGAATCTACACTACCCGAGGATGCTTCCACAATAATTTGAGTTTTTTTTACTAATGGTTTTTGGGAAGAGGTTTTTAAAAAAAAAAAAATATATATATATATATAACTAAAAAAAATATATATATATATCACTCAGGTGACCTATTGCAATTGGTCTTCATCCGTCGTCGTGCGTTAACAATTTTACATTTTTAACTTCTTCTTGGAAACTACCAGACCAATCTTTACTATTGTTGATGTGAAGCATCTCTATGGTAAGAAGAATCTAAATTGTGAAATTCATGGCTCTACCACCCATGGGGTGCCACGGGCGGGGCCAATTATGCAAAAAAAAGCCAAATTTTCAAAAATCTTCTTCTCTACTGAGAATGTGAGGAAAAAACTGGTTGCATGGTTATGATGTCCATGAAGACCTCTACCAAAATTGTGAAATTTATGGCCTCTGGATCAGGGGTTCTGGCTCTAGGATGGGGCTAATATGGCCAAATAGTAAAAATGTATTAAATCTTAGAAAATCATCTTCTCTACTATCATATATATTTGTTAAAAACTAAATACATGATTATGATGTCCATGAGGCCCTCTATCAAAATTGTGAAATTCATGACCCCTGGATCAGGGGTTCAGGCTCTAGGGTGGGGCCAATATAGCCAAATAGTAAAAATGTATTAAATCTTAGAAAATCTTCTTCTCTACTCAATTAATATGGCCATATAGTAAAAATGTTATAAAATCTTAAAAAATCTTCTTCTCTACTCCCACACATGTGAGCAAAAAACTGAATATATGGTTATGATGTCCATGAGGGCCTCTACTAAAATTGTGAAATTCATGACCCCTTTGTTAGGTGTTCAGGCTCTAGGGTGGGGCCAATATGGCCATATAGTAAAACTGTTTTAAATCTTAAAAAATCTTCTTCTCTACTCCCACACATGTGGGCAAAAAACTGAATACATGGTTATGATATTCAGATATCCACAATCTCCTTTACCTAAATAGTGAAATTCATGGCCCCTGGTCAGAGGTTCAGGACATGAGGGGGGGGGGGGCAATATGGAAATATAGTGTTAATGCATATAATGTTTAAAAATCTATTCTCACACATCTGTATAAAAAAACTTACTAATGATTATGTTTACCGGGAAATCCTCTACTAAAATTTTAATTTTCATGTCCCCTCAAGGATGGGTTTTGACTCTAGGGCAGGGCCAAAATGGATGTATAGATGTTAATACATATAACGTTAAAAAATCATCTTCTTTACTCCCACCACACCTGAAAGGAAAACTGAATTCATGATTTTGTAGAACAGATCTTTTAGTTTTTCACCAAAATTATAGATTTCACAGTTCTTTATAAATGTGGTCGTCATTACTAATTTATAATTTTTCCACTCCAGTATGAAACCTAATTAATTACATGCATCTATGAGACCCCATGCCAAGTTTGTGTATGGGATATATGCTACTCAGGTGACCCTTAAGGCCAATCGGCCTCTTGTTTCTATATATCCCAATGTATAATTTATCCCTCCATATCGGAACCACCTCACCCCCAGAAATCATGATTTGTACAAATTTGAATCTACACTACGGATGCTTCCGTACAAATTTGTGTTTTTCTTGCTAAATGATTTCCAAGACGAAAATTTTTGAAAAATACATTTTTTTTCAATAATTCTTAATTATCTCCTCTTTTAAGAAGGCATGTCCCTTCATTAGAACAAATTGCAATTCTCTTAACCCAGTGTTGCTTTGTGCCAAGTTTCGTTGAAATCGGCTCAGTGGTTTTGGAGAAGAAGATGAAACTGTGAAAAGTTTACAACGACAAACAGCGGATATTTTTTTTATTTATAAAGTTCACTTGAGCCTTCGGTTCAGGAGAGCTAAAATGTATTTCTCTCGCTATGTTTTGCATCATTTTGATGACTGTCATTTTGTTGGCGGTGGCAACTAGAGTTCATATACTGTTAAAGCGTCAATATATTTGCAAACTGTGGAAACTAAATAACCAACATAAATTCAATCTTAGATTCGTTAATGAACCAATCTTTATATTATTTATGTGGGAATACAACACATGAGAGTAATGAATAGACAGTTGTGTACGCATACAATAGCTTTATCGTTTCGTAGTAAAAGGATTACATAAGCACATATATATCAATGATAACGACATATGGAAAGCAAAATATTTTATCTATATACAAAAAACACAAATAATCTGATTAATAAAATATAAGGGATGGTTTTCGACCCCCTAGCTAGTTAAGACTCGTTAAATTTATGTATCTCACCGAACTCCGTCTCTCATCCCACCTGAAACAAAAATACTGGATCCACGCCAAGAAATTACTTTCAGTTATGGTACTTTCATTTTTTGATTCAAATTCCTCTATTGTGCCACTTTTCCTCACGTTTATGATCAAGAAAACTAAAAAAAAAAAAAAAAGGTACGAATTTATTTCATAAAAAAAAATGTTATGTGTTAAAACTGTTTTTTTTTATCTGCATGCCTTTATGATGACATGTTTACTCGATCAGGTGATCTCAAACAACCAGGAAGAAAAAACCAGAGTAGAAACCTCTAGAATTTATACCGATGATTTTACACCATCAAAGACTTATCAAGAATTTTAGAGGTTTGTTCATGATTTTACGCTCAGTGATATTCATTTATCAACGTTTTGGTTTTTAAAGTTTTTACAATTTAACCGTCGTTTTTGGGCAATATTGATAATATTTGTACCATTTGGCATGTTAACATTAATCTGCTTTCGTTTTTAAATAAATATAATTTTGCTCGTTCAGATAAAAATACTTATATTTACTGATTTTTTAAAGGTAATAATAATAATGTTAGCTTGAATTAATTATGCAATGTTCTACATGCACAAATATTTAGTCAATTTGAATGTCGATACAAATATCGATTGCTATTTCGTAATGGAATGCTTAGTTACGTTCTCGGTGGCGACGGTTATAAATAGGTGTAAATAAACCAGTTAATATTTTGGTTACAAGAATGTGGCATTTTGCCAAGCCATTGTTATGTAACTATTTACCGGAACTTATTTACAATATGTTTGATGTTGTCATAGATAATTCTTTTTGTTCTATTGTTTTTCAATTCTGTTCAACATAGCTTACACTTTAATAAGTTTTTTATTTAACTTTATTCCTATATAATTTTATAATGATGAACCGAATTATTTACAAGCAAAATGTGTACTATATGACGATATCACTAGACCAAACAATTCATATCACGGAATTTACACCACAGATAACGCATTTCGGATTATAGACATGGTTTTATGATTTACGCTGAGTGATATTTAAAAAGTCATGCATCGTTCGATTTTTTGATTTTAAAAATTTTACAATGTTGGAAGCGTGGTTTTTCGGGTTTATTTTTTAGATTTATTCTCTATTGCGGGGGGGGGGCATTTTGATGGTACTTGTACTTTCTGGCATTTTAAACATTGTTACGTATTTTGCATTTTAAACATTGTTTTCGTTTTTTAAATTAAAAATTTTTCCCTTGTTCAAGTACTAATATAACAGCTATTTACATTTCCTGATTTTTAAAGGTAAAAATATTAATGTCAGCTTACGACGGACAGTGTAATGCATGCACATACGTTTAGTCAATTAAATGTCAATAAAAATGATCTTGCCAAATCATGTGATTTTTTTTTTTTGAATAGGGATCTCACAGGCGATGGTTGAAAAATAGATGTAAATAGACCGATCAGATCTAGAGCAGGCGTCCGCAAGAGCTCGCTAATATTTTTGTTACAAGAATTTGGAATGTAGGAATTTTAGAATGTATAAGATAAAATCATGTTGCATATTTTCATTTCAATTTGGTTTTGTTTTAAGTGTTTTTAGTTTATTTAGTTCATTTGATTAAAAAAAATCCCAAAAACAATGAACAGGAAGTTTATCTAATTTTCAGAATAATCCTGAACATATCAATTTTAGTCATATGCATACATGTCCAGGTTTGGAAATGCTTCTTGTAATCACATTTTGAGATTTCAAAATGTGAAACTAAGTTAACAAATTTGTGCATGAATATAAATCTTAAAACATCTGGTTTGATATTGATGGAAAACTATTATGATTTCTTTTAATTCGTAAAATACTAGTGGTTTAAGTAATATTTATTTATTTTTCTTTAAACTACAATAGAGAACATTCTTTAGCAAATATAGTATTAGTGTAAAAATTAATAGCTATAGACTAAGTTTCTTCTCGTAAACACTGTATATATAAGAAACTTTTGTTTACGTAAAATATACAGCAACTGCATCGTCATTCGTCGTACTTATTTCGTTATAATTATTATGTTTGACCAGGTGTGTTTCTCACCTTGTCTGCGCTTAATGACAATGTAACCTGCTATCTGATTTATCTGTTATAGAAGTGTAATCGCAATTTCAAATACATATTCAAATTCAGGTGAAACTAAACAATAGTAAGAAAAATTTTAAAACGTATCCCGTAACTTACTGTTAATTTTTGAATTCGCCTCTTATATAGTTTTTTGTTTGTCTGATTACTGATCTGAAAAGTTATTATTATCATTTATTCATTATAGATTAGAAAACGAAAGAGACGACATTAACCAATCACATCTAGGACAAATAATGGAAAACACACTATTCTACAGGACACTTTTGTTAGTAACAACAATAAGAAGTTTATCCTTGGTAAGCGTTTGATAATAAAATGTAAAAAAAAAAATTAATAATTCTTAGGCATATCCTCTCTATATCAGTGAAATATAATAATACATCAACAAACCAAGTTGTACATGTAAAACAGCAAGCCTTATGTTGTGATACAAATCAGTAATCCTTAAACGCGACACATACTCTTCATAACGGAACATGAGATGGTTGACGGTTTGTTATTGTCATTTTTTCACGAAACGAAAAAAAAATCAAACGCATGTATGCTCCAGAGTGCGCTTTCCATGATAATCTGTCTGTCAGTTTCATGTATTTTGTCGATCACACATTCCATTAATGTATGCTGAAAAGTTAGCTGCATTGTAAAAAGAAATGTATTTCACATTTTATGAACTTTGCATAAAATTTAAGTACCCAATAGATATCAAATTGTTTGTCGGTTCCTTCATTTCTAAGTGTGAGGTAGTATTAACCTCAGTTTTTTGACAAAGATAAATGTTAAGCAGATCATTATGTACAGTCACAGATCCCATCTAGCAAAAATCAAGTGTTCATAAGTTAACTCAAGAACATTAGTGTGTTTGTTTTTGTTCTGCTGAGGTGGAAGGTGTTCCTTACGGGAAAGGAAGAAAACTATCATTGTAAATCATACTTAACTCGATAACGCAGGTTTTGTATTTATTTTTGGGTAAAGCCAGCTCAGCTACCCTCATACTTGCATGAAACGCCAAAAAAGCAGTTAGCTGACCTATGCCAAAAGTGACCTTTTTTTATCAAATTGTGCCCGTTGTCTATCGTTGTCGTTAACTTTCTCATTTTTTACTCCTCCTAAATGAAGTAAATACCTATTAGTTTTTCTGTTGAAGTGTTATTTTTAATTAATTATGGGGATGTATTCTTTTTTTTTAATATTCTACTTGAGTAAGAGAGTGCATGCAATATGAAGTCGGAATAGGGGGTTTGTTGGTTTAAGGAAACAAGACATAAAATTGTAAATAAGGTTTGTAATGGTGAACTTTCAGTGTGATTATCAATAACAAATAGATAAATTATTATGTTAAAAATGTATCTTTGAAAACAACACAGCTTTTTCTGAATATTAAAGTTAAATTAAAGTGGGATTCAAAAACCTTAAACGCATATACAAACAATAGTATACGAAAGCGAAAATAGCAAAGCCAACGATTACGCACAGTCTGCCACTAAATCGTAGTAGAGTTATACCAATAGTGGCCAATAATTTAAGTAAGTATTATTACCTTTTAGGTTAGTTACTGACTCAGTACGGAAATATATTGGGTTGATCAATCTAATAGATGGCGAGGCGAAGCTTTTTCCCGAAGACTGTCAAGCGACATATTTATTCACAAATAGCGATGATCTACGCAAAACCATGTACAAGATGCCTAACATCTCGTCCAATTTAACTCATTTAAACTCTTCAAAATTCTCAACCACACCTTTCAAATACTCTTTCAAAATCTTTGCTTCACCCATGTTTACTTACAATGTTTCGTTGCTATTCAATTTTAACTATTTTCTCCCTTTCTCTGCTGAGATTTGAGCAAATTTCGACGCTGCCATGTTGTTCTGCTCCAGACAAAACAATGTGACGTCAATATTCTAAGGACAACTACTCTACTTTTGAAGAATTTCAAAGGGCAGCTACTCCAAATACTTTAAGAACTTACGGCATGCGGTTTATTTATTAAATACATATGAAATGTCGAAATGAGTAAGCGAAGCGTCGGCCAATGACGGCTATATTGCCTAATATTATTTCTCACATGTTAACTTTTTTTTAAATCAAGACATTCAGTATACCTAAGTGAATTGTGCTTGTTTCGAAAGGTGACAGAAGAAACTGATACCCCTCGAAAACCAATGTCAACTTCCTCTTCGTGTTGATTGACAATGGTTCATTATGGTTTTCTCGAGCGTGTATATTTCAACTATTTTCCCTTCCAAATAGACACTATTTTTATAATATTAGTATGACTATATAAAAGCATCACGATTCTTAATTGTTGACACAACAACTGCAAAAGCGTTGGCGTAAATATTTTTATTGGAGTTATAAGGTGCTTCAATTATTTTACATCAATTTCCATAAAAAGACAACTACAATTAGGGGCCCTGGTATAAAATGAAAAGACGAGGATTAAAATTAAGCATAATTTTTAATCTCACATCATCAGTTGATATTTAAACCATAAGAATCAACAATAATATTTAGCGCTGAATTTAATGTATATAAAAAGCACGTAGCTTTACAACATAGTAAAGATCAGCCGACATTCGTGATTTAGTATAGTAAATCGACGACGGGCATTCAATTCAAAGCCTTTGTTTACTGTCAGCCTTACCGTGTACGAACTTGTGGAAAAGAGAATGACGCATTGTACATTTAAAAAACTGTGAAAATAAGAAATTTGTACAACATTTGGCTGATACCTTAAGTATAAAAACTTCAAGGTTATTTCTATGGCAAGTGACAGCTATTACCTACGTGACGTATGTTTGAACCCACATATGGAATGAATTATTTCAAACAGTCACATAGATTCTTTCGAGGCAGTGTTGTCAAATGTGCTCACTGTAAAACACTGACATGTTTTAAATCGCTTTCCATCGACTTTGTATGGTCAAGAATGTTTGTTTGATCACTATGGTAATTACAACTTCAAAGCTTTATTCGATTTTTGTCCAGACGTAAAAAATGCATGAAGTATAATTCAACAAACGCGCCAATCGATCCACCAAGTGAATAATGTTGATTTAAATGTCTCCTATCCCCTGATTTAAATAGACACAATTCAAATAGGTTCGGTTCGATTTTATTTATAGGCATTTAAAAATCCTAAATTTTTTAAATTGTATCCTAATTTTGGTAAATTTAAGCATGAATATAAGTCAGAAATATTCATCAGGGCTTAAAATATTACGGAAAAAGCAATTTGTTGATATTTTCTACATAAAAAACGGCACTGAAAAGGGGCCCATTCTGTATAGCCTATGTACACTTGTTCTTTACAAGAAAAATCTTTACACTTCAGATACTAATCTCCCCTGTTAATACTGAGTATGATATAACAGTTTAATACAACTATAATATAGAAAGTTGGTATTATATAAAAAACATTAAATACCAGACAAAAATGTAAGGGGAGTATGCAGGGGATGAAGGGTGGGTATTTCTGACGTGAAAATTCTGTTTGCTTATACCGTCCACTAAAGTCCGCTACTTGTCACGTGCTCTGACCTATAAATTTGATTGTTCAAAAAGCATCGTGGGTCACCAATGCTGCTTAACTTCTGATGTTCACTGTACATACTTATAAAATCACAAAAGAAGAAATCTCATAAAGTTTACATATATGTTATTATTTAACAATATATAAATAGTGCATGTTAGGGAGGGTAACTGTTGAAATTGACACCCCGAGAAAACTATTGTCAACCGACGCGAAGCGGAGGTTGACAATGGTTTTCGAGGGTTGTCAATTTCAACAGTTACCCTCCTAAACAGGCACTATTTATTTTATTATACTGAATGTCTTATTTTTAAAGAAAATTGTACTGCTTTTATATAGAAATGAAGTGAATTCCACGGCGAACCGTACGCGCATAATTTACGCGCATGTAACAATTCCTTGTGTTACCCGTTGCCAAGTGTGTTGCTAACGCTAAGGGTAATAGAACGGATTGCATACTGCGTCTAAACTAATCAGATTTCAGTATTTAACATGAAAGTATAATAATAATACGTGTACTGTATTGGGTTTATAAAGCTGCTTTGACTAGAGTAAGCTGTTTTTTAAGAGGTATGGCCAATGTTACCCACATGTTACCCACATGGGCAATGTGGCCTCGATCTGGGCTTCTTGCTTTGTTTTAATATTCGTGCAATAAAATTATATATTATGTTGTTGAACTATTTTCTGTAATGAACATGATCACTGGATTTACTGAACTAAATCCACGTCTTGGTCACATCGTTCCCCTAAGCCTAGTTTTGTCATGCATTCATGGTGTATTTAAGGATGTTTAAATTCAGTAACCATTTGTACTGTATTATATAAAAATATTGCGAATGACTTTAATTTTGTATATAGGCGATTCTCTATTCGAGTTTGGTTTTGTTCTTAGGAAGAGGAGGAGCGGATTCTTGTATATGTAAATTGAAACGAAAGAGAAGAGGAAATTTAATAAACATAAAATAAAGCATCCAATGATAGTTTCTTTTTAATCTACGATTCCTTTTTCAGATGGTCTCAGCAACTGGTAAAATATGTGCAGAAACCGTGAGTGTTGTCTCACACTGCCCCATTGCCAATGAATACCACTCTGTAGCATCACAAAGATGTGTTGGAGTATGTGGTGATTCAGAAGGACGATACAAATATCACTGCATGCGTGATTCTTCTAAAACAGTACTCATGGAAATGTGCGCAATTCCAAAACGCCTATTTGGTAAGTTGATTTTAGTTTTGCTGGGTTAGTAAAAATATATAATAGAAAATCATGGACAAAGTTGTGAAAAGGACCGTGTATGCTTATGATTTAAGACCATTTTCCCACTTTTTATCAGTTACAAAAACTCAGATGATGAGTGTTAATGCTAAAGAAAAACTTGATTGACAATTGTTGAGTTTCAAGAAGGATGTTAACAAGTAATAAGCTTTAGGTTTACTTGAATAGGATCTGATAAATAAAATATCATATGTCAATCAAAATCAAATATATACTAAACTGTTTAGTCCTGTTCTTATTTGACTAAAAAAACCAAATTCGAAAGAAACTCGTTCCAATCAACTTAATATCTGAGTCGCACAAATCTATTTTAAAAAGCAATTAAGTTTTGTTTTTTTTTGCTTGAAACTCTACAACCGTTATTGTTTTAACATCAGACATCAATGAGGAAAGCATTGTGAACATATTAATTAGAAAAAACCCATTACCGGGCCTTTAAGTGACCAGTTTGTGGATACAAATAACAGTTTCATGTAGAAAGTAAATCAAGTTTTTTTTAAAGCAATACTGCTGAATCAATGGTTGTTTGCTTGCTGCATAATTGAAATACTCAAGTTAGTTTATATGCATATATCATTTTATTGTATTTAAGTGGTTTCTTATTTGCTGACATTTCGCACTGTATCTTTTGTTAGTTGTTATATGGTTATTTTCTTTAAATTTAATGACCATAAAGACTTCTGCCAAGAATATGATAGAGTAGGCCAGCTGATTCAGATAGATATATCGACGCCTTGCAACTCTAGCCACAGCGTTCGACATTATTTGTCCTCAGATGTTTTTCATTGTAAGTACAAGTTAGATTATTTGTATTTACATTCAGTTGAGAACAACAAAGAGAGAGCTACTTATTATCTTTATTAAGATATGTTATCTTTTGTTTATTTCTTTATTAAGGTAATCCTGATAATTGCCTCAATTTAACTTCAAGAAATGTTCACACCAGTAGAACAACATTGATATCCGTACCAACTGATAAAACTAAGAGGTAAGTAAAAATTATAATGAGGAAATTAACTCATTGAATTTTGATTGTTTTCTCTTTGAATTTTTTTAGCTTTGTGTTTGATATGACTATTCATAATATTATCTTTATACTAATTGCAGAGAAATTCATCGAAACTGGATGTCCCAGAACTGGTATTACGTAGTTTTACCTGTATTGTTTTGTGGATGCACTGTATTTGGGATTTTTATGATCATATCCAAAATACGTAATAGGAATCAAACCAAAGGTGAGAAAAATAATAATAGCAAATGTGCATATTCATTTCAATGCTCACTTTAGTTCAGCCAACCTCTTTAAAGCTGTTGGAACCTGTGTATTATTGTCAGTTTCCACAATGCTTTCTTAAGTTAAAGTTATTTGAGCAAATTTAAATGCAAGTAGCTTAATGTATAGAGTAATTTGCATAGATTTTTCGGATGCTGATATTACAACCAAATTGAATGAACTGCCTCAACATTTTGGAGGCTAATGTGAGAAATGTTAAAGACACACGGGATTTATACTCTTTCATTTATATTAAAATAATCAGTAAATTCATTTCAGTATTCTTAGGCCACTTACTCGTAGTTCAATATATATTTTTAAAAAAATATGAGGTTACAACGTTTAAATGCCTATTATACCTATTCACATGAGCAACATTATGTCTGAAATACATCTCAAGTAATTGCGGGACATCAAATAAACAAGTTTTCCTGTGATTTGATAAATCCTTTTTTGAAATAAAACAGGAATAAAGAGTACAGTGTTGATAGGTCATATATTTTAGAGTCAAAAGAGTGGGAGTAAATGTAGTTACAAGTCAAAATAGCAAAATATGTCGATCGATGTATAACATTATTTTCTTATATCCTTATACAGATCACAATGGATACTATTCATCTTCGCAAACAAAATACTTGTCATAGTTTAAAAAAAATTACATATCCTTGCAGATTTTTTTTTATTTCTATATCTGACACATATGATCTCAAATCAAACAAAATTATGCAAAATTGTTTGCAATGAAAATCACGTTTAATATCAGGGGTCCGCATAGAGAGCCATGTCCGTAAGTGTATGCCTTATACCTGTTGTAAAAATGAAAACTATGGTATCTGTCCACCCGAACTTGCAGGGAAAAAAAACAGTTAATCTTTGGGTATTTATATATATTTATAAAAGTAGGTCAAAATTCCTTTTCTGATATTTCATTATTATTCTTTGTCAAACCTATCTCTTTGTTATTATCAGGGCTACTTTTTTCTTTCTTACGTCCGACAGTTGTAACTATAAACTTTTTTTAACTAAAAGGAAGTCACTTTGATATTCCTTTTGCCATTATTTATTGTCTTATCATTTATTTTTAATACATTTAATATCGTATGATACGCAACTTTGTCAGTTGATTTTTATCAGAACATCAGAAATGTTGTTTCAAAGTAGGTAACCGTTACCTACGTTCTTACGATTGGTTAAAGTATTTTAAAATAGTGGAATAAATGAAAATTGGTTTCAGCTCTTCAACTTATTAAAGGCCCCCGGGCCTCATGTTAATGTAAACGAATATTTCAAAAGATAGATGAAATTAAAAAAAATGTTCAATGTTTCAGAACTATCCAAAGAGAGTCTGATGGGGACCAATGATAGCCATATTGTTCTGGAGAAATAGATAATAGTGAATAGGTGAAGCTCACTAACAAAAAAGTGCATGATCGGAGATCTACCTACATGATTCACACTTGAATTGATGATTTTATATATATATATATATATATATATATATATATATATATATATATATATATATATATATATATATATATATAGTTTTTATGTTGTTTATTGTAAGAAAGAGTTAAAAACCAAATCCAATGCTCAAACGATTGTCTTTAGGTTGATAGAAAAACGTTTAGAACTGGATTTGTTTTTTCGACTGTTTACGTATAAAGCACTAGCAATGTCCAACAACACGACAAATATAAGTTGTTCGTGTCGTTGGACATTGCTAGTGCTTTATATTATAAGATGTCTAGTATTGTTGATTGGATTTGGTTTGTTTTTTACTTTTTATGTATAAAGCACTAGAAATGTCCAACGACACGACAAACATAAAATGTTCGTGTCGTTGGCCATTTCTAGTGCTTTATATTATAGGATGTCTAGTATTGTTGCTTGGATTTGTTTTTGTTTTGTTTTTTACATTTCATTTATAAAGCACCAGAAATAACCAACGACACGACAAATTAAAGGTATTTGTGTCGTTGACCATTTCTAGTGCTTTTTTTAGGATTACAAGTATTGTTGACATTAGAAATGACCAACTGCAAAAACATTTCTGTAGTGTTCCATACTTTATTTCATTATATACATTGTTGTTTATTAGATGAAATACATGTAACCTTGATCGTCAACAGGTGTTAATCAGTCAATATATCGTGTCTCCATAGCTCAGGATTAGAACATTTGAATGCTCCGCCTTAGCCCTGAGTTCGAGACCCGGTTGAGACTTGATTTTTCATCACCTGTATTAATTCATGCATTTTTGGAATCCTTTTTAGAGCTTACTGTTTTCGCTCTGCTTACAAATATATTTTACATCGACATGATACAAATCATAAGCTTACTCGTAATACATGTAGTTTTGTCTGTTATGGCAAGGTAACAGGTATGTAAAAATAAATCAATATATCGTGTCTCAATAGCACATTGGTAAAGTGCCTATATGCCTTTACTTATCCATGGGTTCGAGACCCGGTTGAGACTTGTTTTGCTACAACCTGTAACAATATTATCATGTGCAAAAAACCCATTTTCACATAGTTAGAACAGACTTGAATCTTTTTTTTTCACAAAATAAAATTATCAATTGTTTATTATATTCCCTTTTAAAGGGCATGTTGAATTCTTTTATCGTGATAATTGTGTTGTATTTAAGATAACAGGTATATGAAATAAGTAAATATATCGTGTCTCATTAGCTCAGTGGTAGAGCGCTAATCCGCTCCGCCTCATTCCTGGGTTCGAGACCCGGTTGCGAATTGAAATTTCACCACCTTTTATACCTTATTTTTGGAAAACATGTTGACGTTGTTGTTTTAATAATTCTTTTGATGAATAACAAATACATGTATTTGATAAAATTTATGACAATGGATATTGGTATACATAAAGTGTTATGTATCATTTATGTTTATCTGACTTGCATTTTTAAAAAATTGTTGTTGTTGTTGTTGTTGTTGTTGTTGTTGTTTTAATTTTTTTTTTATCTGCCTATTTTTTTATGTATTTTCATCTATATACATGTATCCATTTATCTGGAAAAAGATGAATAACAAATACATGCATTTGATAAAATTTATGACAATTTAAATTGGTATTTTTAAAGCGTTATGTATCATTTATGTTTATCTGACTTGCATTTCCAAAAATATCAACATGTAACATAACATCAGCTTAATTGGGCATTCAGAGCTTGGAGTTCTATTCGCTTTTCACTATTCATTATTCGAAAAGCGAATAGAATTCTGTGGTCTGTTCGCTATTCAAATTAATGTAAACATGCTAATAAACGTTAATTCAAAAATTCATGTAAACTTCCTTTTTAATTGAAAGAAACAGTTATATACTAAAAATATTACTTGCTGACCTGACCTGAATATTGGCAGGTTAAGCTAGCCTGGCAAGAAGGTAAGAAAATCATCATATTATGTTGCATTTGGGATATCTTTCAAGGGGCTGCCTAACACCCTGTATCCCATATTTGGGCCTTTATATTTGATGGGGATTGGGCCCCGGGAAAGTTCTGTCGACCCTCAAAAGGATTTGGGTTTACACGGCTTAGCTAGCCTGCCGAAAATAGGAAATTTCGTATATTACAAATATACTGGGGCTGTCTAATATCTTGTATCCCAAATTTGGGCCTTCATATTTGGTGGGGAAGGGGCCACGGGAAAGCCCAGTTGACTGTCAAAAGGAATTGGGTTTACCCGGCCATTAGCAGGCTTAACTAGCCTGGCGAACAATAGGAAACTTCGTATAATACGAATTCAACTATATGGATGCTGATTTGCCCTACTTTGGATGGCTCTATGATGAGACTTTGCATTAATAAAAGGCTTACTATGTCTTATTGAATTTCTGTGTTTGTGTTTTTATATTAAAACAGGAAATGATTCATGTCTATATGAGCAAACCGAAAGAGAACATAAACAAGGTCCACCTCGCCGCCATCTTAGTTTTTTCCAGAACACGAATATATACATTTGTATGTTTGATATGTTAACAAATTTGACTTTTTAAATGTAAATATAAGGGTAAAACATCAACAACAATGATAAAACGTTCACATGAATATACATAAATGTAATTTACATCAACCGAATATTTTTTCTAGCATTTATAAAGAAATCTGTGTTTTACATAGGGTTTGGTAAATACACAAAATACCACACAAAAGCAGCAAATGTTTCATTCTGAAATTATACGACTGGTTGTAAATAAGATATAGGAGATAGAACAGAGTTTTGTTTTAGAATAAAACTTCCTTGTCATATGCAATCAACATTTCCGATCATTATCAGTAAATGTATGCTAATCAAATCTTATTATTAGAGATGTTCATATGCTCGGTTCCCATAATAAACCTTTTATATAATTAAAAAAAACAGATTATTCATACATGTATCATTGCAGATTCAGAGATCAAACTTGTACGAAATATTTAAGTAAAAACAGTATTTAAGCAAACAACAAATATTCTTTCAGTTTCTTTTAAGTTCGTTTCTTTATACCAAAAATTAGGCAGTACATTTTACTCCTAACCGTTATTTGAGTACCATGTTTAAAGAATATTAATGATATTGTGATATAATTAGCCATTTAAGAGAACATATTGTGACAATGTTCTTTGAAAACCATTAATGATAGATAACAAATACACAATTTGATGAGGACAGTTCAGAGAATATGCCCTCTATATCCATGTATGTGTGTTTTCAGGAAATTGAAACAGGTTTCGAGTTTAAGGTCATATGTTCTAAGAAGTTGCATAGCTGTGTCTTTTAATGCTTTGCTGAATTATTGTTACCACACTAATGATTTTTTTATCAAACGCTTTAATATCTTTTGACATAAGCATTAATTGCATAATAGCTGTAGTTATGGCAAACATTTTCCCCATTAGAGTGTGCTACATTGAGTGTTTGTTAGTATATTTTGTAATCATGACTTGATTATGATTTATAGATTATAGATACTCACTGTACATCGTGGTTTTACAAAAGGTTTCAAAACATAACACTCCACTATAATCAGAGTTAACGCAGTCAATACGACCATACTATTATTTTTAATTGTAATCGAAAAATTGTAGAATGCAGTTTCTGAAAGGGGTGGATAGAACAGTCTGCTCATAACTCCATTTAACAGATTTATACTTTCAATTAAAAATAATTATCTAAAGCCTCTTTGAAACTACAAGTTACAGTTATGGCTGTGCAAGATTATAAATCATTAAAACTTGTCATACATGTACATAGCTCTTCTGAGACTAAGGCTCAAATAGGTTTTCTGATTAATGATTTTCCTTTATCATTTATGATAAAAAAAAAACTTCAAAGATAATAACATTATCGTGACCTTTCTCTTAACTGAAACACTGAAATTCAAGAATACGGGGTACCTGTATGAGTAATATTTATTTACATAATGTATTTATTTACATTGAATACATCACAAGTGGCCATGAAACTTTTAAAATAAAAGCAGTATAAATTTTATGTATGCATTTTTTCAAAATATTCTTATGAGTAATATGTTTCTGCTGTCACAGTTTTTATAAAGATAAGACAAGCTTTTAGGGTAAATATTTTATGATTTTACATGTAATTTCTCTATAACATATAATTATCCGTGCGTAGAATTGCCAGACGTTCAATTGCTTATACATGTAATGTTTAATTAATTTTATGATTATAAAATACATTTGATAATGACTATCGTAGACATTTCCTTTGAAGTCTTAAATGTCTTAAGATCAAACAAGATATGTTTGATAAACAACGTTACCCATTCTTGCCAAGGTATTGTGATATTGTGACTTAGTAGAGCTGCTTCGGCCAGATGTATGTCGCACAGTCAAACGTAAGCGCTGTTGCCCCGTTTATTCTTTGTATATAAAATATAAATTAATATAATTGTATAAAATTCATAAAATCTAAATATTTGCAAAACAATGCCGGTGTATTATCTTTTAAACATTTAGTCAGCTTTTTATACAATAGAAACCAATTTGATATAAGACCTAAATTATTTTTTCATAGAAAAGTTTTTAGATCATAATTATATAAAAAATCGAAAAATGTTTAATCTTACTTAAAACATGAAATGGCTTCAACGACGAAATAGTAGATTTTTTCATAAAATGCTTGTAAGTTTTCAAGATGGTTCATTTATTTACATTGAATTATTCCTCTTTTGCTATTGGTTTGATGACAATTTATTTATATGTTTAATTATTTTTCAGAGCGCATCAAACTTAAGCAGTCATTTTTAGAAAGTATATTAATACAGTAGCTATAAAATCTTTTTATCAAGTAGGAATTATTTGGGATACTGTATATTCCTAATTAAACGCGAGGAATTAATATCCGCGTGAAATCGCGAGAAGCAACGTACCCTTGCGGATTTTAATATCTTTCTATTATTTTTCAGACAGTTTTGAACTAAAGAAAATTATAACTAAAAATTAACTCTCGCAATTGTATATTCTCATTGTACATAGCTCCCAGTTCGTCCATCCGAATTTTTTCAGACCGGGGGCTACAGGCCAGCAGCTAGGAAAGATTGTGCTATACAGCCCTCGCGGCAAGATTGCAGGTCCCACATTCAAGTTATTGCTGGTCATAGCTTCACCAAATTAACTTGGGCTTAACAGACCAAATGCTGTGAGAATCTAACATGTACATCCGTATCAGATACTTGCGGAGGAGAAGTTATAATAGGCGCAGGATAAAGATTTTCAAGCGATCGTCCATTGGTAGTCATTTTTTATTACTTGCATTGTGTGTCTCTAGCAAACTCAATTGGATGATGCATTTTGTGATACGTCTTGACAGGCTTGCAATTGGTGCCAAATTTGAGTCAAAAATTTTGAATGCCGATGAAGTTCTAAGTATTTAGAACAAGTGAATGTTTTTTATCAAGTCACACATTTGTGTAATGGACTTACCTATTTAGACTCGCAAATGGTTGATGTAACTGATTAGCTAGCCTCAGATATGTAGCCTGATTTCTATTATTTTCCTGAGCAGGTTATAGTTGTTCGAGCGATTCAAAGCAGGTTACAGCCTTGGAGCTGCGCATTATCAATAAGGGACAGGGCCTTCTCCCCCCCCCCCCCCCCGGCCAAAACACACACACACACACACACACACACACACACACACACACACACACACATATATATATACATATATATATATATATATATATATATATATATATATATATATATATATATATATATATATAATATATAATGTATATACACACACACAAACACACATGCATGCTTTAGGAACGCGTATATTTTCTAGCATATGGAAAATATGGGATGTTAATTTTATCAACTTAAAAATCATAAAAATCATATTGTAGATAATCTGAAATCAACATTGAAATATATGAAATGTTTGTCTTTTACCTCATAGATCAATTATCTAACATTACCTGTTTGAAAGTTTCTACATGTATAGAGCATTCTACCTAATGTGTCAACTGAAACACCACCATCTGAATCACGAGCCCGATCGATATGGATTGTTGACGTTGTCTCTCTAAATGAATTGGGCAATAATATGGTTAGTAGTGTTTTCTCCTCCATTGAGCTCTGCGATTAATAGTATTTAAGTTCTCACTAAAATGTCAGCTTGGAAGCAAACAGAACCGCCATCATTGAGATTGGTTTATTTATTAAGTCCGGCGCCAGGAATCAAGCTGACGTCCACCATGATTAATCAGGGGAAACTCTAATCGAGGATGTGTCGAAAGGTGACAAATCCATCCGTTTTTCTTAGGCTATTTGAATAAAAGAAGCCGTCTTTGGAATGCTAAGTTCTTGCGCGCTGCCGTTTTTGCCGCAATTAAAGAGTCGAAATAAATACCTGCGGGTCCGCATCTTGCATGCTTGTCTTTGTGGTAGTCTTATTGGCCATTAGAGAGACTTAAGAGAGACTAATGTCCGAAGCAGACAGTAGCAAAAACATTAAATGGAACAAATACTATTACATGTAATTCATGGTGATCAAACCAAAGACAAATTTTGCTCTCACATAGATACGTCTTTTAGTTACAATACATGCACAATGTACATATAATAAAATTACCTCAATTATAGATTTGACAATTATTACAAAAAATATTGTTTTCTTATGACTAGCTCTTTTCATTAGTTGGAAGAGAATACAACTACACTGTATAACCAATATAAAACATTTAGTTAAAAGCAACAAACTGAAAAACTAATCAAGCGATGTAAAAGTGTGTCTGGGGGCTTTAAAGCCATTTTTAGACAATATTAGTCATTGAAAAGAAGAGCTTTGAATAACGATACAGGAAACTAATCATGCATGTATGTGTATTTAATATATAAAAGATTTAGAGGTTTCCTATAAGTAAAAATAGCTTATACTAGGTAAAATGGCATTCCTGAAATTAAGGTAGCCTAAAGGGTAATTTGTTGTCTATCAAGCCTTTTTAAACAGTTGTAACTAGTCATAAAGTTTCAACTATATTTGTACGTTACTAGTATTTCATATAACCATTGTGTAAACATCTTTTTCTGTAAATGTTTCAAATCATGGTAAAAAGGGGAGGTAAACGATATATATAAAACAAAAATGAAACTTTTTAACCTGCTTCTTGACAGAATAAGAAAATGCAATATCATAATACTTCATTTGTAAAACAAACATTATAATTGATAATAACAGTTCGGAAGAATTCTTTTCAATTAAATCATCTGGGCGTTTGATCCTGTGATGGATTTCCATTAATGACAATTTGACACCGTTAAGTCCCGGGAGACGGAAATCAAGTCTATCTCTCACGGACTCGGAAGCCTCTTGTGAAGACAGCAAAGAAATGGGATCCTTTCTTCATCAAGACAGGGTGATATTCTATAGCTTAGTTTTGGACTTGCTATTGTTTTGTAATCACAGGTTTCTTTTCTAAAGTACAGAGTTGTTTACCGATTCCGCGCCAAACAAATAGTCCCTGATTTTGTTGTAACACGCTGGGTTGGTTTTGGTTCCAATGTACTTGTAAAATTTTGTGGAATATAATGAGAACTCATGTTAAGTTTTTTGGTTCGATAAAATCAAATAATTTATCCGTGGGTTTGAACATTTCATCAGACTCAAACAATGGCAAAACAAATATTTTTGTAAAATTAAGAATTGGCATCTTCTGTTGTTTGTAGAAGTGTGGACAAAATCAAGATCATTTGTACTTTAGATCTGTACTTTACAGATGAAAAACACGAATGGTTCTGTTATTCATTGAACACTGTTTTGTTGTGAAACCAAATGCACGGATTTTGACTGTATGATTCACCAGCACAAAAAAAAACCAAATACCCCAGTAGTCTTCATTTTTACTATGGAGGCTGTCCTTGTAGGAGAAAAGATTCTCCGTTGTCTCGAAATGAAAATGTAACTAAAGCTCTGCCGACATGTACTTTCTTTTATTTCTTTATCGGTATCAAAAATCGTGAATACTTTTGTATAAACGTTCAACGTCCTTTTGAACCTGTTTAAAATATTCAATACGTCGATCAAGTCATATTTGTACACAAATAAAAAAAATGAAATATTACATAATATGTTTGAAAATGTTAAAAATGATATTTGCATATAGGTCTCTCATCGTATGTTGATTCGCTAATTTCGATGGTGGAAAAGAGTCAGTCTCTATTTATATCCTCTGCTTTTTATACTATATAGACAAGACAAGAATTTGCCAAATCTGATTTCTTTAAAAAAAAGTTTTCTGTTTTGTATGGCTGTAAAGAGTTGCTTCTTTGTTTACAGTAGTAAACACAGATAAGTAAGTAAAGAATGCATGGGAAAGTGTTGTTTATGGTTTCCACTATTTCCTAAAGTTATGGTTCTGAGAAAAATATGAATTTTTTAACAAAAACTCTTGAGCTACAAAAAAACGGATAAATTTATTATTTTACAACCATTAAAAAATGGGGTTTTTTTGTATGCAGACATAATAATAAAATGATTTCTCCGGATCCTCCAAAACTTAGGATTCCATTGAATTAGCATCGGAATTTCGAGGATACTTCGACAATTGCTACTTAGAATTGAAGATGCTAAATTCAATTGATTGGTAATTCTTAATTCACATTCAGCTAAGTATGGTTTGTCCAAACGGTTAATTCTGGCGATGTGTCTCCATATCACGGACAAATGCTTCCTTACAGTGAGCTCTAGTCTCAAGGGGGTTAGGATTCACTCTCACACTCAAAAAGTCAAGAGAATTGCAAATATATAATGAACACTAATGCAAGGCAAAGAACCGGTCAATCATAGAAGCCACCGTCCAAGGTCCAAAGAAAGTCCTTCGGGTATTAGATTCATTGGCGGCCATCTCCTATACACAGTCCAATTTTTCACAAATAGCTTATGATATGCTTTTATGGGAACATTCAAAACAATATGTCTTTTAAATCTACAAAGAAAATCTGCAGAATGCGTCCATTGAGATATTTTCTTAGACATCGATTGGTGTAATAAATTTTTTTTCTTTTCACTTTTGTTTATCGTCATCTGGAAGGTACCGAAATAATGTTGACTGAATGGCATATTTCTGCTATTTTAGTCAGTCCTTCATAACTTCCTATGCAGTTAAAATATAGTTGGCTGATTGACTTTAGTTCATCTCTTGTTCTTTCTTTCTCTATTTTGTTCAGTTGGGTTAAAAGGGCATGGTCACGATTTTGGTCAAATTTCATTTTTCTGTTTTTATTATTTGCAATGCTTTAGAAATGCATTTCTAATGATCAAATAAAATGTTGGTGCCAGTCGTTGAGTTTTAAGCAAGATACAGGGCTCACAATTCTTCGTCATGTAAACAAGGCTCGTGCCCTGTTTTTGTTTACATAGGTTCAATATACCAGTAAAAAATCTTTTTAAAGCTGGTTTGTCTATCTTATTATTCATTTAAAGCATAAATTAACTGTTCCTAACGATTAACACATTTATTTTAGGTTTAAAACTGGAATTTTCACTTCAACATTCGAAATGTAAACAAACGCTTTGTTTACATAGCGAGAATTGTAAGCTCTGTAACTCGCTCATAACTCATCAAATGGCACTCAAATTTTCGTTGCCTATTAAAAATGCCTTACTAAAGCATTATAAACATTAAAATCGAAAAAATAATTTTTGATCAAAATCGTGACCATGCCTCTTTAAGAGGGTTCGATGGCCGTCGCCATATATAGACTGTACTGGTCTCTTTTAGAAGAAAAGCTCTATATAAAATATAACAAAATACCCAATTTTAAAAGTTAAAGTATATGATTTTTTTCTTAACCAAGTACTAGTTAAACAAGTGATAACGTAAAATTTTAGGTAAAATCTGATGGTTAATTTGTTAACCATCGAGCCTCCTTAATTTAAGGTGGAATAACACATATCGTCACAAAATGGCTGACCTCTGATCGAAACGACATTTCGTTATATTAAAAGAATTTTATCGACGGCAACATGTACCTTATTTCATAGCCGGGTGGTTAAAGTGTTGGGCTTGTGATCCGTACATCCCGAGTTCGAATCCATTGGAGGTTTTTGCTATAATTACTTACTGAATTGAATTTTTTAACTGCAAATGTTTCGCTTATTTGACATATGTACAGTTTATTTATTATAATATCTTTCATAATCAAATAATTTACTGTTAATCCGAGTGACTTTTTCCGGGTGTGTTATTCCACCTTAAGAATTTAATCAATTTTAATGAGACGAATAGAAAGACCATTTAACGATAAAAGTAAAAGTTGCAATCGATGAAATGGGGTTCCATGTACATATCCCAATTTTGTTGAGTTAATTTGAAAAGTGAAGTTACAAAACAATGCATTGAAATCATCAATATCAGTTGATTAGCAACAGTTCAAAAACCCCGCTGTTGTACGACAAAATACATTCTTTTTCGATTAAGTAGACCTGCTAACCAGTTTATTAATTGATCTCTTGTGTATTGCAGTGCATCTAGATACAATCTCATTATTCTACATGACCATATATTCTGACTGTAATTTGGTGAGATAAGCCTAGCTATGTTATTCCGTTCGGGCTTTCACTTCATTTTCATTTACTAGTATATATATCCTAGAGGTGTTCCGGAAACTTAAACCGATCCGTCAAAAGGAAGTTAACAACCAACTAGTCTTAAGCTAGCTACTAGTTAGAGGAAGATGCAAGGGCCCTCATTCGATTTTTCCAAAAAAAGAATTTATGAAGGATCTGTAGGTTTTTATCAGGTGATCAATGACCTCGATGGCTGCGTTTTAATCAATATTACGAAAAGAGCGTTCACCAGTAATGTTTACATGCAGGAAAAGGGATAAAAATTGACAGTTCTCCAAGATATTTGTTCTCGATAAATATTTGATGAAAAAATCGGATGATCTCGTGAAATAGCTGTTACCATAAGTTGATTTGGAATAGCGGCAATGGACGTCATTTATTTGGCTTGCTTAATATCGTTATGTAATCCAAATGCTTTTATGTAAAACTGCATTCCTTGTCTATGGACACGGCTTCAGATGCGGGGTAAAAATAAACTCGACAAACCGTAATTAAAGAGATAAGAATATTTCATTCTTCAGAGTACGTTCATCGCGTTGGAATTATTGCAATTTTTGCTCGCGAAGTAGAAGATGCCCTGATATATCAAATGGACATGGAAAACCCTTTTTACATAAAGCCTGGAAGTTATGTTGGTTTTTTTTTCTCCTTGTTAGGAAGTTATTGATACTGATTTTTTTTTTCTTAACAATTCTTTTAATCTTGACAAATGCGTTCTCCAATTAACAATAAAATATTGGGAAATGTCCATGTTCTTCCTGAATAATAGTATATATACTGAAGATTAATTGAGCTTAGATGGTAAAGTATGAAAATGTGTCAACCAAATAACAAGAAATTATTATTGGATTTCTTATTCCATGTTAGAAATGGGCATTAGTTGTATATTTAATGTGAACAGATAAGAAATTTCTTTTCTTCAGTTCTTCCTTCATTTTTTCATTTTTATTTTAACCTTTTTTATCCTTACGTTGTATTATTATATTTCATTATACCCAAAATTACTACATACTATCAAATTAGGTTCATGTATTATGGAATCAGTCAATTCAATATTTTTTAGAATAACGGTACGTATACAAAACTTTATAAAGTTGTTATTTTTTTAGAATGAGGAAAAAATCTGGCAAAGATAAGAGATGGTTGATCCTTTTTTCATGTCGCCCATTGTCTTTCTAAGAAAATATCCATTTTTAAAGGGAGGGAGCAAGGAATCTAATATCCTTACGAAAATAAAGCGTGCGTTCATGTAAATATTATTTGTTAAAGATATGCTTTCATGTAATTATAATTAATTCAAACAATGAATTATACTTGCAGTTATTATTTATTTTTGTTGTCTTGCTGTAAACTTTCTATTTATGCCCATTCAGTAAATTCAAAATTTTAAATATGACAATATTAACAATTCCTAAATGTTTTAATGCCCATAGATTAATGTTTTATATAAACATCAGACCTTTGTAGAAAAGGTTCATTTTACAATACAGTGTCCTAATGGTTAATTGCGGTTCATATTTTACAAGGGAAGAAAGTACAAGTATCATATGGTCAGAATAAAAACCTTGACATTTTGTACAAAATTCAAAAATAGTACAGAAAGATTTAAAGCCTTCCTATATACATCTACACTGTCAAAAATCCTGTCCTGATTTAATTTCTTTGTGGTTATTTTATTGGGGAATATACCGGTATTCTTAACACGTATATATCTATTAGTTAATGTAGAAATGCTGTGTCAATA
The DNA here is from genome assembly GCF_902806645.1 of Magallana gigas. Taxonomy (NCBI): domain Eukaryota; kingdom Metazoa; phylum Mollusca; class Bivalvia; order Ostreida; family Ostreidae; genus Magallana; species Magallana gigas. Next base: position 13,592,408 of record NC_047563.1, on the reverse strand, counting down.
TTTTCGAAAAATGTTCCTAATATCAGTTAGAGATTACTATTTCCGTTGGTGTATCAATCAATTCACGGGCTGTGGGTGACAGTTTACCGTTTCCCCACTGAGTACATCGATCTGTGCCCACGAGATTCTTTGGTCAATTAGTGCAGTATTTCTGATCATAGAATTGATAAATAACGAGTTGTTGTCATTTTATATTTTCGAGAAATTATGTTCATATATTTGTCAAAAAATAGGCTGAATCAGTTAAACCGAATCTTTGAATTATTAGATTAAGATTGCAAATGACAAAATGCATCATATGCAAATGTTTAAAATACGTTGGTATTATTTCTGTGTTTTTAAATGAATTCCAGAATAAGTGGACCATTACATCAAAATTGGATGAGTTGCTGTAGGAAGATACTGGAAATTTGAACAAAATTGTCATGATACATTGTAAATATTATTCATTTCGTTGCATAATTTTTCTTTGATATCGTCATAGATATCTAAATGATGTTCATATCGTCCAGTTGAATTTGGCTTGAGTTCATCATTTTCATCAGAATTATACACTGATCATAAAATTACGAATTCATCTTCCAATTGATTTACGATCATTAGTTTCATCAAACAATTACAATGTAACACATTTCTTATATATGGCCAGAAGGGATTTTCATTTTATCGAGTAAAACAGCTCTCTTCTGGAACGAATTATCGAATCATCAGTTCGAGGAACGGATATCGAATTCGTCGAAAAGTGTAGTCAGTCCGGTTATCAAAAAGATTGTAACACTAAAGCTAAAAACACTGTATATAAGCAAGCTACATGTATAACATTTTATGCATTAACAAAAAGAATGTTTTTACTTAACCTATATAATGTGCATGTATCTTGATATTTTTTTAAAGAACAAACTGACTAACATGTCGTCATTTTTAGGTACAAACAAAACTATCAAATTTCGATTCGAAAGATTTCATAGTTTACTCAATAATCTTGGTTCATAAATTATTTCTTCTATTAAGCCACCTAGTGGGTTTTTTATGTGATACCGGTATGTTTAAGGAGTACACTTGAGCATGAGGACGTACACTCATGTCGTTAATCTGATGGGACAGCCATGCATCAATGGGGTCAACAGGGAGAAACAGATTATCGGACTTAGGGTATATCACTCCTCAATGTCGTTGCATCAAGAATTCCTTCAGAAGTACATCATTGAAATCTGTAGACAAAACATACTTCAAAAGCACATAGAGAAATAGAGGGGTTAGTGTTCATCCCTCTGGCATATATAAATTGACCCTTTTGCACTTAAAATATAGTTCAGCCTTACTGACATATGTTTTTAGTATGTTTAATAAAGCGAAAACCAAGAAGTGTTTTGCAGATGCACAGCGTTCAAATTGAGTAGAATGATAAAAAAATATTTTGAACAAAGCTGCTTACTTTTTCCACTTAAAATTGGCGCTTGTTTTAAATAGCAACAATTTCATTTAAAACAAAAAGCTATATTGTTATGAAAAACTTTATAAATTGAAGGCAGTTTGTATCCCACCCACCCACCCCCCCCCCCCCAAAAAAAAATGATTTCGGTACGGTATATGCGACAACGATAATCTAAATGGATTTCTAAGCAAATCGCTTCATAGTACTGACGTTCATTGCTACTGATTCCTGATTTCCACGACGAATTTATGTTTTTATTTTTTCTATATTTTCATGAAGATTATAAAATATTAATCTACTTATAAATATAACATGAAATTTTAACATTTTGTTTATTAAAAAAATGCAAATTGATAGGAATGAGCTTTAATTAGGTCTTTGATTTTTAAATAGAAATAAATAAATTTTACTTTCTTGTATTGATCTGTAGTGGTACCCCAACTTTTGTCTGTACTAATATCTAGTTTTTGATTTCAAGAAAACCACTTATATACAGCTGACAACACGTGGTTCTACTTTTGTAAATTGTCTGTTTCTTTAAAAAAAAAAAGGCCTCGAAGATTGCGATGTGCACTTTGCATTCCTTACAAACGAGAGAGAGAGAGAGAGCGAGAGAGAGAGAGAAAGAGAGACAGAGGGAGAAACTCTAATCTGTAAAATAAGTTGTAACTCTCTCTCTCTCTCTCTCTCTCTCTCTCTCTCTCTCTCTCTCTCTCTCTCTCTCTCTCTCTCTCTCTCTCTCTCTCTGGCTTTTAAACTCAAATCCAACCCACCTCAAACATGACAAAGTTGGAAATAATTGGTATATTTGTTTCAGTCACACATCATCCGAATTGGTAGATCATCAAAAGTTGCATTTGAAGTTTAACGTCTACAGTCTTTTATAGTTAAAGCTTCGGCAGACTGCAGAAAGAATTACAGGAAAAATACTATATCCCCGAACTACGTTGGATCTTCGTAGACATAAAAGACCATGACTATATCAGTATTGAAACAATTAAAACGTTTCACCTGAGGATTGGTTTCTCATATAATAAAAAGACAGAAAAAGAGTCTAATAAAAGCAAAGGGGACGAAAATAGACGAGAGAAAGACGGAACACCAATATATCTGGATGGATATTGAATTAAAGAGTCACATTTATTATTTTCATTGATATAACAGGAAAATACAATACCGGTGTGCAGGCTTCGTTTCATAACACAGTTTTTGGATTATCATCGGAAAAACAAAGAAATAAAAGTTATGGCGTACTTTCAAACAGAAAAATACGATTCTTTTGGCACATTCAAAATACTAAAAATAAAACCACGTGCACGCACATATGTGTCTAGTTAAAGCGCATTACATAATTATAGTATAACATAATTCATATTTACAAATATATCACAAAAAACTAGCAACCTGATGGAGGGGACGAGATTCGACAAAGACATATTTGTGTCACGACTGTATCCTTGCCGGGTAATTGAATAAATGTTATTGTTAAAAGCAGCTGACAGGTAATGAAGCAATTAAGCCATGAAGTCATCGGCTAATGAGCGATAATTACTTCAGCAGGCATTCGGCACTTACATCTTTATCCCGACATGGCTTATACCAAGAAGAACCGGTTTCTTATTGAGAGTTTTCTCTTACTTTTTTCTTTTTCTCCTTTTTTTTAAAGTGCTGTAACGTCAAAAACGCTAAGAACTCGGCGACCCGGCCCGGCCGCTTATGTCGATAAGTAGCGGTACTCTACTTTCATAATCTCATTAACTTTAGACTTTTTTTTACCCTCAAAAGAAATATTTTTCTCTACATTAAGGACGCGTTCTTCCAACTGACTGAGAGTGAGATGTTCTCCTTGGGATTCCTGTTTGTTGTTAAGGTTGTTGATGTTGTCCTCTTGACACAGTTTGGTTTACGTACTGTTGTGATTCTGTAATGTCACATTCAATTGCTTCTTGTAGATAAAGCGTTTTTAGTAATTTTGGGTTTCGAAATATTCGTAGACAGTTCACATTATACACATGTTACAAGATGAACGCGATCTTTATGCTCAAATATATATGGATAGCAAATCAAATACATTACATTTTCAAATCCCTAAAATCCACTAACCCAATTTTCTCTTTCCTTTTTTTCCCACTCATATATTGAAGCTGAATTATTTCTCCTATAATATTTAAAAAAAAACATCTTTTTGAGTGTTAAAAAAATAACTTTTTTGATTTAAAGAACATTGTAGATGAATTCAACAGTTTCACATACAAAACTCGGCACAATGCCGAATGACCGCAATCAAAGGTTAACATCTTTACCCCTTCTATTAATATTTATTTTACTTAGTTGAATGTTAGATATAAAAGAATTAATGATATACATTATGAGAATTCTCCAAGCCTTGAGTTTTATGCATTTCCCATATTAAAAAAAAAAACGAATTATGAGAAGAAATTCCTGGAATTATTAAGTTTATTATGAAGGACGTATGCCACAATTTAGTGAATTTATCCCCGCCAGTAACTTCATCAAAACATTGCATTTGATCTGCAGTTATTCTCCGTAAAATTAGTCAGAGATCGCGTGAGTATGAAACAAGTTCAAGTAATTTTACTATCTGTACAGAAGCAAAGCCAGACCCTCGACCCAGAGTAAATGGCCGTGAAATGAAATTCCAAAGTTAGCCCTTTGAGCGAATGCCTTCATATTACTTCAAACTAGATTATCTTATTCAAAAGAAAATTCACAGCACGCGTAATAACTTTGTTTATACTTATTTACATTAGGCCATCAAATAATCCGAAAATTTTCCCGAACAAAGAGAAATTATTTCTGATCTAATTGCATTATAAAAGGGTGATATTTTGAGCAGACAAAGAGAAATCGAACCCTAGCTATGTTATTTGCCATTCGCCTTGAAATGAAAAATAAACACACGAGAGCATCTTGGCCCTAATTAAAAGCAGAGTATCCTGTTAAATTGAAAAATCTGGAGGGCAAACTCCGATAGGATTGCTTTTAGAAATAAACGATCGTCAATGTTCGAATCTGTAAGAGATGAGAATTTGAGAGTTTGTACAATCTTCGCCCGAAGGAAAATGGATTTATTTCAAATAGGCTTTTTTTAATTAGAGGAACTTGAGATTAATTTTTAATTAAATTCTTTTAAAACCTACAAATATATCCGTGATATTTGTATTTGTGAAAAGAAGAAACATTCAAACGGGCTTGACAAAGAAGTCAATGTTTCTCGCTGAAAAATCAGCACATGCTAAGTGTTATATCTTATTGCATCAGATGAAGTGAAAGATATGCACCAATATACACTTAACAATTGAAGTAATTTACCCTTAAAGTTGCCCTGAAGTGGCGAAAAAATATCCGTACAATTTAATATACAATACCGATCTTTGCCCTGACCGACCCTTGCTTGCGTGATCGACAACAATTTGGAAGAAAACGAAAAAAACAAACTTTACCAAAAAATTGTTTACATATACGCGCTGTACGTCTTCATTTGTAATTATAAGTGCATCTCGAAAGATTGTTCAATAATGTTTCAAGAGGGATTGGGGGGGGGGGGGGGGGTAAACAATCTTGAAATATCTCATTTGTCACACCTGACCATTCCACTAGCCTTTTTCATTAGGCCTTTATAATGATATCATTGGTAGATGTATTCAGAAGTTACCATTCACGTGTATTAATCATGTTTTAGATGTTTTATTAATTAAGTTAAAAATATAAGGTAATGTGAATCTACCTGTGATTCTGATTAGTTTTTTGACATTTCAGTAAAACTATACTCCGTTCTTTATTTCCATATTGATGAATGTAATATTATTCATTTATTCATAATGATTCATTTTGTTTTTCACTTAAGTTTTTATTGCCCATCAGATTTCATGTAAATAAAATACAAATTCCATACATATAATCAAATGGAAGAGGATCGAGAAATGACAAAATATTTAAATTAAGGTAGAAATCATTTCAAAATTTTAAAATTATCATTCATATACTTTCCAGGATTTTTCATATTTTTTTAACACTTTCTGAGGGTAAAAGTTGCACAAGGTTGACCATGGAAGGTCTCCTCCAAAAGTTAGGTTTAATATATTATCTACAAAAAAATATTATTCAAAGGACACATCAAAATAAAATGAATTTCATCTTCCAAACAATATACTTTTTCTCAGATTCCCGGTGGTTCTATTAAATCGGCATGGCAAGGGTATGAGAAGACAATCTAATTTTATAAATATTTTTTTGAAACTTAGTAGGTATGGCTTTTGTAAGGTAGTATTGTAAGCATATTGTGAAATAAGGTACTAAGTATCGACAAATGAACATTTACTTAAAATTTTCAATACATGCTAATTTGTTGGGTTTTTTTTTGGTTTTTTTTTTGGGGGGGGGGTTGCTTTGTAAAAAAAAAAACCTAAATCTATTAAGCAGTTTTTATCATCTTACACCCATTTGGCTTTCTTATAACACTCAACATCATTAAACAATTTGTCATTACAATGTGATATAATACAGTCACAGTTGTTGGAATCTAGTAATTCACACCAGTTTCTAATTACAGCGAATTTGCTGTGATAAAACAATGAGAACCGTCCCACCTCTACAATTCAAACTGACTATAGGTTTGACCAGGGTCCATTCTTAGGTATCCGTGAAGACACTCGGTAGACGTAACAATTTAACGAATTTGAATTGCGATGCTAAATGATCAATGTCAAAATAAAGCTTATTAGACTTATAGTCGTTGTTAATATGCACGTGTATTAAGGAGGATGAATGGTCAACAAATTACCAATCAGATCAACCAGAAATTTTTAAACATGATTTGTTATTCTTTAGAATGTAAATTAATGAAGAAAAATTCCGTACATTTTAGCTTTTAAATTTGCATGTTTTCCTTCATCTTCATACAGATCTCTTCTTCTAAAGGAGATCAAATCAGTCTAAAAATGGCCGCGACTATCCAGCACTCTTCACTGTTTATATACAGTACAGCTTCCATGGACAATTATCATTTTCCTTACAGGCACATAGCATCGTTTTTGAAGGTGTAGGGGGGGGGGATATTTTTCAATTCCATGCCACTGTTAATTTCCTTATTTTCTATTCAATTTTTACATGGCAGCAGAAAAGTGTGTGGGGGGGGGGGGGCAACTCCATGTTTATTGAATTTGTTGTATGTAATTTTAAGAAAAATCTTTGCGGCGTAAAAAAGTGGGGAGCCCCCCCCCCCCCCCCCCCCCCCCCGATGCTACGTGCCTGCCTTAAATAATTTTTAAGGTAGAACTGGATATTTATCACATGAAAATTTTAATAACCGGATTGCAACAGAGGAATATATTAAGGATCCTTTATTATGTTTCATGAACGAACCCACTATAATAATTTGCCGTGTTGCTTACACACAAAGTACAGCGATACAGCAGGGGAAAGCGAGTACTATAAGCTATCCCCCAGACGTTTGACTCCCCATTACTAGGGAATGGGGAACCTTTCAACAAGCATTACACCATACAAAGGGGAATTAACATGAGCTGTTGTAGTTTGGACAACTGTAAACAACTTCTCTTGATGAGTGAAGGCGCGTTTTTGCACGTGCTGCGTGTGAGGTAGCTAGAAATTGCCAGAGCTGCCAGGAAGTGTATGTCATGCTTGATTGAACAGAATTGCACCATATTAGTTTTTTGCACGCAAGGTTTCAATGTAGGTTGTTTCTTTTACGGAGGTTTGTACATGTAGGTTAAAAATCTGTAGCTTTGAAAAAATGCTTGAAGTCTTTTAAAGTATTTTGGGAGAAACGAAAACAAAAGAGATTTGGTGATGGAATTTTGTTTGATGCTCAAGAATAAGCATTAATACTTCATGAAAGTCCCACGCCATTTAGAAATCTCTATAGAGCATGGATTATTTCACCTATATATATGCTGTTTGAACAATTCAATTTTGCAGACGCCGAGAAAAGATTTGAAGATTATTGCACTTCTTTTGTCTCCATTTGACATGTTTTGTTTTTCAACTATAATCGATATGTATTCAAAGCATTCAGTATGGAAAAAGGGTGCTTTCATTCAAAAGTAAGCTGTGTGATGTTTCACCTTAATTCACGTGCATTTTAATGAAATATGTCCCTTGTATTCATTCATGCGTGGATCTCATTAGAAGGCCAGAGGGATGATTTTGTTTGCCGGGTGGGGTAATTTTTGTCATTTTACTGTGTGATTTTGAGAATTTTGCATTTTTTCAGAAGTGGACAACGGATCCCCAACCTTCAGCCATGCTTATATTAATACAACACGTTTGAATAAATACAGTTTATAAATTTGATCAATTAAACATTGATATCTCGAATAGAATTGACATTTATTTTGAAATGATTTGTAAGTCCCAAACACTTATTTTTTAAGTATTTATCCTCGATATCTCGAATACTTTGATATCTCGAAGTTTTAAAACAGTACTATGTAGTTCCAGATAAAGAAGTTTGACTGTACTTGCAGATTAAAGACAATAAGAATATAGATAGGATCCAAAGTCTACAGTGTGACATCATGATTATTTGTGCTGAATATATAAAATATATAGGCAAGACCAAAGCTCTAGACTGCCACGCCATCATGGCTAAATCTTGTTCCCAGGACCACCAGACATAAGAAAAGGCAGTGTTAAGGATGTTAAATAACCAAACTTAATGGCCATTTAATGAAACGCCGAAAATCGTCATTAGGATTGTTAAGCACAAGAAACAGACCCGCTTGCTGGATAGTAGCTGGCAATTTCGACTCATTCTCCATTTCATTGGCCAGTACGAACCAGCTCTCTGGTCAACGAAAGGTCAAGAGTGTAAAACGGCTTACAATTAAGAAAGGTGAGGATCAAAGTCCGGAACTTACTATATTATTAGTTCATTTCAAGACCTCGCCAAATGAAATCAGTCAATATTTCATTTAAAGAACTTCTACTGCAATCTGCAATGTTACAATCTAAGACAAGTTGGTCATCGCACATTAAAAAATTACAGCAATGTTGATCAAAAATAACTTTCCGTAAATTCGGGTAATAGAATAAAAAGGAATGACGAACATAAATAAAAGCTTAGCCTCTACAGCAAAGGTTATATAAAACCAATTGCAAGTATGTGGTAATGGAATTGCTTATAAATGGGTCATTGAAACAATACAAAATAATGCAAAAAACCGGACTGAACAATAATGAATATTGTCTTATCGTTCTATAATACTAGCAGACAAATGGTTAGGCACAACAATTCGATATCATTTTGAACTGTCAATAATAATTGCAATGTTCCGCCTGTCAAACGTTGTGTAGTTTTTTATTCTGACTTTGCATGCTTAAGCATTCATGCCAGACACGATATTTCCATTTGAAATATCGCATCTATAGAAATGATGGACGAAAAGCACTATATAAAAACACGATTGGTGAGCTGGCCATCTTTGGAATCAGAGTCTGAGAATTGTCTACATTATTTATATCGCTGTTGTATATGGAAAACAACATGCAATTTCTTTATTTCTTCTAGAACATTCCGTCATTTTAAAACGAAATTTTCATATTTTCAAGATTTCGTGGGTTTAAAACCCAATTCTTGGTAATCGATAGCATAACTTGAATTCATTTTTTTTTTTACTTTCGATTGTGGTTACGTTGGGTTCTTGAAGTAAAAAAAAATGTTTAATATAATACCCATGCTAACATTTCTAAATGATTCAGACATGTTTACCATTTAGAATAATTAGCTAAAATAATGTGTTAAAAAAACAATAAGTACAGCGAACTCGTCGTTTTTACGTGGCCACAATACATGTATTTGAGTGTAACGTGGGTGTAAACAATACCATGATATAGGCAAAATAGCCAACCGTTATAAAAAAAAAAAAGATGATCATTTCTTTTTATGTTTCACTTTTTATGCAGAACATCAAACAAGGAGAATTTTTTTTTCAAAGTCTGCTAATTTTTAATTATCCGACAACAATATTTTAGAGAAAAAAATTAGAAACCAAATACGTGTTTAAAATTACAAATCGTTCGGCAATTCCGGATAATAAGAACAATCTGATATTTGTGTACACAATATACTAATTCATCATGTTTTCTAATTCATCCATTAAATGAATGCCGGCTATAAGATTGATCACACCCTCCCCAGCATCTGTGCCTCTGTTTACACGTGTTACAGTCTTTCCACTCATCCAATATCGACCGAAAAATACTTTTCTCTAGTGCATGCTTATTTAAAGAAAAAAATCTTTTTATCGTATTAAGAAAAAAGAAAATAATGAAATATCTAATTTAAAGATAGACATATGATTATGTTATTTTTGGTCGGATGAATAAAAACTAAGAAGGCATACTCTGGTTCAATATATATCCATTGTCTTGGGTTTCATTATAAGATTGTACATTTAGTTAGTAACTATACGATCATGCTTGTTAAATTACATGTAACTCTAGCCCTTTGTGCTAGACTGTAGACATTTTTTAGTCTTAGAGAAACAAAACTAAAATTGGCAATATGTGAAACGTGCACTGGTTGCATTCATATTCAAAGTATTTTTCTATTAAGTAAGCAAATATTCAAGCGTATAGCTTATTACCTTTGCCATTTCTTCGCAAGTTTGCACTTAAGTAATATTGATCAAAGCAAAGAAATAATAAAGCATATTCTGTTGGTCACTAAAATTCATTCGTGTACCGTACAAAACGTTTTCAAGTTTGTTTACGAATCAAAACAAAACATCAGTGAATGATTTCCATTCAAACCAAAAAGCTGGGGTTTTTAATGCGCCTTGAATTGACAAATAACGTAAGACATTATTCCGATCGAGTACAAGTTATTGCAGACGATAAAATACGTAACAAAACTATTTTTGGTGCTGGTCTATATATTGTTTGTATTAAACTACATTATTAATACTTTTCTTCACCCGCCCCCACCACCCCCCCCCCCCCCCCCCAAAAAAAAATAAAATAAAAAAAGAACGTCTCTGATACATTTATCCGTACGTGGTGTTTTATTTCTAACATTTTCGCCTATTTTCAGTTTGGCTCTATGTTTTTTTTAAGCTTTAAAAAAGATATGTCAATTTCGGGGCTATAGAATGAAACTCTAATCAATATGCATCTTTTAAAAGAAATATAAATTGCTGTCATTCTTATTTATAACAGAAGTTATTTCAGAGACCCTGTATACCGCTGGTTCAATACACTTATAGTCAATAATCACAAATCTGCTATAAAATCCAGATTCCATTGGGCTCTACCAATGAGATTTCAGAAGAGAGAGACGAGGTGGCCAACCTCTTAGAAAAACCATTGGTAGTGATATTTAGGAGACGGTATTGAACTGACGCTCTTCTGTGCTACATGTAGGTGCGTTCGTTGCAATTGCTAATATCGCGTTATCTTCCAAGAAGACGTTATTGGGATAACGGAATACTGAGATAGATGAGGATTTAATTACCCGGATTAAGTTGCTGCAGGTAATTCTAGTTTCCTCTAATTAATCTTTCGATAATTGATTTTATTAAATATCCGTTTCGAATACGATGAACATGTATTTAATATTTATTTTTGATGAAAGTTGGAGCCCATGAATTCGCTTCGTAAATTTAGAATGCATTTTTGTAGGTACGATTTTAACTGGATATAAGAATTGACAAAAATGATAAATAGGAGAATTTCGATGAAAAAGGTGAAAATTGATTAATAAGAGAAATAGATAAACTATGTTTGATGTCACATATTAGCAAATAAATTCGATGCCTTGAAATAATATTAAAAGTAAAATAATTTTAAAAGCTTTTAAAGACTTTGCGAAGCGATTTTAAGATATTGCCCGTAAAGTTATTTCTGTAATCAAAATAAAAAGTGTAAGTTGAAATGCATAATAATTAAATATTTGCACGATAAAGACTGCAACATCTTTATACTTGTGTTTCTATTAAATAAAATTATTTATGCATTTTTAATTTCTAAAATTGTACGGCGGAGGCCATATTGCAAAAGTCGTTCCATCACTCATTTCAAACTGTCGTCATTTTTCTCCAGGTTACCAAAACATTTTCTTGACGCAAGAAAATACATCAGCGGTGATTGACGGAGACATAATTGATTGCAAAAAAACAGCAAAAAGGTGTCCATAATCTGACTAATTCATGTCAGAGAAAATCAAATTTAAACGGAGTAACAGATGTAGCAACAGACTTGGTTCATTGAGATATCCAGTTGCAAAGAAAATCGACGGAGGAATAATAGCCATCTGATCTGGTCATTTGTTCTTGATTAATAGATCCATGAGTGACGCGTCCATATAAATCTTCACTAAAGACTCTGCATGTTTAATGATGATCGCAAGCTGACGCAACGCTTCGATTAAAAACCTCTCGATCATACTTTAAAGATTTAAAAAAAAGAAAAAGAAAAACGAAAGAAGCTGAAGGCCTAAAGGTACGAAAGAGTAAAACACAAGAACCTTAAAACAATGGAGAATAACACCAATGTGTCCATGGTTTATAACATGACGCCTTCCATGGACCCAAACTACGAGGATTATGCACAGATGAAAGCCGTCATTAGTGTTGTTGTTCCGATAATATTTGCCATTCTTTTGGTGGTGGGAGTTGTCGGGAATGGAATTCTGATATATACCGTTTTCGCCAACAAGTGCATGAGGAACACTCCAAACGTTTTGATTGTTAGCCTATCTATTGGAGACATGGTGTTGTTATTAATGTCAGCTCCATTCTCTTCCATTCATTTTTCGCATGCAGAATACCCTTTCGGGGAGGTTGTGTGCAGAAGTAACGAATACTTCCAAACACTGTCCGTGGGTGTGTCGGTGTTCACCCTGACTGCCCTCAGCGGTGACCGGTTCTTTGCCATCGTTTTTCCAATGAGCAAACACAAGGGAAAACCTAAACTGAAAATAGCAATAACTGTAGCCTCGATATGGATTATATCCGCTTTACTGGCTATACCCGAGGCTATTAATATGAAGATACATGAAGCAGAAGGTAACCAGTATTGTTATATCGACGATAACAACTTTGCCAAAATATTCACAATGGTGAAATTCATCGTTCTGTTTATCGTGCCACTGTTGATCATTGGATTTTTCTACTGCATGATGGCGGCGATTCTTGTGACGAGCAGTCGGCGCATTCCATGCGAAACAACAACCGGCTCAGTGGTCTCCCGCCAACAACAGAGGCAAATCGAGGCTAGGGTCAAGGTTGCAAAAGTTGTTCTGTCCTTTGTGCTATTGTTTATTTTATGTTGGTTACCTAGATACGTATATCTGCTGTGGTTCCACTGGGCTGACGAGGGTGAAATGAATCCGGGGTGGATGATCCTGAAAGTGGTGGCGTTCTGTCTGATGTACATATATTCCAGTATTAACCCGTACGCCCTCTACTTTCTCAGCAGTCAGTTTAGGAGGTACTACAATAAGTATTTATTTCGGTGCTGCCCAAAGTCGTACCGACCGATCCAACCCGAGTCAGCCTCAGCAATGATTTACAATGGGACGATTAGACGGGGGAGTACTTCCATGACACTGATCAAAGCTCACTCAGAGGTCTAATAATAGAGAAGCTGGGTGGTCAACAATTCAGACAACAGATAAAACTATAATTTTAAGATATGATTTTCATGATTTTCTAGACCCTTTCGCGATAACTGCAGTACTGCTCTCTTGCAGGGCAAATTGATATACTTTTCCGAAGATATGATAGGAAGATGATTAAATGAAGTAATTGAAACAATGTTACGTCATATTTCACCAAACTATGTCATTTTGCCGTGCAAAAAAGCAGTACTGCAGTTACCGTGAAAAGGTAAATTATTTGATAAAATAAATCCATTTATCATAAATATGAAATTTGGACGTTTTCATATATATATATATATATATATATATATATATATATATATATATATATATATATATATATATATATATATATATATATATAGCTCATCTTCACACGAAGATCAGTATACATTTGGTTCACAGAGATCATAATAGTCTTAATCGACCATCCAACTCTGTTTAAACTACATGTACCAAAACAATAAGGATTCTTTGTCCCCGCTTGCTTCCTGAACATTTTTGTGTCGTGTCTCAAATCGATATTAAAAATAAAATTAATTGGGTGAATTACATTATTTTTTATATCACATTTTCCACTTTCTTTTTTTTTTAAATCGCATAAAATAATTATGGCATATATCTTTCTTCGAACAACGGAATCGTGTTTCAGAAATGATACTTTTAAGATCCATAGATTAAAGTTTTGGTGTTGCATTCCACCTTAACAATGGAAATTACAATGTATTTTTGGGACTTATTTAAAAACACACGATTTTAAAGACATTCCTGAATAAGATATAAGAGGTGACTGGACCAGACATAAAAAGATGGTTTTTTCTTTGAGAAAAAAATATCATCTGTATATATTTTTGAATTAATAAAACAAGTTCTAACGGAAGGGGGGAAAAGTCCCATACTAGTTAATGGCTTTTCAATTATATGTGTCAAATTTTGAAGAAGAAAAAAAAACCATTGAAACATTTCTCATACTCTGTTTCTCCCTCGCTTCGTTAATACTGTAATGCTACATAAAGTAGAATGAGTCATTCAACTTTAATGTTTTAATGATAATTTTTTTTACAAAATTATATATAAAAAGTGTGTATTAAATGTCTGGGAGGCCATACAGAAATGCGAACCGAGTGAAAGATTCTCATTTTAAATCGCGAACTTATATCGCGCAAATGTATTGTAAGATTACTGATGCGAACAACTGACTAGTATAACTCCAATATAGGATGAGTATTTTTGTACGGAGTTTGACCAATAGATTAAATGTAAATGTACATTGTGTGCTTTATATATATATATTATCTGTTATATTATTTGTTCCATTAGAACTGTTATATTTTATCGTGATATAAAAAACGTTTTAAAAATCATAATAACAACAGAGTTCTTGTTTTGTGTACGAGTGTATAGTGAGCACAAACAAAACCCTTCTACCTGCGTTGTAGAATTGTAGTAATTGATCAGTCGTGTTGTGCAAATTAATAACCATGCTTTTGCATTTTTACCTGCAATCGTTTTGTTATTATATGTTACTCATTTGTTTTGGTGGGATTAAGGATTTGTGCCAACTCTTTTGTTAATAATGAGGTAACATGGAACGCATGCATATGTAGAGTGTACAAAAAAGTCAGACACCGCTCTCTCTCTCTCTCTCTCTCTCTCTCTCTCTCTCTCTGAGAAATATATCAAAAGGCAACACTTCTAGTAAATACTGGCTACACATTACTCTCTAGTTTTATCGAACAATTTTTTTTTGGTAGTTTACATTTTTTCAGGTCAGCAATTGGAAAAGTTAGATACTTTAACAGTTCTTTGATTGGGTATAATGTAATAACATTTGAACATCCATTTAAATATAAGTTACTGATACGATACCTCAAATTTGGTGAAATGAAATCGGAGAGAGCAAGTAAAATACTAACGTCATGTAAAGTCGGCTATATTAATTAATTTGACATATAGATGATGATTTTGGCTTCAAAAAAGCCAATGGCGATAATACCATATACATTGACGAATAAAGCAAACACATGCATAAATGATGTGCGATCATTCATTGATATGCATTTAATATTTTCCGTACACCGCTCGACTCTGTAATACTAACCATAAGGGATCAATACCATAAAAACTATTAAAGGAGACTAGGTTGCAACGCCCAAAGTGATAACAATTATGACAAGCGTTATGTCCCAGTAATATGATAAAAAAAATCCAAAGATATGTCATAATTACCACTACTTACTAATGCCTTTAATCCGGTATCATATGCATTTGTTGAGTATGAAGCGATTCACTGACTATTAGTAATGCAGAGCAGGCGAGTCTTGGTTTTACGACATGTGCATTGTACGACAACCAAATGGTCCCTCCGATAGAACTGGTACAGTGGGGAATTTGCAAGACCTCGTACGTCGCAAAGCAGCATTTCGTATCAGAAATGTGAGCTTCGATTTGATATAGAAAAAATATTCAATAAAGACCGTGTATTACTGAATATGTTTAGATTAATTCAAAGTTAACTGTGTTTAACTGAACATGTTTAAGATATATGACAAATGTGGCCTGTATACACGTGCCAGTCAAGTTTAAAGATATAACTAAATGAAAGGCAATTACAAACAGTTGATGTTCAACGAATTCTCTTCAAATTTCTGGACAACCTTAAATTAGAAAAGGGGAAAAACATATACCTAAGAACGCAGCATACGTCAGTCAGTTTTTAGGCTAAGGCAGAAAATATGTTCCTTTCATCTGAGCGAGTTTGAAATGATTTACGGAAGCATGATTTTTTTTAAAAATATTTTTCCAGTACAGCTGAGGAGTCGGTAAAAACCTAATTTTAACTCCTAATAAACAAACATGCTTTTAATTCGCAGGAGAGTACAAATTATCTTGTTAAAAGTAAACAACTCTGATAAATATTTTTTACGATGTATATATGGCAGTTGGTATCGTGCGTATGAAGTTATTGTATGACGTGTTTGTTTTCATGTCATCACCACTTTCCCCTGCCAAAGCCTGACCAAATAAAATAGGCTTCTGTATTCGCCATTGTCATCTACAGGACTTTCTTGTGGACTCGCACTGTGGAGCCGCCTGTTAAACAATGCTTTTGGCGAGAGACTTCAGTCTCACTATCAATCGTTACGGAGGCAGATTCTCTCTTTTCCTGACTTTCACCCATGCATTGATAATTAGCTCTCTCCAGGTTAACAAAAAGTATTAACGAAGCATTCGCTGGTCGGCTCCTTCACTTCTGTGTTGATTTTTTGACATCCCTTGCTCGCAGAATACAGTTCCACACAGAATCACTTCTTCAGAATGCATTCACTTATAAAAAAAAAAAAAAAGATTCTTGGACCGCTGAAAGCAATTCTTCCGATATGTTGCTTTTTAATTAAATAAGCATTTGATGAAACAAAAGATTAATGGCACTTTACACAGAATTTCCAGATATATCAACGAGGTTGTCCTTCCCCATCGTCATCAGAACGAAAATTTAATTTCCACATAACACCTTATGGTTTTGCACTAATCTCTTTCGGTGCTGGCATAAAAACCTTCTAATGTAATTATTGGAATCGAATGCACTATGTTTAAAAGCAGGCTAATGTGTTTTTATGTTTTTTCATTGAACATTTAGATTTTTAGAACGCAACATGGCTATCGTTTGCGATCTACATTTTTATGTATATAACTATGTAATGCCATTCAAAAACTGAGATATCAGAAACTCTGTTAGTTTCCAGTTAAATATTCATTGGTGAAATTTCTTGCGAGTGTTCATTTAAGTAATCAGCTGTTTCGATAAAAAAAATTTAATAAGATGAAGAGTCTCTCAAATTAAGCATTTCGCAGTCCCAGCAGGGTAAAACAATGGGAAATGTCTTGTCGAGGAATGAATAGTGTAAAGATTTCTGTATATAATTCATTATCTGTTACATACTTTAAGCTGAACCTCTGATGAAGTATCTAAGCTTATTTGGTTGAAACTATTTGTTATTGTTTGCCTACAGATATCGGTTTTATTCTTGTTTTTTTTGCATGCCGAGCATATCACTTCAGATTCTCCTGTTATCGACTGATGGATTCAGACTAGTATTCAATTGAACAATCTGAATAGTGTTTAAGGCTTTTTATATAAACACCATACATGTTAAATAAAGTATATCTGTATTAAATTTCTTAATTAATAAAATCATATCATAATCACAGAAAAAAAAATTTGCTCTCGAGTATGGGGATGGGGAATTTTTATTTAATTTCAATTTCGATTTTTCATTAATCCTTTAATGAATATGAAATGCAATCTTTGGAGACATGACACTTATAAATCAATCAAAACGAAACAAATTGCGTAAATCTTGTAATATGAGTAAAGTTTTGCCCAGACAAAAAAATACATCACCCCGGAGACAGTTTGATAGTTTCCGTCATAAGAAGTCCCAGTCTAAGCAATTTTGATAATTTCTTTTACATAAAATATTACTTTTCCAAAATGTCTGAACCCTTCACAACGCACGCCCAAAGAGGGGGCCTATTGATCGATTCCTCTGAGTATCTGTTTAAAAGAAGATGCAAGAAGAAATAAGATCGACCACTCTATAAATTGAAGACACTGATATTAATCAGTATAATAATAGGCTTTCTTGTTTCGAGTTGAAATTCATGGCTTTATCAACTGGCCTAGCTCAATGTTTGTACATTTGTATTTTTTCTTTTTTTCTTCCTTTTTTGAGACAAAAGTTTAAAAAAAGCCTTCTCACCTTATATCGTGAGTTTCTGTTTCAGTTTGAGTTTGAGTTTCAGTACATTCAAGGTAAATTATATAACATAAAAGTTTTAATATATGAGATGGATATAAAAAGTCGTGTTTTATAATTGTAACGAACGAGACACATTTTGTTTAACTATAATTTGTTTTCGATTAAGTAATTTTATGATCGATTACAAAGTCTAAAAAGGAAAATGAACAAAACCTAAGCACATAAAGTTTCTACTTCTCTTGTGAAATGATCCCAAAAGCGAAAATAGAGAGAACTCATCATTACTTCTCGGTAAATCATAATTCAATTTATAACAAGTGCAATTTAAGACATTTCGTAGGTGTAAAATTTGCGTGTTAAATTGCATAAAAGCCTAAATACGTGAGATAGAGAAAGTTCTTCTTCGGACAAATGCCATTTTTTTGAGTAATGGCTAGATTCCTTGGAGATCTACCACCAAGCTAAAACTGACAAAGATTCCGTTTAGATTTATATGTGTGTTCTCCTGTATGGTCTGCACAACTTACATAAAAAGCAACGGAAAAGTTCACTGTCCATCGATTTTCTGGGCAATAATTCATAGATAAAGAGCACCATTGCAAGAATTTTCGTGCTTTTTACTTTTACTTGTATATTTGGCATTTTATAGCAAAGATAAAATAATCATATCTGTATGTTTTTTAGTAACGAGGAACGATAAAGTTAAAGCTACCGTGTTAGCA
The DNA here is from genome assembly GCF_902806645.1 of Magallana gigas. Classification (NCBI taxonomy): domain Eukaryota; kingdom Metazoa; phylum Mollusca; class Bivalvia; order Ostreida; family Ostreidae; genus Magallana; species Magallana gigas. The sequence continues at coordinate 13,573,844 of NC_047563.1, read as the reverse complement.
TTAACAAATCATATGTTATGACTGTAGCCGTAAGGCTGGTCCCTATTTGAATCATGCAGATACGAAGCCCCCTTTTTATGGCTTCTTTATTATCAATATTAAAATTCCTTGCCAAATATCGAATATGATGCTAACGAATATTATATGTCTTACTATCAGGACGAAGGACAGTTATACTTCATGCACTCAAGTGTAAATCTTAATTTATATAGCACATATATATCTGTATTGATACCAATGCATGTGGTAAATACACTTCACTTGCAAAATTGCCAATTAACATTATATGATATGTATATTGAACTGGGTAGAAAATCGATTGTTTAAAAAAAAGGGGCTGTTTTCAATTTTTATTTCTAAAAAGATGACATAATTAATTACATATAACATAAATTTCCGTTGACAGTACATATCAAAATAATTATAAACTCTAATAATGAAACAGAAGACAAAGGAAAACTTCCTTTTTTCAGAAAAAAAAATTCCACCGAAATATTTTTCAAAGCCAACCCATCAACATGTGCTTTCGAAACCGCTCATCCAGGTTTTTCTCCAAACTCAAATATTTTGATCTCCATGCGATCTCTTTGCGGTTGCATGAAGGTGGTTTTCCCGTCTGAATTGCAATCGTGCGAATTTTTCTTTTTTATAAAAAGTTTCCATTGTAGATTGCTTGTTTCGATATCTTGGGAGCTACTATTCTTTTGCATCGGTCTCTTTGGATCATTTTAGTTTAATTTTTGAGAGAAAAACATGATCAAACATATGATTGTTAGAATAGGGAAAATTCCAACGAACAAGGAAATGAACTTCGGTTGTCGTTAGGGACAATTTTTTAGCAAAATTCTATTTAAGTTGTTAACGAAATGCTTCGATATTGGACACAATCCTTTAAAGAGCGCTACTAATTAAAAAGAAATTGAATTTGAATTTTGAAGATTTGTTTTTAGATTCATAATGATTTTTTAAGGTCTAGATTAATTTTTTATACTATAGCCTCTTGTGTCCTCTTGGGCACAAATATGATCTTAAATTGATGTTCAAACATACTTTTTTGTACCATTTTCTAATGTTATAAATTTTGTGCATACATTCTATGACAATATTTGTTACTCAATTGAAACCCTGTCATTTGTACAATTAATCTACAAGGTCAAGAATCTATTAGAAAATTGTCGATTACTAAAAATATTTATACTCAATAAACAAGAATAAGATATTACGGCGAACATCTGCATTATTTTGTATTTTCGATAATATAATCACAGTGGTCTATAAGACCATTATGGTGACTTAGCAAATGAGTTGTCAGAATAGATTTCATGAAGGACCGCGTCAATTTCCCAGGCCTTACCCTGGGGAAATGAGCCTAAACCGCATATCCATGTTAACAGTGTTTTGTACCTTGCAGTCCTTAATGTAAAACCAGTGTATACGAACCAGCAATGGTCGTTCTCAATTTGTACTCCATCCGTCAAACAAACATTTGGCAATTTCACAGAGATTATAGGATGTCGTTCACCGTTAACGTCCCTAACGTTAACGTGGGTTTTGCTCTGGTGATTTCAAATCAAAATAATAGGAAGTGTATTAAAATGAATGTTTTTAAAAGATAAATAAATGGTTTTTTATGTATGTGCCGTTTTGTTTATTGGGAGTTGGGGGGAGGTGGTAGTTTCATTTTTTATTTTTGTTTTCTTAAAATGTAGACAGATGGATCTGATATGTGTGTAGGAAACAAATATACCTAATTCACTAAACTGTGGAAGAAAAAAAACAATTGAATTACAGGTATTTAAAGCACTTATAAAAGTGTATATTTCCCGTCGCTACGATATCTAACCTTTGTAGAGAACAAATTCTATTCACTGTGTCGATAGAAAGATTTACACAAAGAAAACTAAACTTTTTGACTTTTGTAGGTGTACTCTAAACAACTGTTGCAATTGAAACCACTCAGCAAATTATTCCATTTCCCTGTATTACAAACAACAGGTTCTGTTGTTTGTAAAAACATTTAAAGAACAAACACCGGTTACCTTTGTGTAGACAGACATTCATTATATTCTTTATTCTTCTAAATAAACGCTTTCCTTTTGTTTCAGCAACTGTTATCTCCTAATAAAAACATCTAGAATGCCTTGCACGTCTGTGATAACATATTAGAGGCAATTCGACGCTATCAGTTGAAATTAGATATATCATACCAGTACTTTTGAAGTACGTCCATATTCTACGAAATATTGTTTGTTAATATTTCGATATTTAGTGATATAAATGAAAGCTTAATTCAATGAAAATTGATATCATTGAGTAATTATTGAAAACAATCATCAAAAAATAACACATAATTCAGGGATTTTGCGTGAATTTAAACCTTAAGCATTTTCTTTTTCATTCCTATATAAGTTTCTAGTACGTAATTATATCTATATGTCTCTATATCATTCAGCATTGTGTATTTTGAATTTGAGTTTTATGTTAGGGCAGATCTATTGATCAAACACTAGTTCGAGTTTAGGTCTATGGTTTGATAATAGTTTCATTTCTATTTGAAACCAGTTGGAATTTTTCAAGGTTTAGCACTAAATGGAAAGTTAGTTTAGAAAAATGGTTGTCATTGCACTCGCTTACCTACTAGATTTGTTCTTAAAATCTGGAGAAGATAGTTATTTAACTCATTTTTTTCCTGGCAATACCCACAGATTAGGGTATTCTGCAAGACTGGCTTTTACCACCATATAAATATTATGGAAAAGTGAATGCTGCTATTAAAAAAAAAACCATTATTATTCATTTTTCTACACGTATATCAATAGAGATCATTTGGTTCACTCAAGGGAAATTCAGGCGTTTGAAATTTATTGATATGGAAGAAATTATAGACTCTAAGCCATTTTCACTAAACCTTAAACTTTTGGTAGAATGTAACTATCATTTTTGCGTCAAAGCAAGTTAAAAATGACAATGGTTTCAAGTGAAATACCGATTACGTAGTCTTAGCTCAAAAGCCAGACAAATCTTATTAAGTTCAAAGAGCCGTGGTTGAGGGGCATGGTCACGATTTTTGTCAAATTCTATTTTTCTGTTTTTATCATTTACAATGCTTTAAGAAGGCATTTCTAATGATCAGATGAAATTTGAGAGTCAGTCATAGAGTTATAAGCAAGATACAAGGCTCACAATTCTTTGTCATGTAAACAAGGCTTATGCCCTGTTTTTTGTTTATATAGGTTCAATATACCAGTAAAAAATCTTTTTCTAGCCAATTTATCAATCCTCTTATTCATTTTAGTATGAATAAACTGTTCTCAACATATAACACATTCATTTTAGGTTTAAAACTGAAATTTTCACTTCAACATTCAAATTGTAACCAAAGGCTTTGTTTACATAGCAAAGAATTGTAAGCTCTGTAACTCCCTTATAACTCAACAAATGACACTCAAATCTTTTTGACTATTAAAAATGCCTTACTGCAGCAGTGTAGACATTAAAATTGGAAAAATAATTTTTGGCCAAAATCGTGACCATTTCCCTTTAAGTGGTCAGCAATGAACTAGACAGACGAATTGGTTACATGCTTTACAATGTGTACTACAATAAAATGTTATGAGCAGATCTTTCAATGAATTCTTTTTTCCTTCTTCAATCAGTTCGATCGTTTTTTCGTTTTCCAGTTGTAAATTACAAAGGGTAACTTTTAGTGTAAGAATTAATGGAATCGCTCTCTTACACATTATTATTTTGGTCAGTTCTATGTACTATCATAGATACTTTGAGACACATATGATTAACGTTAGAGCGATGCCCATATGCTTCGCTGAGTTCATTCTTTTACACATGTGCCACACTTGGGTATCAACAACTCTCTTTCGTACACCTCTCTTACCGCCATCTTGAACGGATTTAAAAATCACGAAATTGTGTAAATTACACAAAAGGATTGGAAACAAGTTGTTACAACTTACACCTTCCTCTCCTATTGTAGAAGTATAACACTGGTACCTTGCCAGTAGCCAATTCATATATATTACAATACTACGCCAATTAGGTAATAAGACATAATGAAGGACAACTTCTAAAAAATTTGACAGAAGCGGAAAGGAAGGTACATGACTGTATACAAAAACATTGTCATCTTTCTGTTAAAACATTTTACAAAATCTTATCATTTGTATAACCCATCCCACTTTATATTACAATTTGATAAAGTTAATAATCAAGCAAAGAGTACATTTCAATGTTAATACAATTCCATCTTTAGTTCTGTAACTCTACACTTGGCTCTAATCAATGTCTTTTGTCTGCTTATTAGATTTTCCTAAATAATGGCATCACAGGTATTCATTTAAGGTTTACTATAAGAAGGGTATGATATTCATATCTTATTCACATTTATCATTATATAAAGAACTTCATGTCATCTTTTGTAGGTTATTAATGTAATATCACAAACCAAAAATCAGTTAAATGTCCGACTTGACTTTTTTGTTCGTTTTGATATGCGGTCTGTGCATGTATAGAGGGGGTGGGAGTATCATTGATATAACAAATTATATTTAAAAATTTAGTAATCTTTCTGGATTACGATGACAGAAATATAAACAATTTTCTCTCTATACTTCATGGTGCCTCGCCTTAATATCTAAACCCTTTAAAAAAAGGTCATAAATTTCACAATTTTGAGAGAGGCGACCTTGTTCTTTCAAGTCTTGTTCTTAGTTTGTCTACTTTTTTCAAATGCTTCTATGTGGGGAGAACGTTTTTTTTTATCAATTCATTTATAATGTATTTACAAATGAGCCCCGCCTTATAATAAAGCTCCCGAGCAATGAGTCCCACCCTTATACCAAAACTCCCGAGTTTGGTCATGCATTTCAAAATTTCCGTAAACCCAACATTTAATAAACTACCCCTGCACCCAGTTTCCCTGCTAGACGTTCAGTGTTGTTGAAATTCAATGTAAATGACCACCACTGGAGCTCTACCCTAGAACAAAATCCAGTGGTTATGAATCTGAGGTTAAAGTTGAGATTTGTTTGCTTTTAATAAGTATATACCCAGTTTGTCTGCTGAGTCCAAGCTGGAGGAGGAGGGGTGAGGATTGTTACAATGTCTCCTTTCTTTTACTTATGATGCACACCAAATTTTATCAAAATCCAACTAAAAAACACAAATTACAATAGGTCGCCTGAGTGGTTTACATTTGGGCGACTTCAAATATATTTTGACTTCGTAAATTGTTGTGGTAAGCCTTTTTTTTCTTTTCACCATATTCGAATTCATACCAGGAATTCCTGGCGGTCTTTTCTAATTGTTATCTTGTAATCAGATGTACGGGTGTAATCACAGAGCCACTCGATCAATTCATTTTAAACTGTAAACACGAGTCGCTTATAAATAGAAGATTTATTCTTTTGAAGAAAAAACATTAAGTAGTTAATTGGTTTTCAAAAGTCCTTTGTATATTTGGCATTTTAAGTTCTGGCATAGCGTGTGCTTTCCAAGCCAAGAGACATCTCGCACTGCCTGATATTGAGAAGAATATAAGAGCTCTGTTAAGTCTGGATCTTTGTCAGGCACCGGAGATAGAGGGATATATTAACACAGAAGTATATGACGGGAAAACATCTTCGTTGATGTTAAAACGTTCTCTGTAATTTGCGATAAGGAGTTGGCTTTGTTCTATGTCAATTCCAAGTTTTCTGAACAGAGAGAATACATCGAGACGGTTTCGTTCCTGAAATTATTTCTTCTTTCAGTACAGGTTAAAGAGAATCCAAATTAGAGACTTGCTTTGGCTATACTAGATTCTTGTTTCAACCACCTGATTACTCTTTTTTTTTCTAGCAGCTGATTCTAATAAAGAATATTTTTGTGTTTTTCTTAAAACATATTTTTAGGTAGGTTGTATATATATTGGTTAATCTTGAAGTTGTCAAAATGGTATGATTTATTTTGACTTCTGTAAAATTGTTTGCAAAGACAGCAGAGGTATCATGCAAGTACAAAATTGTTTTTCGACAACAAAACAGTTAACATATGGATATCAAGTATATACCGATGGGCTCGCTATCCTTCAATCAACAGAGGGAGAGATAGGCAGAGAGAGAGAGAAAAAGAGAGAAAGAAAGAGAGAGAGAAAAAGAACCACTACAAGGAAAATCTCAAATCATCGCACCTAATGTGCGTTTTTAAATACACGAAAACATAAAAAGAAAATGCCTGAAAACATAGATTTTTTCATACTAGATTCAAAGGGGTAATTCGTTTTAAGATTTATTTTGTCAGCTTAAGAATTTATTTCAGTGTACTCGTGAGTGCTTTGTTATTTTTCTGTATTTCATACAACAGTGTTACAATAAATGCAATTCATTAGTTTGTACTCAATAAAAATAAATTAATTTAGCTTAAAAGCATGTCAAATAACGAGGCAAATTTAGTTTATCTCTGTAAAATGCGTCAGTATGCAGATAATCAGGGAAGGTAAAGTAACAAAATTCGCATTCAGCTTTTATTGACCTTGATATGAAAATTAAATTATATATTTTACAGAAGTATCATTCAAAGTTAATAAACCCAATTTATTTACTTCCATTAACGCGGGCGATATTGTTTTCCGTGTAAAATCATCCTAACAGACTAAGTGATGACATTTTCGTGTCAGAAATCGGAAATACAGATCCAAGACCTGCACCTAAAACACAACGGATCGCCTTGATAAGTAATGGCGATTGTTTTATTATGTAAGGACTAATTATACAGGATTGATTTATATTGCCGACGGCGGAAAACAGCGTATTGATATGCACAGCAGAGTAATTAGTTATGCTTTTATTTTCTGCTGTCTATGTATACCCAATTACTACAGGTTCACGGCTCTGTGTGAATTAAGGACTAATCCCAGTTGTGCTTTTGTCAGCATTGGATAATGGTAGAATATCACTGCAGCTTTAGGTGTCGGAAGACAAGACGAGAAATCAAAATGGTGAAGCAAATCCAGTGATCCTCTACTTTTATTAATTGAATCTTATAATTTCTTGTCATAACTTGTCAATATTGCGTAAAGTTATTCCACTCCCTATTTCTTGTCATTTTGATGATATAATATAGCAATATACATGTATTATACAGAATCGAGTGGGAACAGAATCATTTTTTCTCTTGTTTATATGGCACATAACACTGTGTAGGATAATTATGAAAATCAGTGTCAATGGTGTATTTTTGCTCCGATCTTAGCTATGTTTTGATTAAATCTACTGAAGTCATGTGATAGTTTATTGCCTAGAAAGAATTAAATCACTTTTGTATTTAGTGTTTCCCACTGTTGAAGTTAATATCCAGTAGGAAAGTGATAATAGACATGGAAGAAAATAATTCTTACTGGAATTTAGAAAATCCCGAAGTTCCTTAAGAACTTTAATTCCTGTAAGATAAAAACATTTCTATGATTAATTTGAATCCTAAAGGCAATTGCACAATTTTTTTTTAATTCCATTAAAAAAAAAAACCAGTAAAGTTCAAAACCTATTGGCCCTGAATATATGCATAAATATTGATAATCAAGCAAAATCAAAGTGGTTATTTACTTCCCAGGAAATGAACTATCATATATATATGACGTACGTGTTTCAGCTACTGCATGTAAGACGGGTGCAAGAGTGTCTATATCATCGCACGTGAAGAGAGAGAGAAAGAGAGAGAGAAAGAATGGTGTAAATGCCTGCAGAGGCATATACGACATGTAATTAACTAATCTATCCACCGACCCGATATCGATTTCAAGAGTTCTTATTTTTAAGGGTAGTATAAAACATTGACGTTACAGATAACGTTCACCTTAAATTTTGGAGTTAAAATACACCATAAGTTTAAAATTGTAATATATCCTTAAAACTAGCCAATTAGGTTTTTTTATTATAGATTTTTTTTTTTTAATTCTGAGAATGTTTACCTTAAACTATGAAAGGCAAGAACTAACCAGGAAATGCCTTTTTTATGGTATAACAAACTCCAATTTGAAACAAGCACCTACACGTAAAAGAGAGCCCACAATGCAGAATATTTACCTTTCAAGTGCCTTTGTCTGTGGTGATAACACTAGAATCGATTTTGTAGCGTATAGTCGAATACATTTCATCAACGACTTTTTTCTTTATTTATCATGAAGCCCTTTATGATAGATCTTTCTTTGACTTGATTATCCCGACCGTTTTCGTATTTGATCACCTCATAATGCTCAAAGAATGATTACTTATTCCTTAAATACTATCGTAGTATTCAGCGACATGCTTGTGTCAAAAAATATATCAATGTTTAAATACTTTTAACTACTGCAATTTAAACTTAAAAGTCTTCAGTTCTATCTAAAATAAAACATTTGTTTCGCTGCCGTTTTGAAGCGTCCTTTAATAAACGATAAACGTTATTTTTGCAACAATAAAAATTTCACGTAGAATACGATTTAATTGACTTTGTATGTTCAAGACAAATTTGGTTACTGTAAAATCCACATCCAATTGGAAAGAATGTTTATAGAGAAAGAAATATGAGGAACTTTATTGACTTTGATACGATTGTAATTATATCAGTGTATTTTGCACGAACGACGCAAACGATTTTGATTCTATTTCAAGAAGGTGAGTGCAATTTTTATTAATTGTTTTTCTTATTTATTGCACAGACAAAGTCTTTTTTTCTGAATACAGACAGATATTAAGAATTGTTATTACATCTTAAAAATAATCAATTTCCTTCAAAAATATTTTTTTTCGGATTGTTGAAACAAATGATGTAAAAAATAATTCTTATGACGAAAACGGAAAAGTCGGTCCCGAAGCACTAAAAGCATCTAATATTAACATCTTGTTTGTGATTTTAACCAAATGCTCGAAAAAATAAACTGTAATTTAAGGAATTTTACAAAACGTTTCCTCATGCATTATAAAACAGATTTTATGATGAAGCTTTATTTTATTCAACAATGGAGGTCAAACAATCAGATCATATATATTCCATGGAAAATGAATTGAGCGTTCATCCAAGTACGCAGAGTAACAGTGTTTAAAGGAAATATCTAACATCAAAAAAGGATTTGAAAGACACACTGGACATGAAAAATTTAGAAACTAAATATTCTATTTGCATCTAGGGATTATTACTGAATTATCAATGCTCATTAATGCTCATACTACAAGAGATGAGCAGGGAAAAGTAGTAATAATTTGTCTTGAAAAAGCAGACTGACCCTCTCTTCTTTTTTCTAGATTAATCTGCCATCTATACTTGATCTTTAAAACGTAATTGAACTAATTAATCAGACAAGAGGACCTCTAATCATGCTAGGAACTGATCCAGCCGTTTTATTTTATTTACGCGAGGAGATTGTAATTCAGGCCATGTCAGGTTCAATGACTACCCACGTTGTGTAGCACCCTCTCCCCCAGTCGTAAATCGCTCACAGCCAATCAGGCAGCGGGGATTTTCTGTCGGTCTGGAATCCAAAACGTAAACATTTGCGATTAATTTCTTGACAAGAATATCTTCAAATATTATTTACAAAGTACATCTTCTGGAGTGAGCTTTCATCAGATTGAAAGAAAACACACCAAACACAATCGGCGGGTCCATGTTGTCCGCCATTTTTTTTCTTTGAAGTGACTCAGAAATTGATTTTATCAGAGATCTCTTCTAATCTGACTGCACATATTTTATTTTGATCACATCTGGATGTGACAATGCTTTTAATTTACGCTGATGTTTGTCAATGTTTCTCAAGTTTAATACAGAGTTTGTGAAAGTTTCCATGCGTGATTAGATAATGTACACGTCGTTTTCTTGTACCTCCAAATGATACTGTAAATCTATTTACTTAGTTTAGTATAATTTCTCTGTTATGTTTGCTAAGTGTGTTTTTATGTTTTATATGAAATAAGTTTTATCTTTGTTATAAGTTCTCTTAATATCATAAAAGTTCAAGACACATGCCAATGAACTGCCATCTTTTTCTACAGTTGCATTTTACTTATCGTAACGTGCAAATCAATTAAAAGATTATGCAATTCTTATATTTATAACTTATAGTTAATTTCTGTAACAATTGCTATTTCAATTTGCACTTTATCAGTGTTATTAATGACACTTGATAGAATATTTGATTACCCGGGGAACTGCTTGTTGTGTGTATAGACCCCGTCGTCAGACGAAGATTGAAAGAAGTGAGTCAAGTGGAATATTATCTTTCAGTGTTAGAATTGTATTAAGTAGTTGTGTGTTTTAATCAATCGGTTGGTAGAAGTTAAACAGATTCCCTTTCAGTTTTAACGATGGGGCACTTTTGTTTATGATCCTTCAAAAAAAAAAAATAATTCAAACGTTTCATACAAGTACGAATGTCTCATTCGACCATTGGTTTTGTTTATAATGAAAGTGTTATTTAGGTAGATTTTGGTAGACATGTTGAATAGACGATAGCAATGTGTAATAACATTGAGTAAATAAAGCATTTTGATCTAATACACTCTGAAGATTAGTTTTCATTTTGCATAAAAATAATCATTAATCTCATCTCATGTTTATCGCCCGGTTTTCAGATCTCTCGACATAGTAACAATGGCTGACAACTGACTTCCGGTCGTCTGCTCTATTGAAGATACCACCCGCTAACGTTTGGTTCTTAGTCGTATAAGCTTTGTCTTACCTCATGGCATGTCACTTCCAGTAAGATGCCATCTTGAACTTGCCTAAATTACTCACAGAGACATGTCTGTTTAATTTGTCCAGGATTCTGTATATGACTGCCAACGTCAGCAAGTACAGACAGTATGTATTTGACAGGGTATAACTTTGTTTGTCTAGGAAATGTCAACTGGATAGTGGGCATACGTCTGATCTATCACGAAGACGAGTTTTCAATTTGCTAGAATTTATATTTATGAGGGAATGTGTAAAATAAAATCATCTTGGAATTGTGTAGAAAGAAATTCTATCTTTAGTAAATTGGCGGTTTGGACGGCAGTCACTTTATTTCTATTTTTATGAGAAAATTGAATCATTAACCTTTGCTTTTTAATAAATATTCTAATCGACTTCTTCACTTAAAAATACAAATAAACAAGCTAAATTCAAATGATTTCGAGTAAAAAATTAAAAGCACGATTGATTTGTTTCTTGCATATTTGGAACGACGATTTTGGAATGTAGTATCCAGATTTTTAATGTTTATACATTACATTATACATTCTGATTCATAGTGTGAAATGTAAATATTTTTATTCACTTTGTTTTAAATTTAGCGTATGTTTACAACTTATACATCTATATTGATCTTGCTTAAACAGCTGACAAAACCAAAAAAGAAAAAAAATGACTTCTTTCTCTCCTGAATATCCGATACCAACCTTCGATCTGAAACAAGAAAAATTGCGAGTATTTAGTCTGGCCCATCAGACACTTTCATCAATGTTGGGAAAGGTCATGCCTTCAGTAAATAATCTAGCATTGCAAACAAACATACTTGTGGATAACCCGTTAGACAGTCAAAATGTAAGGATAACCAATCTATTTTAGTTGTATTTGTACCGAATGGACTTTCCTTCAAACAACACACATTTTTAAAATTTCCTCTAATTGGTCAAGCCAAGCAGATATACTCGATCTCTTAGTACATTAAATTATACACATATTCTTAAACGTTGATCCTGTAGAATCCTTTAATTGCAGGAGAACAAAGTCTTGCGATCTTAAAGACTTAGCTTAAGATCAAATTGCGATATGTCTGTGATCCATTTGTGTGAAGAACAACAATAAAACACTAACATCCGGGGGATCAGAAGTAATCTTTGTCGATTGATGGACAATCCAATTTCCTGAACACTAATTCTCTTCTATTTGCCGAGAAACACGGAGGAAACTTGACTCTTGTCATAATCATACAGAAGAATAAATCCATCGGAGTAACTCAAGAAAGTGTCCTACGTGGAGCCAGTGCAAAAATATAAAAGCATTTTTATTACTGACCAAAAAAAAATCTTGATGGATATGGCAAAATAGAAGACATTCTGGGTGCAACTTAGTACTGTAAATCTAGGCGTTTGTTTTTTTCTTTGTGGTGCATCTTATTTTGTTAGTCTTGTTTGTTGAGGGTTTGTGCGTTTGTGTCCGTGACTGTTTTCTCAGATAGTTCTTGCGCTATTCGTAAAAAAAATATTGTATGCTGTACAAACGTGATATTGAATGTGATGCGCTTTGTTTCATACTAGTTTATACATTTTTAACTTTATAGATATAGAAAAGGTCATATTAAGATAAAGGTTCTTGGTTGATAAAAGGAAATCGTTCCCAAGTTGTATTCCATTTACTCGAACATGTATGTCCTCTGACCACAAATCTTGAACTTTATTCGCATTTGAAAGGAATTCGCATGTAATTTGGATAAATTTATCGAAATATGTGTAGCGTAAAATTATAAGACATTTGTAGTGGTGTTAAACCTTTTAGGAATCGGCGTCGAAGGAAATACTAAGACCTCGAATAGCTAAATATATTTTTGTACAGTATATAGAAGGAGATAAACTAAATTAACCCTCCCCCTACTCTTGCTTGAATCAAAGTAAATGCACGTTTTGTGTGAAATAAAGAATGACAAAGACAAATAGTCTGTATAGCTTTTAAATCTCTCGTAAATCCGTAGTAAAAGAAAATTAAGATGATGTTACAATTCTCAGAATTGCAACGGTTAAAAGAAACCGCGTTTCGATTTATGCTATGAACAGTGATAGAGGTTTGGCGCCAAATGTCGTTGGCATCATTCAACATTTAATATGTGTAAATATGATAAGTAAACATTTCATTTATCTTTTTGACATGAAAATTGGCCACAACAAATATTGTTATTTTGTAGAAGCGCAATCAAATAAGAAAGACAATTTATTACGCATATATATTTGGGTCTGTGACTGAGTTAAAACAATTCTATTGTTTTTACAAGATGAACGATTTAATCCTTTATTAGGGATGAATGATGGTTGTGACCATTTTTTGAAAATATAAATCTTCCCGAGAAGAGGAGCTCTATGATAAGATATAGGAAAAACATCCAAATTTAAAGCTAAAATATCTAGATTTTTTCTTTTCTTAATAATAGTTTATGGCTAAACAAATGATCAAGACATACAATTAAGATAAGTCTAAAAAATTGATTGTTGTTTGATTTTAATAGGTTGTTGTTTATTTGTTTGTTGTTTGATTTGAATAGGTTGTTTGATGTTTATTTGTTTGTTGTGTGAAATGAATACGTTGTTTGTTGTTTTTTTGTTTGTTGTTTGATTTGAATAGGTTTTTTGTTGTTTATTTGTTTGTTGCTTGATTTCAATAGGTTTTTTGTCGTTTATTTGATTGTTGCTTGATTTCAATAGGTTGTTGTTGTTTATTTGATTGTTGTTTGATTTGAAAAGGTTGTTTGATGTTTATTTGATTGTTTGATTTGAATAGGTTGTTTGTTGTTTATTTGATTGTTGTTCGATTTAGATAGGTTGTTTGTTGTTAATTTGATTGTTGCTTGAATTAATAGGTTGTTTGTTGTTTATTTGATTGTTGTTTGCTTTAAATAGGTTGTTTGTTGTTTATTTGATTGTTGTTTGATATGAAAAGGTTGTTTGTTGTTTATTTTATTGTTGTTTGATTTCAATAGGTTTTTTGTTGTTTATTTGATTGTTGCTTGAATTAATAGGTTGTTTGTTGTTTATTTGATTGTTGTTTGCTTTAAATAGGTTGTTTGTTGTTTATTTGATTGTTGTTTGATATGAAAAGGTTGTTTGTTGTTTATTTTATTGTTGTTTGATTTCAATAGGTTTTTTGTTGTTTATTTGATTGTTTGATTTGAATAGGTTGTTTGTTGTTTATTTGATTGTTGTTTGATGTGAAAAGGTTTTTTGTTGTTTATTTTATTGTTGTTTGATTTTAAAAGGTTGTTTGTTGTTTATTTTATTGTTGTTTGAATTAAATAGGTTGTTTGTTGTTTATTTGATTGTTGTTTGATTTGAAAAGGTTGTTTGTTGTTTATTTGATTGTTGTTTGATTTCAATAGGTTGTTTGTGGTTTATTTGATTGTTGTTTGATTTCAATAGGTTGTTTGTGGTTTATTTGATTGTTGTTTGATTTGAATAGGTTGTTGTTGTTTATTTGATTGTTGTTTGATTTCAATAGGTTGTTTGTGGTTTATTTGATTGTTGTTTGATTTGAATAGGTTGTTGTTGTTTATTTGATTGTTGTTTGATTTGAATAGGTTGTTGTTGTTTATTAGATTGTTGATTGATTTGAAAAGGTTGTTTGTTGTTTATTAGATTGTTGTTTGATTTGAATACGTTGTTTGTTGTTTATTTGATTGTTGTTTGATTTGAAAAGGTTGTTTGTTGTTTATTAGATTGTTGTTTGATTTGAATAGGTTGTTTGTTGTTTATTTGATTGTTGTTTGATTTGAAAAGGTTGTTTGTTGTTTATTAGATTGTTGTTTGATTTGAAAAGGTTGTTTGTTGTTTATTTGATTGTTGTTTGATTTGAATAGGAATCAGGCGCATATTGTAATTGTATCTTGACTGTTTTTATTTATTTCATTTAAGTGATTCTATAGTATGCTATATTATATTAAAAGACATGAAACCAAAAGGAAAAATGTACGGAATGTACAATTATGAAATGAATAAAATAAGGTATTTTCTTATCAGAAAATGTGAACGATAGCTTTTATTTCATAACATTATTTACCCAAGCTTGCCAATTTGCAAAATAGTTTATTGCCATAGATTGTAGTATACTGAGATACAATGTGAACAATCTGAAACCTATTGCACGGGTTGGTCAATATCAAACATGCACTAACCACACGCAGACTTCCCCAGGCGTTCCGGTTTCCCTAAATTTGATTTTGTTTATTACACGGATACAACAACCGTGTATAGCTATCTATAAAAATTTTAAAAAAAGATGGTCTATATTCCGTAAAAGAGAATAAAATATCATTTATAAACTTTCTCCCTGTTTATAGCTTTGTTTTCCGTTCGGTGCGTGTCCGCAGGCATTGTGAACCGTACTTGATATCGACATAGCAAGGAAACAAAATTGACTTCGAGGTCGTCGCTCAACAGTTTCCAATATGGTGTGTCTGTTGAGAGGAAAGACCGTTCTATTAATTCGGTAGAACGGGCCACGTCTCTAGATGAATGTGATTTGGTGCCGTCCACCAGGACAAATTAAAGTCGATCTGTTAATCTCCATTTATGTATATTATATCAAGCTTGTCAGTATATGGAACATCATTTGGCTGCCGTGATGAAACTTAATCACGCTTCACGCAGCCGACAGTCTGACAAAATGGACGATTTCGAAGTAACATCGCTTCTACATTGATTTTGTTCTCAATAAAAACCGGACAGTAGATGTGTATAAAAGTTGACTAATAGTTCCTCTGTTTAAACAATTATTCGTCTTTCATAATTCATTTGATGGTTCATCATGCATAGAACGTAAAATGTCTATGGAAAAAACTAACGTAAAGCGTGAGCTATTTGTGATTTCATTCTAGCCATCTACAATTCATTGAGACAAAAGCAGCTTTAACGTAAAAATGAAAAACGATATTTTGAGGCTTTTAACAAAAAGAGAAATAATTCAAATTGACGTAATGAAGTTAAAGTTGGCAAGTTTATCTTTTTCAAATGTAATAAAAAGTATTAACCTGTTGTTGATAAAATTCAAAACTGGCTTTACTTTGATATACAGAAAAATTACCTGATTTTCTGATACTGAAAACCTCATTTATTAAGTGTAGATCGTATATATATGTCAAAATTACTAATTAGTTTAGGACTACAAGGAGCTATAAAACAGTAAATTTGTCCAAAATAGATAACAGAAGCAATTAACGAAATCTTGCACGTGCATGTTGGAGAAAAAATATGATATTTGGTTCTCATACTCGGCAGTTTAAAAAAAGCAAGACCTGACAGCGCACGATATAGAGGGGATGTTTTTATTAGGGAATGACTTTGGCAGACAATAGATTTAGAACCTCGTGAGACATATCTAATTGGGCACATGCAATTATTAGGGTGAAATCAAACTTCGCTGCTTTGGGTCGGAAAGGGGGGGGGGCGGACAACACGAGCGTGTGCACAGTAGAAAGAGGAAACGAACGAAGGTCAGACCAGGGGTGGGGCATTTAGACATTAAAGCATGAAATCATTTTGATCTCAATCGCGCTTTACCATAATGTTTTCCAAATATAAAAGTGATACTGAGATCAAAAGTAAGCTGGTCTTAGTTTTAAATTAATTGCCCACTGCCTCGGGGCCATAAAACTGAGACGAGCTCACTTTTGCTTTTAGTTATGCAATGAGTGATCTGCCTATAGATGCATGTAGGAAACAGAATACACTCAACCGTAAGCGTTTACACCTTTTAAAAATATAATCCTGATAAAAAAATTAGTATCACATAAACGTCCTGAACCGCAGGTAAAGAGATAATGATGTTACATTGTATGAAAACTAATATCTGTGGCTCTGTAATTAAATTACTTCTTTTTTTACTTATTCAAAAGGTGCGAAAAGTTTTATAATAGATTAATGTTTATATGCACAAGTATGCACAAGTAATTTAATATCTCCAATTTGACACTAAAAAGTTCTGAATATGAACTTTTTATAGATTAGTATAAAAAACAGAACCAACGTGGTAATTTCTTTACTTGAATTATTTCTCGAATAAATCAAAAGTTATTGGTTGTAGCATTTTTCCTTAAATTGGCGTATGTTTGTATAGAAAACCAAAGTAATTTGTGTAAATCAGCTGATCATTTTTGGTTTATTATTCCTACTTATAACCAACCATATTTAGAACAAACATTGTACAGCATTTATGATATACAATTGCCTTAATATTTTGATGTGTTTCAAAATGCAACTATTCTATAGACAAATCAAACGAAAAAAACTAACACATAGATTGAAGCGCAAAGCTATCAATAGCATTTAACGGACTATTAGGTAGGGTTGCTGAATAGAACCTAGAAATTTTTTTTTTAAAGTTGCTCAAATTGTAAACAAATCAGAAGTGTTCTAATTACAGTCAAAGTTAGTCATTGTATATTAAAATGTGAAAAAGAAAATTCTTATTGATACACTTACTTAAATAAATAAACATTTTTCACAAGTTATGATATATTAGACAACCTGTTTTATGAAGCGACATTCACGTCTGCTTTAAAATAAGTTAACCATAAAACTGACTTTTTTATGATTGAGTGTTGGATGAAAAATGGGAAACGTAAAATTATACGTGGTTTGTTTTCTAACAAATTTCCACCCAAAAGTGTGTCGGTGATAATGAAAAATAATGTGTTAAATACGGACCATAAAACACGTGCAAAACAAAGCTTTTAAAATAGGATGAATCTCGGAATGAATTAGCTTTTACCACAGGCAACAGGGTAATTGAAAATGAAATAGATAATCCTGTTAGAAATTTGGCATCCGCGCAAAACGCACATATATAAAAACTTGAAAATGTTTAGGGTTATTAGAAAAAGCAATTTAACATATGTATGCCAGTATTGAAACAGGCTGTTTTCTATTTCCCGAGAACCCCCCTAGGCGTGCAAATGTTTTCACTTCAGCATAGCTGTGTTTGCTTTGCGAGCGTCAATTGTTTTACCAAATTGTGCAATGTTTACGCAACGTAGAAAAGATCCCTGTCGATCTAGCATCACGGCAATTGAACCTTAAACAATGCAGGGGTGTGCAGCGGAGAGTTTTTACTCATTTGACCGTGATTTAGAAAATTGACAATTACTTTTTGTATATATGATTAAAATGTTTTTGCAACAAAATCACATTAGTGAAAATGAAGCGAAATTTCGCGGAGCTGTTAGTGTGATCTATTTAGTCTATTGTCGTTATTAAACGAGTCTGGAAATGTATAGTATTTAGATTTCTGAACAGCATGCGCGGCGAAACGATTCAACAAATATATAGCAATTAACTGCCTAATAACAATTAGCGGCTGGGCGCTGTCAGTAATTGAAATGTTTCAGGAGTAAATACTTGGAACGGAGTGGAATTTCTTGTTAATTTTCAAAATTTATGATGATCTCAAATACTCTCTCAAAACAAAAACTTGGCTCATCTTTCATTTCTTTGTTATTAGGCATCAAACATAATAAACAACACCAACAAACAAGCTGTTTTCTTTCATCGGTTTGGGTTGAACAGGTTTGAAATACGCAACTGAATCTTTACTGTTAGTAATCAGTTGCTACATTCAAACCATTTTAATCAAAGTCGATTGGGTCACAATGAACGGTAAATTAATGTATATGTAAGTGCACATGTGTTTAAAGTATCATCATTTTGTTTAATGAAATACTACCAATCTTTATGTTACATGTATTTCAACTGTTGGTGTGAATATTTCCTTGAGATGTTTATACACTACCTTTATCATAAACAAGAGGCCCATGGGCCACATCGCTCACCTGAGGAACAATAGGTATGATAAAGTCAGCTTAATGGAGTCATAATACAAACAATCTGGACAATGTACAATAATACATGTAGATCCTGTATAAATAAAATCCATTTTTCCCCCTGGATATTCTTATGTTTATAATCATTAGTCCCTTTTCTAACACAATGATTTTGTAACGTGCAATGGGGTCACTGCCTGTGATCCCCGCGGGCCCGTACCGGAGATAGACTGGGATAGCCCTGATTGCTGCCAATATTTACAAGAGCAGACTTTAATCACCGCTCCTGCACATATATAGGGACTCAACGTTATGCAGGCAGGGATGACCGCATACCTACGCAACTCAACAGGTACCAACGTTAAGGCAAGCAGGGAGTGCCGCACACTGCGCTAGAAAGGCCAGAACACCAGCAGGGATGAACACACACTAGTGCTCCGCCGCAACCACTGCCATTACAAGCAGGGATGACCGCACTCTTGTATTAATGCGATACAGGGCAGGGGTGACAACATACTCTGTATCGTAAGTTAGAAAACACGAAAAGAGATAGAGCAGGGATGTCCACACACTCATTCTATCCCAACCTGTTCAAGTTTAACCCCAAACAGTCTCTCAATGTAACTCAATAGACACTGTCCCTATATATGTGCCGGCCTAAAATAATTCATAGTATCTAAAAATTGGAAATCAAAAATAAACAAACTTATCCGTCCTAACCCAAAAATACTTTTGCAGAACAATATATATACATTGAATAAAAATAATCATCACAATAATTGGATAACAGTGGATGCATTAATTAAAATAATCAAGAATCAATAAGTCAAGGGAAATAACTCAATACAGTAATACAAAAAGATTCTAATGAAAAAATAGATGCCTGCTTCAATTTTATAGTCATATCACATGTTGAGTATTGCAGTCCTCAAAAAGATCCTTTACAATTGTTTATATATGGGATATTTAGCTACATCAAACTTTGAACCTTCTTGTGAGGCCAAAGAATTGTCCTGGAGCCAAAGTCTTAACAATTACAAAGAATCATCTTGCTGATTAGTTTCTGAGAAGAAGAATCTTAAAGATTTACTCTATATATTCCTATGTAAAACTTTAACCCCCCCCCCCCCCCATGTGGCCTCACCCTACCCCCAGGGATCATGATTTTCACACTTCCACACAAGTTTCAGCTTTTTTGGCTGATTAGTTTCTGAGGAGAAGATTTTTAAATATTTACTCTATATATTCCTATGTAAAACTTCGACCCCCCAGTGTGCCCCACCTTACCCCCAGGGATAATGATTTTCACAACTTTGAATCTACACTGCCTGAGGATGCTTCCACACAAGTTTCAGCTTTCCTGGCTGTTTGTTTCTGAGAAGAAGATTTTTAAAGATTTACTCTATATATTCCTATGTAAAACTTTAACACCCCCCCCCCCATTGTGGCCCCACCCTACACCCGGGGGTCGTGAATTTCATAACTATGAATCTACACTACCTGATGATGCTTTCACACAAGTTTCAGCTTTCCTGGCTGATTAGTTTCTGAAAAGAAAATTTTTAAAGATTTACTCTATATATTCCTTTGTAAAACTTCGACCCCCCATTGTGGCCCCACCCTACCCCCCGGGGATCATGATTTTCACAATTTTGAATCTACACTACCTGAGAATGCTTCCACACAAGTTTCAGCTTTCCTGGCCGATAAGTTTCTGAGAAGAAGATTTTTAAAGATTTACTCTATATATTCATATGTTAAAATTTGACCCCCCCATTGTGGCCCCGCCCTACACCTGGGGGTCATGATTTTCACAATTTAGTACCTACACTACCTGAGGATGCTTCCACACAAGTTTCAGCTTTCCTGGTCTTATGGTTCATGAGAAGAAGATTTTTGAAAATTTCTCGAAATTTTTCATAAATTCCTAATTATCTCCCTTTGCAAAAGGGCGTGGTCCTTAATTTTCACAACTTTGATTCCCCTTAGGCTAAGAATGCTTTGTGCCAGGTTTGGTTGAAATTGGCCCAGTGGTTCTTGAGAAGATGTTGAAAATGTGAAAAGTTTACAGACGGACAGACGGACAGACAGACAGACGGACGACAGACAAAATGTGATCAGAATAGCTCACTTGAGCTTTCAGCTCAGGTGAGTTAAAAATGTATTTATTAATATTACTTAAACACGTGGTAGTGCTTGTTTATTCTTTACATCTATTGGTTGTTATTATTGTCACCAAGTCAGGTGACATAGATATTCATGGCACGGGCTATGAATGACCGTAAAAGTTATTGTGTACTAGTAATTAAAAACCATTCGAAGGCTCTTTTTCGTGCAGTCATTAAAGTCCCACTTTCCCACCTATTGCTTCGTAAAATATATAGATGTACGCACTGTCTAAAATATGTAATTTTATTTTGTAGATGTGGAAGATGGGGTTTTGAAGGGAAGAAATTATTGTTATATTGAATTAATTAAAACTGCACTTTCAGAGCGCTTCATATCCTAGTTTATTTCATAAATATTTTATGTTTGTTTGAGTGAAACGGATAAGAACATTATGAAAGTACACCACTTTAATACGGCGATTAAAAGTAACAATCAGAAGTTATAGTAATAGTTTTCTGCTTATTGTGTAGCAAATTCTGGTCCTTCTCACCAGTAAGTCCTCGAACACTTTGTAAGAATTAAGATGATACTACTCGCTGACATACTCGCTGGCATCATATCAGATAAGTATTTGTATTTATGCATGCAGTGGTGTTACTTTATTTCTTTGATTGGTCCAGTTGCAGGCTTTCACCACCGTATTCATAAGTCGACATTTGAAAGAGATGAAACACGAATACTCTTCAAACTCATTTCCCTGATTCCAAAGTTCTTATGTGGACCATAACTGTAGAAGCGATATAAAGTATCAAAGCAGATGATGGTATTTTTCTTTAGTGCCTGAAGGACGGTTAATAGATGAAAAGTTTATCATAAATAAAGTATAAACGTATGATATATAACTTACAGTTGTCATAATTTTGTATCACATTTCCCGTTTAGGTCTATGATCAGAGGCGTCAAGTTGTAATTACAGATATAGACTAGAGCAGAGCTCGTGGCAAAGCCACGAGTAGGTCTTCCGTTGTTGCTGCGAGTTGAAAATGTATGTGATATGGTGTCAATAAATTATAATGACTAAACTTTCAGTTCTGCTTTTGTTATAAAAATGTGTTGTGATTGAAAGCCTGTATATAAAACGTGTTTTGAAAAAGAAAGAAAGTAAATGTTTAAGGAAAACTATCTGTCGAACACAGTTTATGTAATCGTTTCAAACATTTTTTTAAAAATGAGATGTTTAATGGGGAGTTAAATTTTCAGAGGGTAGCAAGCATTGTTACATGTACTCATGATTCATGTCAGGAATTGTGTTTTTGGGGAGTTGATTTTAATCATCTCTCCTATGCAGTTACTCTAGCAAACCGAAACTGAAAGTGTGTTTGCACCTAAGCACAAATCATCGCCGCTGACAAGACTTCGTTCTTGAAAATAATCGATAAATTCGATGTTATATACGCTGAAGCATTTTTTAAAGGAAACTTATTTATAAATACCTTGGAAATAGTCAGATTTTTAATGGTACGAACAATTAGAAGTTTTTTGTAGTCGTGTGTATTCCTACGCCAGAGTTCAATATATAGTTTCGTTCAACCATCGGCTGTCTCCTTACATCTCCGGCAAGTAGAGAGTCAGTCTATATTTAGAGGTCGCATCATCAAGCTATCACGTGACCTGGTATCTCTTACTTGTCGGAGATTAACGGAGACAGCCGAAGATCTGGTTGAACGAGACTAGAGTTCATTATTGGTTGGATCCATACAATTTTTGAAATATTTGGAATACCAAAACACAGTTTGATGAAATCAATTCTATTTCAAAATATAACACAACATGATTCATTAGAGGTTTTCTCGAAATTCTTGTCGGAAAAGTCAGAGAAATCATATTATAAAAATGTGCATAATTTAAATGCAGATTACAAACTACTTGCCAAGCAAACTAGCATATCGTTGATTTTAAAATAAATAATATTCGATAAAATCAACTCCCGTCAGTACATCAGTATTTTGATTTAAAAACCGAACCCGCCTACAAAACACGTAACCTTTTCTGTAAGATAACTTCTTTATTTAAAAATATTTCTAAATTTTTTAAAACTATGTGCAAGTTTAGAATTGTTGCGTGATGACAAAATTTACAGACCCTGAAACGTACTACTACACCAAAAACGTGCGACTTACGTGCGACAAACGTTTCGTGTAGACCGTTTAGCGTTTCGTGTGATTGTGAAGCGTTTCGTGTAAACCGTTTACTGTTTCGGGCAAAGCGTGTAAATCGTTTCGGGCAAAGCGTGCTAGAACCGCGTGAAACATTCATCAGATTTCATTTGGAACTCTCTGACAATTTAATTGTTTCAAAATGGCGCCCGTGTTTTACATTACTTTAAACTGTTTGTGATTGGCAAAACTCTTTTGTACATGTAGATATTTTAATGAAAAAAATTCTACAAGAAATGATGAAGCTTTTAATAGGCATTTCCTCCAGAAAAGTTGTTACGTAGTGTTTTGACTGACTTTTGTCCATTCAGATTGTAGAAGGCGGAGTTGAGACAATACTGGTCGTGACTTAATTTGAGAGAGAGAGAGAGAGAGAGAGAGAGAGAGAGAGTTAACTGGTTAATGGAGTAAATTATAGATGACGCAGATGCGTGAACTACCTATCAACAATAGTTATCGTATAAAGTGAAAAATCACGGTCTATAGTATGTCCCAAGTTATTGTTTCCATCAATTTTTGATGATTTTTAATAAAAATACACATACCTGTGAAAGAAACACAACTGAAATTGATGAAAGGGAATATATCAAGATATCTTTATTGAACAATTTTCACTCATAAAATTTCACAGGAACGAAAACAATTTTCTTACGGATATTTATAATGGGAAATGTTTACATCTTTTCTTCATTCGGAAGTAATCGGGATACCTCGCGCAATTTTTTAACGTTATCATCCGGGCTTATCAATGGCTGATGCAATGCAAAATCCCCTTAGACTTTCAATATTGGGATGTGTATTGAAACCTGAAGCGGTAGAGGGGGCGTTTCAACACATAATCTGGACATTTTTCATATACATGTAAGTGGATGAACGTAGTTTGAGCACTAAGGAATTTACTATTATTGAATCATATATTGAATATATCAAGCAAAAAGTGGTGGAAGAAAAAACTCGGGACATAGTATAGTATATCTTATAAATTTATGAAACTTTGAAGTGTTTTGAAATTCTTTAACCAGGGAACAACGATATCTAGATATACATCAGTAATAGGATAAGGTAATGTCAAACATCGAAGACTGTACGAATATTTAAGAAACTGTTTTTATTACAAGTGTTACCGTTAATAATCAAATCAAAGTTTGACGAATCTTTCTGGAATTAAACATAGGTTGTAAATTTACTTTGTATAAAAACTTTCTTCATGGTTACTCAGTGTGAAACATTCTTTACCTTAGACGTTTTACTTTTCCACTAAGCATCCGCCTTCCTTGCCTTTCCTTTACACTACATCTAAATTCATCATGTTCATAAGTGATCATTCGTTCGCATTTCAAAATATTTAATGTCCGTATTCTCGGACTCCATGCTCGGAAATTTAGTTGGATATAAGCTACGTCATTCTTATCCATGTGCATGTTGTCGATGGCGCGCGGCCGAAGAAATTTTCACCATCGTTTTTAAAACGCTTTAAAGTTATACAATATAGGATATACATGTAATTTTTATATACAGACTTTAATTAATTTGTTTGCAAGTTTATAACTAATGATTATTCCTTTATCGGCACCACTTATAATCTCTCTCTCTTTTCTTTCTCTCATTCAAGTCACGAGCGGCAATGTCTTAACTCCGCCCAGCTACGATCTGATTGGACAAAGGTCAGTCAAAACATTAGGTATAAACTTTTCTGGAGTAAACCCCTAAAAACGCTTCAATGTACTTCGCTGTAACTTAAACGATCATGTTTTTATAAGCATATATATTTTTTTATTTATTTACATCGATAACTCTTACTGAGACCATTTGACTGTGTACAAGCAGGACACATAACCTCGGACATCGGGTGTCTTCTGCACCTGGCTGAACCTGTCAATCAAACTCTGTGTATTTGTTTTCATTGGATTGTCAAGCGTCTCTTTTTTTTTGTCAATAGCCAATGGAAAATTAATGACTTCAAGGTAATCGGAATCAGTATTTGATGAAGCATACAATTTAAATTACAAAAAATATATTAATTATCTGAAAATTATTTAAACCACTGTTAACGGAAAACAAAGAGTCTTAGAAGTAATTAACACACAGGGATTTGCCTACAATGTACACAGTCATGCAATTACTAGTAATTATTATGGGAATCTTTACGCATGGTATTTAATTCGAACAGATTATAATAATCTATACACTGTACGCCGTTACACATGTACGAAGCGCCGGTAATATATACGAATATTGAGTCAAAAAATTAAATCATTTTTATTTCTTGTTCTTTTCAATACAATGTGAAATTACTTTCAGAAAAAAATTCCGAAATATTAATTACAACTTTCTTTTTTGTGTAATCATTTGATTTTTTTCTGAGGTACATGTATATATATGTACAGAACATACTTATTTACGAATGATACGACATAGGAAAAAATAATCGGTTGTTCGTAGAACATTTTTATCTTACGAATGTGACTAATTTAATTTTAAATATTTTTCAACATTATCAATGTAAATAATATCAGGTGTATTTACTGTTTGTGTTTTTACATCGTAATCTCTGAAACCAATAAAAATACTAATGTTAGCAGAAAAATCAAATCCCGCCGAATACTGAAAAACCGATTTCAGTTTGCAATCATACGGATTTTATTTTTGGTATTGACTATTGAGTTACGGTAACTTTTTTTCTGGATGATTTTATTATTTATTATTTTATGTAAAAGCACAATGTCAACTGTTACTCAATTATATAACAATTGATGACCTGGGGCTATATATGTTCAGAGCTGTGTGCGCTGAAGCGACACAAGATTCTCGGTCGCACGTGGCGATTGAATTTACACAGACTGACCGAATAAACAAACGGGTAGGAAAGTGAAACAAAATGTTACACATGAAAAGAAGCCACCAAAAATGATTTTCGATAGATCTTGACAATTAAAAAAATCCAGCGCGAACTCCTGTCAGCGGGACGGGAGGGGGGGGGGGGGGCGGGCAATGAGTTCGCTTCTACAAAGAAACGAACGACCATGTAGAAAAACTACAGAAGGGATTAATATGTGACCGATAGAATCTAATCTAAAGTTGTTTAAAATTTATGTGAAAATTTAAAAAAAAAAAATCATCGAATGCCTCAATTCAGGACATTTTTTTTTATCGTGCTAGCACCTACCGCAAACATGTTACATGGAGCTTTGATTATAATTTGATTTTTAAACTACCTTGTACGCTATCTATAAATCAATGCTTAATCAACTGTACAAGTTTAATGAATTTATCTTTTCATCTTTCTTTTCATCCTAAACGAATATACTAGTTGAAAACATAATAAAATGTAGTTGTGTCCGTGCAAAATATGAAACATGAACGCGTGATAAGGTACATGTAGAAGAACACGAAGTTCTCCTCAGCCATGTGCGAGGGACGATCACCATTTAAAGCTTTACTATTTCTGTGTGTGTGGGGGGGGGGTGATTTAAAACATTATTTGTACAGTGTTTAAAATATTTTACATTAACAAATTTAACTAACCATTAATTTATGTCTTACGATGTGTACGATTTGGAGTAATATCGCTCATTAATATTCATTTACACTCAAATCTTCAATTGAATAAATACAAGATGGAGTTCCCGTTTTTACGGCTATATTAACTCAAACACGTTCATATGCATGTAAGTGTGCGTCGCGGTGTGAGAATCTTGTCTATTAAATAACCGCTTAATTACCGCTAGGTAGTGCAGCCGTGGCTGATCTCATCGGCCGTGGGCGAAGGATATATTACGTAAAGGTACATGTACAACGCACAGACAGGCACAGCTCAGAACCCAGGAAGATTTGAAAAGTTTGCAGTATAATGAACATACTCTATCAAATAGAAGTTATTTATTTTAAACTTAAAACCCATAATTGATCTGTGTCTATTATTGCTTTAGATTGAGAATGACATTGCCTTTATTAATTAACTGAACGATTTCTTAATTGACACCCAATCGTTTAATCCATAAAAAATTGTGTGTAATCAAAACGAAACCAATTCTTGAGTTCGCGGCTAAATAAACTCATACATGTATATGAGAGACACAGCTCTCGTGTATTAGATAACCGCTGACCGCTAGGTAGTCCAGCCGCGAGCATGGTGACCGATATTCTCGGCCGCGGGCGAGGGAGAACTTACGTAATGGTACACATACACACAGCTCTGATTCAAGGTAGATTTTAAATGCATGGAGTTCATAAATAAAATGTAATGCATAGAGTTTTTTAATTCCATATTTTGTGGTTTACTAGAAAAGAAAAAGAATGTTTTGTTTTCCAATTGCCGTTTTTAATGATTGTGCACTATAAGAACTTAGCAACAATGACTTAAACTCCTAAAAAAAAGGCATGTATTCCAACAACAAAAAAATATTCTAATAAATTATTGCCTCCTGTATAAACCAGCATACTTTCTGCGGCAACTTTATGCCAGTTGTACGCACAAAGACTTTCGTTTACTTGTCAAATGAAAACAGGTACATGTCAACATGTAAAGCTTTTTACACTCATACTACACAAATCACTTACAAAATAATATTGTTACGACCTTTATGAGATCCCAACACACAACCTTTCCAGCGACAACCATATCAAAATCCTAACCGTTTTTGAGTTATAAAGCAAACACTTTTAGGGGCTATTGGCCCTTAATTTAAGGGTCCAGCCCTTTTTTATTGGTGTCAAATAAAAGCCCTTGGTATTCTGCACAACTTTTATTCTACATGTTTTAACAAATTATTTTTCGTTTAAAAGATATAAAGGAAAATATGTCTAAATTTTTGCAATTTTTTGAATCCTGTTTTTTGACCCCCTACCTTTTTCTAAATAAGGAAAGTAATCGAAAAACAAAAACCGATGTGCACCACTACAATGTCTCTGCTATTCAAATTCGTTGGATTCCCATTCCCTGCTATCATAGTCTCGGAGCCTTTGTCTGGAAACAAAAGGCCCTAAAAATTTTTAAAAGGGGAATAACTCTTTAACCAAAAGGGAATTCTAAATTTTATGAATTGCTTAAGATAGTGTTTTGTAAAGTACATTAGCCCTGCAAATTTGAGCAAAAACCGTTCAGAAATGAGCAAGATATGAAGCCTCAAAGTTCGCGTCTAGGAAACAAAAAAAAAAAAATAAGAAAAATCTTAACCCGCACAATAATAGAAAGGTCTTCCGTTTCCAACGGAAGACCTTAATAACCAATAGATAAAAAAACCAATCAATATATACACAAAGACTCAAACTATTCATTGAAATAATACTTCTTGCCATCTTAAGTTGACATCCGTGTATATATTCAAAGTAACATAACTCTCTTCTGGCTGCCTTAAACACATACAGTGAAACCTATTTAATTCATACGCCTTTGTTGTCAACCAGGATCCAAATTAATAAAGCATCCGGCATATAAATTAAAATTCCAGAACTTCTTAAACCATATACATGTATTACAGGGCATGGTCACCATTTTAAACAATAACTTTCAAAATTTAATTTTCCCAATTTAAATGTTTATATTGCTTCATTAGTGTATATCTAATACAAACCAAAATTTTGAGTATCAGTTGTCGAGATACAAGCGCGAAACAGAGCTCGCAATTCCTTGTTATGTAAACATAAGACTCGTGCATTGTTTTTATTTACATTGGTCAAATTTTTTGGAAGAAGTTCACTTTCAAGCAGATTATTTTTTTTGCTAGTTCGTTATGAATACAAATATACGGTTTTTAGTGTTCATTTCGATTTTGTTTTAAATCAAGTGATTTTTTAGCACTCCGTCTTTAAACGAAATCGGGGCACTAGCTTTGTTTACTTAACGAAACGTTTTGAGCTCTGTGTCTTCCTTAATAAAACCCGACGACTGTCATTAAAAGTTTGGTTGACCGTTGGAAATACTTTAATAAAAACATAACAAATATCAAAAATGGAGAAATAAGGGTTTCAAAGTTTTAGCTAAAATCTTGACCATGCCCCTTTAAAGATTTGTTCCAAACTTTCAAACTGTAAAATTACATGTAGCGAGGATCTATCAAACCTTTGAGAAACAATAATGGACAAAGTTTTAAATCAAAACTCCAAAGGTAAAATACAATAATCAGAAGCAGAGCAAACACGAACCTCTTCATCAAATAGAGCTAGAGGTAGCATCAGGTGCCATGGAGGAGTGAACATCCTCTGGGGAAAACGAAAAAATCCGTAGACAATTCGGTAAATAATAACGACCTAACAATAAGTATGAAAAACGTCAGTCAGCATTCAACTTAGCGGAAGATTGTATTTTCTGACATGGTCGTTGTATACGATTTATTCATTACTGTTTTTAAAGGGAGTTGGACTGCTGAAATAAGTATCTTGTGATAAATATTTCCGTTAATAATTTTTTTTTCAAATAAGATACTCTAATTTTTATTTTAAAACAAAAATTATACCGAGATCTATTCGAGTCATACTAAGAATATTTCAGTAACAAAACACTAGAATTATTCTCTTTGATAGTTAAACTACACGAGAGTTAACCTTTTTTTATTCTTTTAGTCAAGAGTGTATATTTTCTCGTTAACCAAAATCCTAGTTTTCATTGGAGTTTTAGTGTCATGTTACAGCCACGGATGCTTGAATTGGAGGAAGTAGTTGCATGTACAAATACAGTATAGTTGGACATCAGAAAAGGAAGAACAGTTCACAACATTCAATGATCAACATTTAAAAGTATTTTAAAAATCGGGTAATATGTAGTTATTTGCGAAGTTATTTGGTATATGTTTTAACATGGGGCATCATTTAATTCTCCTTTTTGATCATCTATTATTTAGTTAAGTGATTTTTTAATCTATTATCTTTTTGGATTGCATATTTTGCTATTGCTATCGTTCCTGTACCTTCTAATGTTACTTAAATCAAATCTGAGTTTAAAATAATATATCTTTTTTATTTTTGGTTAAGAAAATTCACAAAGAAAAAAGACAGTTTGACGTTTCATGCTTAAACTGTGGTTGATTATTTAATTCATTTACTAGTATTTCAGCTAAGATCTAACCAACATGTACGTGCATACATGAGAAAGATAATTATTCACCAAAAATTCTTCCCTTGCTATAGAATTTTGGACTTTTACTGTTGTTTTGGGGGATTGGGTTTTTTCTTCTTCTTCTTCTTCTTCTTCATTGTGGCATCAAATAAATTGAGCGCAGGTGACGAACGTCCAACGTCGAACTTAATAAATACCACGCAATTAGTCGTGTCACGATAACTGATGACAATTAATAAGCGTGTACAAGTTCATCATAATTCAATATTTCCCGTCGCCGGCAGACACGTCATTTCCCGGGATGCTGGGGAATAATGCTGACTGTTTTTGACGTCTTTAGTCATATTGTGTTACTATTAGAAGCTCCTGCTTTAACCCTGGAGATACGGTTGTCTTTAATGATATTTTCTTAGAAAGACCTATTTCCGGTGTGTAATTAATACTTATTTCGGAAAAAAAGAACGGAGATCTGGGATTGGCTTGATCCTAAGAAATGTCTAGTTTATGTAAAAGGTGTCCTGTTCCCCATAGGTTTATGTCGTTTTAAAGTCAGATGCCCGCTGTGATATGATTTCTTTACGTCAGCTGACTGATCGGTTCCCGAATGATAATGCCAGTTTGACGAGATTTGAATCAGGCTCGCTGTTTATAAGAAAAAAGAATGCGATAAATAAACAATCTCCATTGCAATCCGTCCTATGTACAAATAGTTAAATGTGCCTTTTTACTTTAGTTAAATCATATGTATTATTTTATTTTTTCATTGTTTTTACCTTTTCTTAACATTTGAAAATAGCAATTTATTTTTGGTTCTTACGAAAGAACAGGTACAAAACTAGATTACACGTACATCGAGTTTGTGAAGATCTTTTCATTATGATATTTTACAATTTAACGAATCTAATGAATACTTAATAATTCACAGAAAAACTGGAAAGTTCAGTACACACTTTGTTTATTCATCGGTCTTCGATGTCCGTACTTATACTTGATATGCGCAAGCTTTATCATAGTTGTTCAATTCGATATATACTGCCGTTAACATTTCACTGCCTAACTTCTTATCGCAACTGGTCCGCATAACATATTGACATACATTTGAGGATATAGTTTTTGTGCTGCTCACGACATAATTTAAAACAAACTATTTGCTAGATTTTTAATAGATGTGTGACCCTATAAACAGAAATATAGGTTATCATCTAGAAATAATTAATGTTTTGAAAACATGACAGGTAATTGATGGGTGCAAGTCAAATAATGAACTTCAGTGTATTGAATGAATTAATTTATTTACTGAGTACTCGAGTTCTTTCTTCAGTATTCGATACTCAAGTAATTGGTTTCAAGGCTTCAAGCATCTTATTCAAAGATTCTAGTAAAACTGGTTTTCTATGGAGGGAAGGGGGGGGGGGGGGGGGAAGTATACCTATAACTTCAATTTCACTCTTAATTTCCTTATTTTTTTACATATTACATGTACGCTCAAAAAAGTGGAGGGGGCAACTCCACGATCATTAATTTTTTATTTTGAAATTTAAGAAAAATGTTTGCTGCGAGAAAATGTGGGGGTGCCCCCCCCACCCTCTCTTCCCTCCGTCCGCCCTCGATGCTACTTGCCTGAAGTCGTTTTGCATAATATGTTTACTTACCAAGATCATGTATTCAATTTGCATGGTTAAAACTTAAACCACAATTGTGATGCCATTTGTTGATGCAACCTAAAAACATACCTTTTGCAATCTACTATGACCTTAACATCAACCTGAGACAAAAATACTTGACTGTCGCAGTAATTATAATACCCTTCAAATTAAATTGGAATATTTCAAGACAAAAAAACCAACAGAGACTTAAAGGCAATGGTTTAGGTCGTAATGCTTACCCGGTAATATACTTCTTTTATCTGTTTTCGGGTTTTCGGCCATCATGGGTTTAAACAAAACTGTATTCAGCATGCCAATGAACACCGTTTGCTTATTTCGTTTTACCTAAGACAACTTCTATTTAAAACACACCAGGTCTGGAACAATATCAGGTTGATGTATAACTCGGTATTATATCGTACTGTCAAACTGCAAGAACGGGTCAATGATATCAAAACCTTGTTCATCAGTAGGCCAAAAATGGATTGTCTTATAATTAAGGTAAAAATGTATTTTGTGAATTCTAATTTACTGGTTGGGTGTAAACAAAAGCATTCACAATGATGCATAGACAGCCGTTTAAACATAGCTATAGAAAACCGTGAAAAAATTCCTTCCTTTCTATAATTATACTAAGAGTCTAAAGACTCAAAATGAAATGAATGTATTTTATAGAGAAGGCTTACATAGGCATTGCCTACTGCCTAATCCGTTTATGTAAATGTATATTTGCATAATAAAATATGTTAAAATCAAATCGAAATGAATATATTTTGCCTTCTTCAAGCAGAATTTTTTACTCAACAAACGGTATTATCAAAAACCTTGGGGGGTTTTGATATTTTTTTTAATAAAATAAAGTCAAATACGAATGCCCAGCAATGGACTATTAAATCTCGTATTTCGAATGAGCCCGCCTTCTGGGCTTTCGTGATAATAGCTATGAACTTTCACAGAATTATTTATCCCGCTTTGATTACTCTTACCTATTGGTTAAAGCGAGATAACCCTATAGAAGCATGTCGACAAAAAAGTAGGCTTACGATATACATGTATTTACAAGGTACTCTTACCAATTGCATTTTCATGGAAAAGATTTCTTTTTATTCCCTTTTTTTTTGATACGGTAAGCCTAGTAGTAAAACAAAAGCTACAGATTACAGCGAGTTACATGTAACTTTGATTAATCATTTTATAAAAATATTAATAACACATCCCTGCGTAAGATAGTTAATTCCCTTTTATCCTCGATCACAATTAATTGGGATGAGTGGTATTCATATTATTATATTTTCAACTTTGGGCACGCATGTTTTAAAAGCACATTTAAAATAGAATTTCGTTTGATATATTGCCGTTTAGATGTTGCTCTAAAGACGGTAAGCCTTTCTTTAAAATCTAATCTTGATTGGATTAACTTTTCCGTAAGAAATATGGCGGTCAATATGGCAGCAGCGCCCACAAGCTGGACGACTTTTTATCTAAAAGTGCATGTACCCCTCATTCAACTTTCGTTTTTGACATATTTTCTATTTTTATTATTTAAGTATTAAAATTAATGCATGTACATGGTTTCGTCGTGTTTTCATCGTTCTCCCTTTATTAAATGTTCAATATCAAAACAGAAATTGGATTCAAATTCAATTAGAAAAATCGCAATCATTGAGTTTTCAAGAACATAATTAAACCTGTTTTCCTTTTAAGCCGTGGATAACTGATATTGAAGGTAAGAAAGGCCAGGTGTGTGAAGATATTATGCAGTAGATTACATGTTTTGTCCTATGTATTTGTTAATGTTTTTGGTTTTCATTTTTTTTTTATAATCATTTAAAAACACCAAGAAAACTTTCGTATTAACCTGTAAACATTGTTTACATATAAAATAAAGTCATAAATACTCAAAAGTCCCTGAAATCTAAATGCCTTGATCGGAAAGCACCTAACCATAATACCTTTTTCTCAATCTTGACCTTTCTAGAAGTAGAGGTACACTTAGTGACGCCTGTCATACTCACATACGCACAGTACCATTGAATGAATATTTAGAGTAACTGATATTGTTATAAAAAACATAAGTTAGCACATTTCATATAACTGGCGTTTTTATAACAGACATAAGATATCAAATCTCGGCAGTCACCTAATATATGAAATAGTGAAAAATGACAAGTTTTTAAAAATTACATTATTATTAACAGCGTAGACGCACTAATTATAATGTCCTAATATTATCACTTGAAATGGTGTAAAAACAAAAATCACAGGCTTGAATTTATGTTACTTCGTTTGTAGAAATCCAGAGAACATACATAGTTGTTGTGATGGATACAAATGGGGCGCTGTTAGAAGGGTTTGTGTAGGTTTGTCATGTGCAATAGTTAAGACATTCTTTATTTATTTTTAGAAAGAATTTTTATTCATTTTAGAAAGAAACTGCTCTCAAATATATTTACACAATGTGAGTCAGGTGACACAGAGATAGGATGTACCCTTAGATGCCTGTACCCTGTATATGGAAAACACTGACAGCAATTTTGTAGGTGTTCTATTTTGGAGTGTGACTTTGTTTTGGGGGTGTCTTTAAAGCAAACACAGTGATATATCATATCATCAAAATAGCGTATTTAAATTTAAAAAACAAATTTGTTTTTATATAACAAAATACAGAGGAAATTAGCTTTACTGTTCAAGATGTTCCATTTAGAACCATCTCGATGAGATCACAATAAGAAACGCAGGCGACTATTTCCATGAAGGTCAGATATAAAATTATATATAATTAATCGTATGATAACTTTTATGTTAAAGTTCTACGTGAGCATTGGTGTTTTATATTTCTCAGTATACATCAAAAATTAAATTGATACTTTTCACAGTTCTGTACTAAAAATGAAAGCTAAAAATAATTTCAAGTAAATAGAATTTTTAAAAAGAAAAAAAAACTTAGATTTTATTATCTAGATTTATAATTTTGGAACAATAAAATAAATCGCGGAAAATTGAAAGTATCAAACTTATGCTTTCAGTTCGTCAGGATTCTATCAACTGTTTTGAGACATATACGTTACATGTTCTTAATTTTATTTTCCACATAATAATTTGTCGCATTAGTTTAGAGATTGCTATTCATTACTAAAGAGGGCTAGTTGATGGTCGTGATAATTTTAGGCTATTTATACCTTCTTTAAATCAAAAGATGTATAAAGATATAGAGAAAAGTTCATAATTTAAAGTTAAATATTTAGTTTTTCTTCAATAAATCATAGTTAATGGCCAAAATATGAATTTTAACGGTTTTAGGCAGATCCTTTTTGCATATTTAGAAATAAAAATTTCATAAATTTCTCTAGATTTAATAATCAAATAAAACGCTGTACGCTTTATGAAAATGAAATGTTAATTGTTTAAAAATAAATGAAAGTAAATGTTACAAATAGTGTGTCAGATTAGCTGTGTACACATAAACATGTCTTTATCTCTTTGTGATGATAGCCATCATCACAATTTATCTTATCTTTCATTTGTTTTAGAGGAGTTTGTAATAATGCTATTAATATATGTGTATGAAGATAAGAAAAAAAATTATTATTTATTTATTGATAAAACTTACTTTGGAATCATTTAAATTTGTTACGACAAATTATCTATGACTGTTTTTTATAGGCTTTACGTAAACACCGAAAGACAAAGAGAAAAATTCCGTGTATCACTTTATTTGCAAATATTACAGTATGTGAGTGATAATAACAAAAACAAACACCAAATCTGAATACAATTTGGTAGTTCTAATGAGGTTGTATAATGGATGAATATGTAGTACACATATATAGATATCGAAAAGTCATTTTGTACAAAAAATTATTTGAATACAATAAAATAAAAACGTAAATATTTTTTATTGATGCATCATGTTGATACATCATGAAAATAATAAGTGTTTTTGAGTATTATAGAACCAATACAATATAATCTTCTGGATATTATTTACAAAGTGATGCTAAAATGCGTCGAGGTGGGACAAACGACCGTCGTCCATGTAGAGCTTGCCTGTTGTCTACCATCACCACATCCCCTTTCTTCCAGATGAAGTCCACAGCCAGTTCGTTCAGCACATTCTCCAAAACATCCATTACCTTCGGGTCCATTGGTGATCCGTCTCCAAAAGTAATGGATGTTTCTGGCGAGTTTCGAGAGTCCTTCCATCCACGGTACACAGCGATGACAGAGTTGAACCACATTTCCTTTCCGGTACGTGGATCCTCTCTGATTGCTGGTAATACCCTGGTTACAGTTTTCAAGCATCCATCTTCCAGCCATTCAATGGATTCCACAAGTTCCAACGCCTTCTTTTCAGCTTCGTCTTTATCGGGTGTGCCGTAAGTAGATTGCCACCCCCGGCCAATTGGCGATGTGGGATCATCACCGTTTGGAAGAACTCGTGTATATTTCACCCCCTTTTCTTTTAACGTGTTGACAAAGCCGCTGTTCAATTCCAGCATCTTTTGGTAAACTAAGTTTGACAAAACTAAAGGAGTCTGTCCGCCTTCTTTTGGAGCATTATCACAATAGAAGAACAATACTGACGGATAGTTTGGAACCTGTGCCATCTCATGATGAAATGGGATGAGCGTGTCTGGCGGAGCTTCGTTTGAGGTAAATACGTTGCCTACAACCAGCGTTCTTGGTGCAGCTCCCCCTACGTAAGGAAGTGGCTCATAACCGAAGGCTTTGACAAAATTATCGAAATCTAACGGGCAATTAACTGGGAAATCTCGAAAGAGGATCGCGCCGTGTTTTAAAAGCTGGTTTTCAATGTTAGACTTCTCGCTCTGTATCCATTCGACGACGGCTAATGTTGAATTAAATGTTGGTTGGATTTCTTCGACGCCGTGGTTCGGAGAAAGAATTAATGGAAATGACGTTCCATCAAATGTTTTCTGCTCAGGTACCGGTAAGTTAATTTCTCTTACAGACGATTGTTTTCCTTCAGGCATCTGTAAATTGATGAGTAATTTATTATTGCGACAAAGATATATTTATATTTTGAAGCTGTATATACCATAAAAGATGCATAGAGTCATATTTTCTCGAAGTGAGTAAATTACGAAAATCATACAATATAGGAAGTTTAAGTAAATTAAATATATGCAGTAAGAAGAGTACAAAACAATAAAATAAAACTAAAATGATTAATTTATTACTGATTTTATAATGTTTTAATAAATGAATATAAGACAGTAGGCAAATACAACGTTTATCTATTAAATTAAGATGTAGATTTAATTAGAAATTAAAGTGTGCAATCAAATTTATTTTGAGCACAATGTGTATATTATTATATTTATATGTTTATATTATCTTCCTTAAGAAAATAAAATCATTCTGCATTTTTTGGTTTAAATGGTAGATTATTTCTTAACTAAAAATTTTCTGCAAAAATTTTTCTTTTGATGTACAAAAAACGCCCTTGCCTTTTTATGTCCTCCAGTCGATGAAACCAATAGTGGTGAACCAAGACCAGTAGATGAAAGTCCCTTCTATAGTTGGTGCCTTATATAGTTGACATTGGTATGCAAATTTACATGGCAGAGGTACAAACTAAGGGTATCATCACAATGCAATGCGTACAACAATCTTAATCATAGATCCATTCATGAAAAGAAGATTTCAATAAAAGAGAAAAAAGTATTTCTACCATTTTACATTTTCCATTAGAAAGATTTCCCATTTGGTAGCAGGTATATCCTTCAGGTATCCCCTCATTGGGTGGCCAAGGATTATGGTCCATTATGGTCCATATTTTCGCCGAATCTCGTCGTCATCTCCTCCAAGCGTTATCAGGCAAGGCCGCGTTTTCTACTTCAACTTTATCAACTAGAACGAGGGATATCTTTCCTGTACTGTCTGGTTTCGAAAAGGGAGACTTTGAACAGATACCATCCCTCCTAATATGTATCAACGTTAATTTTTCTCTTCCTTTTCCTCTCAATTTAAGGTTTCCTATGTCTTTGGTCCTTAATTTGTTTTTTTTTTTGTCTAAGAAAATGCTGTGATAAAGCCAAAGTTTGAATTCCTAAACCTTATTGAAAACTGAAAAAGTCATAATTATAATGAATGCACGTCTGCAAAGAAAGTTGAAAAAGATATTTGCGGGATCAAGAAGGATAGTCTCAATGTTTTCATGAACTTTGACTTTCCAGAACACATTGTTGTAACTTTGGAGTAAAATGCAAATTATGTGGGGGTGGGGTTTATTACACACAATTATGTGTTCTGTTTTTTGTGAAATTTCCCAAATTTGCACAAAATTTTAATCCTTTATTTAACCGATTAATTCTTAACATCGGCATTGCCAAAGTTCTGAAGCTGCTTCCGGTCGACCTTAAGTGGATCTTTTGTGAATACTTGTACGAAGCGAAAAAGGGAGATGGATTCTTCATTAAATATCATGGTGAGTCCGAAAAATAGCCAATGTTTATTATACAAAATATGTAATTTTGATGTTTTCAGAATTACGTATGTGTCCTAAATATGGTTTAAATAGTATAGATAACCATAGCTGAAACGTAAATCTACTGATAACAAAGTTTTGCTTTCATAATTCATATCGCATACACAATATATCCTTGTAAAAAGTTTGCAAAGTTAGTAGATCATTGCATTTTGGATTTTTTTTTTCATGAAGAAAAAGTGGTTCTTTCTTAATTTGATTTTACAAAAAAACTTATAAAACTATAAAAATATATATATATATATATAGCAGATATTAAAATAATTGATTAGTGTATTTTGTACAATTATGTTTGCTTAGTAGATCATATGCAGTGACATGAGTATGAAATACAAATAAATGAATTCCATGTGGTGTTGTGACAAGCAGCGTATAATGGCAATGCGCTGACCTGTTTTGCGGGAAGATAATGTTTCTTGGTCGAGGAGAGTATAAACATAACCTGCAATGATTACATGTGTACGGCCTGTCACAAGCTCCTCAATAGGCACATGACGTCGGGTATGTACCAAGATAAATAAAGGTGGGGAAAATGGCCATCGATTTCTCTAATATGTAGTACATTGCATCTTACCATAATGGAGTACAAGCACAAATTTAGATGCACGTGCGTTTGTACATGCGCGCGTGTAGTGTTGTAAATTTAAGAAGCTTCATTGATGGCATCTTGTCTTTCAAATAGAGGTCTATAGGGTAAGGGACCCAATCTAATTAGGAGATTAAAATCTGACCACGTTTGAAATTACATGCCACTTTTCACCTT
Organism: Magallana gigas; assembly: GCF_902806645.1. Taxonomy (NCBI): domain Eukaryota; kingdom Metazoa; phylum Mollusca; class Bivalvia; order Ostreida; family Ostreidae; genus Magallana; species Magallana gigas. Next base: position 13,535,019 of record NC_047563.1, on the reverse strand, counting down.
TTTTTTAAAGTGTAATATTTGGATTGAGTTACTAATACTCCATGTGGTATAAAGATTGGGATAACATTTACCAATAGTTATAAAATGTATCAAGCTATGCCACTTTTTTCAATCACTACTTCTTCAAAAAAAGGTAATGGATGTAACAGATAGTATCATATGTTTACTGTCCATTGCTAGAATAGGTAATCAATATTCATTGTTACAAACTCGGGCAAGACGGAAAAGAATATAAGACTGGCAAAAATATACCTACAAGTTTCATCTGATTTGTCTCATCACGCTAGATTTTTATTGGTCAGATTTTGATTGCTGATTGGTAAAACAAAATCTGATTGGCTAAAAATATACATTTCATTTCTATTCAAACTTTATACATTACAAGAGATACATTAAGATTTAAATTAAATAATCCCAAATACCCAAAATACACTTTTCATTTTGATATTTATAAAGGTTCAAAAGCAAGTCTCATGTTAGAATTCTTCTGAAGCCTTTGACTAACAGAATAATTTAATTATGTATCATGACTTTAAGAAAAACGAATCAATTTTCAAATCAATATATCAAAAACAAAATACTAATGATTGAGTTGTTAGGAAATAGATTCTATTTGTGATAAACTATATTAATGGTGTTTAACCCGCGGGTTTTAGATTAAACCAAATGTTTAAAAGTTCATAATAAAATGCTTATTGGAAACCAGTGGTTAGATAAGAAAAGAAAACGGTGTCCTAAGCATACAATTATGTAAATTGTTTAATTTAAAAAACAACCAAAAAATGGTCAGGTAGCGTTGGCTTATCTTGTGCATCAATTTTAACTGGAATTGCATTGCAGAAGTACAGGTGAAATGCAGGTGTAAAATCAGACTGAGGTAAAAATACTTCAGTTCTTATCAAAAAGCAATTCACACCTGTTCACCACCCATTTATCAGTGGGATTCACTTCAGCTTTGTTAATGAGTCAACTCGGGATTATATGTGTATATAAAAAGAACCTAGGTTCCCGTTTGTAGATTAAGAATGTAAGACAATGTAAGTGGATGCTCTTTGTCGTCTGGATGAACTCTACGGTTCAAGCCACAGGGTAAATAAAGCCATAGGTCAGGCACATTTCACTACTTTGAATGTCCTTGTTCGGTATCTTAACATTACTGTTATTTAGTAGTGACAACTGGATTCAGCCTCCAATAACAATCTTATTTGGCACGAGAAAAAAAAGGACGACCTGGTTAACTAAGGCCAATATCAATTGTTACTACATGTAGCATGCATATCCAAAAAAAACCGATAAGCTGATTAAAATTAAACAGGCAAGTACTAGTCAAATACTGGCAAATTTCGCTGAACGATGCTAAATATAAACTTTAATGAAATACACCAATACAGTTATATCAATCTTTGCTAGCTGAGGGTTTCTGATCCTGAGAAGCGGTGCGGATCAGAAACCCTTGCTAGCGAAGATGAGTTATATATACTACAACTAACAAAATGTTAGAGTTACAAAACCAAAATAGATTTTAAATACCACTCTTTGAGTTTGGTATTTGATATTCAGTTTAAATTTGTACAGAAACATCATTTTGAAAATACATCAATATGTAAATTCCTTATATAAAACGAGTACTTTATTCCGCGGTCCCGCTGTTTTGTATCAAATTGCGAGAATATAAAATCACGAACGCGGAACTCTTTACCTTTTTTCTTATTGTTTTCAACTCTGAAAAAAATAATGGCGAGATTCTAAAATCGGCGAAGGGTTCTTCTCGCGATTTTACGCGGATATTGATTCCTCGCGTTTAATTAGGAATTTACAGTATTATGAAGACTTGGTTATTTCTTTTTATCTAACGTACCGATGTTTAGTAACAATAATTTACTTAATTTTACGTACTTTTTAGGATTATTTAAAAAAATTATTACATGTTAACTGTAAATATAAACAATTAAAAGCTATCTTTAATGATTCATGCGAACTATGGAGGTAACGATCATTGCAAAAAAAAACTTACATAACGCGATTTATTTATTTTTTTCTGCAATATCGCTACTTTAATATCCCGCATTAATCACCAAAGAAAGCATTTTAGCACTTGCATGAGTCTAAATGTAAAGGAATAAATCATGATCGGAAAATGTCATGTTTTAAAAGAAAAGCTATTTAATTAAAAGTCTATCTGTCTGAATATATGCTCAAACTGAGTAAAATATTTCGTTAGATGAGACAGTTTCACTGACAGTGTCAAAATACAAGAGGTTACCGCTTCAGTTGCAACACTGCTAGTACATCCGTTGGTGTAATATGTCTGCGTACCAAATCGCTTAAAGTTAAATGGTGTATTAAAAAACGAAGTTCATGCAATGAACGATTGGTTTCTCTTTTTAAACCACAGAGAAACGACGAATCAATAACTACATATACATTACCACTTTGCGAAAATTAGACTAAAAATAGACGGTGGAATGAATATATATCAGGTACAATAAGACATTTAGTTAGAGACCTTCTCAATTTAAAGACCGACTAAATCCGAACGCGTATTTAATGAAATCAATTGTATTGTACAACCTTACGAAATTTCAAGCTTAATTTGATCTTCACTGCCTTCATGTATGGGGTAGTCAATACTTTAAAAGGCCCACAGCTGATTGATCAACCCGTGTTTTCTTCTGTAATTGACAGTTTTTTGAAAAATATTATAATGGATTGGATATGTTTAACAGCATAGAAAAGTACACCCACTCTCTGATCCTTTATATCTTTTATTTCACTTCATAATTCCATTATCTCTATATTAATTCATTTTTTTATGGGAAGGGGATTTCTCTAATAATTGTAAAGGTAGAGTTCGCGAAAGTCATGCAATTAAGTATCAGCAATTAAAGGGTCAAAATTTGCGGACATTTAAGAAGCACTATCTTGTGGCTACGATTAGCTAGGTTACGAAGTCTCAAGTGGGGATTAATTGACAAATATTTCACTGCTTCACTTTCCGTTTTGTGTGTCCTTGGGTCTGCCTAACGGTTACTTTTAAATCTTATTTTATGTCGATTTTGTAAAATCTATCAAATGCAATCAATCACAGAAAAAGTGTTCAATGAAAAGAAGTTAACATCGAGACTTTAAAAAAATGGAGGGGGTGATACGGTGTAATTGGTGACTTCCCATTCTTAAAAATTGCGTTTGTCTTATCTAAACACATATCAACTTTGTATCGATTTTAAAAGCCAAGATTTGTCGCTTTCTGTCATATCTCGAAGGTTAAATCTGCATGTGACGTCCCCTGCCTTTACCTTTTTATCAATCTTCACAAATCAACGTGTATATCATGCCATGCTGGTTTTTAAGCCGCCCCTTAGATCTCGTTATTCAGAAAAGAAATTATGCCTAATCCCCTTTACCATTGTTCTTTCGATAAAGTCTGGTTGATATATACACATTAAATCTGTATGCTACGAAATTAAAATTCATGGCTTACACTGTAAAAAGGATTTAAATGTTCGTTAGATTCAGTCCAGTAAAAATATTGTTTCACGGTATTGTTAGGCAGGAAATTGAAGATTGAGCATGCAAACAATGCAGTAAGGTTTCAAAGAGAATATACCAAAGTTTGGATGGTGGAAATAATTCAGAAAAGTGTATTTAAGAGTCTTTGGAAATGTCGAGCGAGCAGGATCAAGAAAAGCCCCTTTCAACGGACACTAAGGAGCCAAACACTACGGTAGATATGAAGCAAATACAAAATGATAATATTGATAAGTCATTGAAAGCAATAAATAGCTACCAAAGCGGATCTAATGGCGACAGTCAGGGCGGGAAAACGCTAACAAATGAGAGTGAAGATCAGAAAAGTCATTCGGAAGAATTATCCACTGGAAAAAGGTCTTCTATCGAAGTGTCAGGTCAAGAATTATCAGAGTCTCCCGATTCACAGAAGTTAAATGCCGAGGAAATTATTGCACCGCAAAGTAATAATAACGGTCTGGAAAACGGTGACAACAGTACATTTAAAGAGGATATTTCTGAAAAGGAGGGTAGTCCACGGGAATTAAGTAACGGTGGGAGTAAGGGTGACGAAAAATTACTCAACGAGACTGAAGACAGTGTAGATAGTGCGAACAAAAGAGAAGCAGAAAGTGAGATAGGAGATAAAGTGAATACAGAAAAATCACAAACAAATGTAGACGAACATGATAAATCAGTAGAAAAAGAGGAATCCAATACCTTTATAACCAACCTTCCCGCTGACGAGTACGCGGACAATACCACGGAGGAATTTGGAAATAAGGATAAAGCTTTAGATAACGAGGAGAGAAAACCACAAGGGCAACCCGAAAACAGTGAGCAAAACAACACACAAACAGAAAATATAACACAACAAGACGATTTCTATGACGAATCGCCACAGAAATCTGTTCCGAGTGAGAATTCAGAAACAAAAGACAAAGAATTAATTCACGAATCAAATACAGGAGGTAAAGAGGGAGGTGGCGATCGTGCGGAGTATTTGACGACTGGTCAGCAGAATCCAACCGACGTGACCGATGGAAACACCGAAGACGTATTGAAAACCAATACGGTATCAGATCCAAGGGAACAAAAGGAGAGTGTTCAAGAAGAAGCGTGTGTTTCTGACCGTGAACAAGAGAAATCTGAAAAAGACAAGGAAGAAACGAAAATTTCTGAACGTGAACAAGAAAAATCAGATAAGAGTTCGTTAAAGTCAGTGAATAAGGAAGAGGCAAATCTTAGTGAAGAACCAAAAGCTGAAACAAAAGAAGAAACGAAGCAGGCGTCTAAAGTGTCCAGTGAGTCGTACGCTGAAGGTGATCAGTCTTCCTCCAGTTCTAGTACAAAACAGGATGACACACTGGCTGATGTTGATCCATTAGAAACTCTCGCCGAGACACCCGTTAAAGCAGATAAAGAAGGTATAGAGTCAGAAATGACGAAGTCAGAGGTAGAAAGATCAGCAGACGACAATGCTCGTGCTGATGACGTATCAAAACGTGTAATCAACGATGATACAGACAACGAGGCTGATGACCTGAAATCGGAAGAAGTCACACAGACGAAGGAAAGTAATAACAACATGGAAGAAATAGTTCAGAGAGAATCTTCTGAAACCCAAAACGAACCTAAAGATGACAGTAAACAAACTGATAATGATGACGATGGATCCCCAAAAGAAGTTTCAGACAGCACAAATATCAACAAGAACACTGAACAGGGAGAAATTAACGAGGATGAAGCCGTCCAGAGGAAAGATGGAGACGATAAAGAAGAAAACGAAGAAAAGGACCCCGAGAAGGAAGATAAAACACCTGATGATGTGGAGGAACCGGTTACCAATGAAAATGCTGAACAGCCGATCACACATGAAAGTCCAAAGGAACCGGAAGAAAATCATGTAGTAAGAGAACCGACGCCGGAGCCGGAGCCTGAACCTGAGCCAGTCAAGGTCTTTCGTAATATTGACATAGACAATGCAGTAACAACCATCCAAGACACAGAAGGACCTCTCAAGAATCTGTTAAGTGACATGAAGGAGCTCTTGACAAACTATCAAGACAAGCTAAATTCAGAAATGCTATCCGACTTTACCAAAGATTTGGATAAATTCAGAGGGGACTTCGCATCGTTGAAGGATGCATTTCATTATAGTGAAGAACTCTTTCATTATTTCAACAAGAACTTGAAAGAGATTAGAATGTTAGGTGATAACTTGAATTCGCTGATTCAGAAAAAGTTCCGAATGGAAGATCTCACTGTTTGGCTCGAATCTCCGGAAGCTAGAATGGAAGGTCGGTATAAACTTTACACAGTAAAAATATATATAAGCATGGAAATGAATACAGTTCCTTAACAAGATAAAATTAAATTCACATCAAGATTACCACCAATTAAACTCGCTTGGTTAGGCTATATAAAACATAAATGAACCTCTGGATGTCCCTATGAGAGATTTTGTCAGTGATAATCACAAAGTGTTGATAGATTCTATTGTGTCCAAATCTTCTTAATAATGTTTGTTTTGACAAATGAAACTTGTGGCGCGGTGGCTATTGTTGAGACACACTAGGTATTTAGTGGAGCTTTATTCAACCGGGCCACATACAAATAAAGCAAACTAACGGTTCATTGATCATTCATGTTGAATTCTTTAAATCTACGTATATATATGACTTGCCTTATCAACCTGAAGAAATTTTAGCAATCACGATAATTTCAGGTTACTATGCACAAATTTAAGAAAAGCATAATTATTCGTGCGTGGTTAAATATCATTTAATTGCTAATTTTAGGTTTTAAGAATATTAAATAATTATGTTGACATGCACTATGGTTTCCTTCAACGGAGTCACACTCGGGTCTCAGATTTCACTTTGATGTGATTTTAAATTGATTTTATAGTTATCTGTCGGTGCGACAAAATGTTTTTAAAAAATAGCCAACTTGGAGAATTTTTGTATGAGATGATTCATATCCATAAATTTTGGCAAACAACATAAAAATCACGTAACTCTTGCATTATGCAAGGTGCTCAATATTTGCTAACCATTATTCTCAAGAGCCATCCCCACCTATATTTTAATACATTTCTAAAAGAACTCTTTTTCAAACAAAAGTGCCAACGACTTGAAATAATGCAACGATATTTGCGGAGCATTCTTGAGTCACTTAGTTACAAGTCAATAAGCAGAGGAATATTGTGACGTGTCATAAATATTTTTTCATTTCGTTTTAAAATTTGTTCATTGCCTGTAAGTTCTGTTTATTTAGGTATATACTGCTAATGTTGACAGTGTGTGTGAGATTTCCTGCTTAGAAACAGCTTTACATACTATCAACAAAGTTACGTAACTTTTCGATCTTTCTGCAATAAATTTCCATTTAATGTTTGTACAAACTAATCAGTCGTATTTACACAGGTCAAAAGACAATTTAAAAATGACATACTGTAACATTTATGAGCCCTTGGCTTCACAACCATTGCTCCTCGAGTAGTAATTAATAGATTATAAACAATCTGGATGAATTCGGCGATTACAAAAACAACTGAAAACCATTCGGGTTAATTTAGTCATATAGAGAAGTCAGATACAGCTTATAATTATTATGTCTACCAATTTTTTTCTAAGTTAAGCTATCCTTAATTGATTGATGTATATTATGTTAAAGTTCAAAACGTATGCTTTAGAATGAAAAAAATCAATTTGGTGTTGAGAATGTTTTATACACGAGCAACCAGTTTGCAAAGTTTGAGCATGTTTAGTTCAATTTAAAAATGTCATAATTAAAAAGTAATCAAAAAACATATTTCCCTCAAATTGATATGCATTGATCATACAATAGAAGGGTTCTAATAACTTTATCTTATAGATCTGTTTTAATAAAAATTATAGAGAAAGACGCATTGATGGAAGAGCGATTATCCGTTGAGAAATCTGCCATGGCAAAAGCAGCTGATGCACGTGCTGCAATCGCACGTGCGGCCGTAAGTGTGACGGAGTCGAGTTTGTTTGCCGCCGAAATAGAGGCTGAGGCAGCGGAAGCGGAAGCTGTCTCCAGGAGAGCCTGGGAAACAGCGCAGGTATTTCCAGTTTTCCAAATAATTATAACATTCTTCTGTATGCATTTACAAAATTTTGCATAACTGATATTGAAATTTAAACTGAAAATGCAGATATTTTGGACATTACCAGAGTGTACATGTATAGTTTCTATCAATGCGTAGCAAAATTTAACAAAAGATGTGTTGTTGTTTTGTTTTGTGGGAATTTTTTTTTGGGGGGGGGGGGGGCTAAATTTACCTATTTTTGAAAAATCTGACTGAAAAATTGATCTTATTCCTAAATAATCGTTTATTTTGAAATCCCTGTCCATGAGATCGTTTTACAAACTCTGACAGAAATAAAAATGCATTTAAAGTAAACTAACCATTTAACTTGTAAAACTAATTGAAATACTAAAGTGAATGGAGAATTTACTCCTATAATCAACAGAACGCAAAAAGAGACGTCGAAGAGGCAGAGAAGGCGGCGGTAGAAAAACGTAAAGCCGAGGAAGAGGCGAGAAAGCGTGCAGAGGAGCGAGCACAGAAGAAGGCGGAGGAAGAGAGGCTTCGCCAGGCCGAGGAAAATGAGAGACTCAAGGAGGAAGCAGATAAGAAGGGAACATCGTTTGAAGACGAAAAGCGACGATTTCAGGAAGAGAAGGCCAGAAAAGAGGCGGAGAGAAAAAATCCGAAAAACTGGCCTCGATATATGTAAGAAACAGTACATACAATTCATTTTCCACGTTAAAACACTCTACTTTAGTAGATTAAAGCGGTATAAGCCAGATACAGTAAACGTAATTGTCGGATAATTCAGTGCCATTTCTATTTCTTTCGATCATTTATATTAGGTTGTGAGACAGATGGAATTAATTGGCTATGAATTAAAAGATACGAATACAAATTGATTTAATTTTTTTAAAAGTATTTGTATGCCCAATTACTACTTTAAAAAATAAAGTTATCACAAGTAAGATATGTTCATATATTATATATTTATAATAGGTTTTAAGCTCAATTATGAAAGTATTGAGCATTTCCTCTCATATCAGATGTTTTGATATTTTTTCTACAGCTATAGCGTGGATTCTTCGACTATCGAGGCAGGGGTACCAGGTTGCGTCATTCGAGCGATCGAGGGCAGTATGAAGCGTGATGACGTCACAGTTAAGGCCGTGGATCAGCTGAACGGCGTTCTGACGTTAGTGGAGAACGAAGAACTGGTCAGTAACATCGTGTCCATCACCCCCACCGACCCAGAGAGAAAGTTCCAGGTCAGTCAAATTTGACGCGGGCAATTGTTCCATACTTATTTTTATTTATGAAAATATCACAAATTTCATTTATTCCGTTGCAAAAAAGTTATTATTTTCATTTCGAAATAATCTCATTAAATTCACTTTGGAAGTTAAATGTATTTAAAAGTTGGAAAACTCAATATGAAATTTATGACGCTTAATGTTGTAAAGGACATATAATTAATATGAAGAAAACTTGACTTCTTAGATTGTTAATTTGTGAACAAACCTCTAATCTGGTTTATTTAATTGACCTGAATGTTACCTATTTTGGTCAGTTTGAAGAGCCGGTATCAGTGGCTATCCCCCACTGTCTACAGAGGAACATCCCGGGCCGCGAGCCAGTCATCAAACAACTCCAACCCACAGGAAAGTGGGCGGAGCTACCCACCAACGATATCGTCATCGAGGACATGAGGGTACTGTCTCCACCATATTTTGGTCATTCTTTAAACATATGCAATGAAAATGCTGTAAATCATACTTAAAATTCGTGTGGGGGCAGTTTTCATTGATTGCCTGATTTTTCACAAATTGGAATAAACCTTTTTGAATAATTAATTATAAGTTAAGAATATCATTTTGTTGGTGACAGGAACCTACTTATTCTACGAATATTGAGTCACCACGAATTCTGTTGATTTATTTATAGATAGTAAATCACATAAAAAAACATTGATACTAAATCATCATACAACAATTTTTAACAACAGCATGGTTTATTAATTACGTGAACAATCAAACATACAATAGAACTAAATTGCCGTTAAAAATAGTTACTGATTTCTATTGCAGGAGATGAAGTTTGTAGAAATAAGAGTCAAGCGTTTCGGTGTGTTCGCCATTGTGCTGAGAATTAAGAAGGACACCCTGACATTTTTACGGAGAGGAAACAAAGTTAACTCCTCAGTTGACGCCCGTATCTCCTTCACGTGTAAACCAGGGATGGTCAAAAACAATGTCTGCTTCACTAGTGAGGTAAGTTTAGTAAAGGTTAGATTATTTCATATAATACAGTGGATATTCATTCCCAATGTGTGTCGCCACAGTGGATTCGTGTTAAGGTTTAATATTTTGATAAGCAACATAATCTTCTGAAAATATTACACATTCCAAATCACAGTCAAAATGTTATGCATAAGGTCTTGCATATCGTGACTGAAAGGACGTACCAGTAAAATTACTTTACATTAACTAATGTGGGTTTTTTCAAAATGATTGGTGTATTTCATTTCCTCTTTATTTCATCAGTAAGAGATGAATATTCTAACATCAATATTCAATTTCTGCAGGTTCAAGCACTCGATGTTAACACGGTTACAGAACTAAACAAACGCTACCCCACTGAATGTGGGAGTCTCCTGTCCTCTAGTCCAATTGTTCGATTCCAAATACCCAACCGTAAATTTGCCAAACCTCTAACCTTTACGCTTCCGCTACCTCCAAATTCCACCAAACTGAAGAGGCCTCAAAGTGTCGCCCCGGGGTCATTGAACAAGGACAAGGGCGAACACAGGGAGCAGGCGGCCGCGCGGCCATTGTCCAGCATTGGATTCTCCACAAAAGAAGGTAGAAAAATTACTTTTTGATTTTTAATTGTAAACCTTTTACCAGAGACATATATAACAGTATAGTATATATACGTCCCTGCTTTTACTTTATCTTCTTTAATGATATCATGACATGGATATCTCTTCTTCAAAATGTTGAAACTTAAATAATACCACGTCATATTGTACTAAACATTACTGGAACATGTAATTTTTAAGTGGTGAAACTTTTATGCATTGTTTTAATTTTTGAAAGATGAACCGGAGGAGGAAATGCATTTGCTTGTACGAGAAGACAAGGGACCGTGGACAATACAGCCTAACGTGGAACTATTCCAACCCAAAAACAAGGACATTGTTACATTCGATATAAAGGAACCCCATGACAGGTATTCAATTCACATATTTGTGGGAACTGTGGCTTCTGTTCTAATCTTCGAATTACAAACTTTTACAACTTTCATCATAGTTGATTTCAGTTACAAAAATATTCATAATTATTGTAACTGCATTGTGTATTGAACCTTTACTGTACTAAGTAAAGATATGCTGTTTGTATTTTATTAGTATAATATTTTAGTATTAATTCTAAAGCCTTGTTATCATAGGTTTATCATTTTACGAACAAAGCAAGGAATATCGCCGTTATCCGTTGAAAAAATGGCGTCTCATGTTGAGAGAGCAATTCATCACCGGACGATGCAAGTCGTTCTGCGACAAAGGAGCGATGATCCTAACGAAGTCGTCATCGTCTGCTGTCCAGCAAGCAGAACGGACAAAACCATCAAAATCCTGGGCGAGGAGGGATTCGATGAAGGACCCCCACCGAGCAAGGACATCATTGTTAAAGAGGGACAAATCTTGGACATCATGTTCAGAGGAAATATTCGTTGTGACGACGCGGAGAAGATCAGCATAGTTTTTAACACATTCATTCGTGGGAGAACAGAGTTTAACGTGGAGGAAATAGATAAATTCGCTCAAAAAAGTTTTTCGTTTTATCGAGGTTTCGCTCAAGTGTTTACGACTGTTCACGTTCAAAGGCCGGTGGTAGGGACGGATAAGACAAAGGCCCCGCAGAAACCAGGTGCTATGGAGGTTGTGGAAGAGAATGTACTTCTGACAGAACTTCTTATAAATATTCCAAAGGTAAATTATTTAAATTTCACGTCGGTCAAGCAAGATGGCAACCCATATGATGGAAGGAATCCGTGTAATTTTGTCCTTCATTAATAAATCAATCAATAAATAACTTATAATTTCACGTGTCATTCTAGTATATAAATGTAATAAGCACAAAACAAAAAATAAAAAGCTTTGTCACAAGCCCAAGAAAAATGTCTTAAAATTTAAATCTGAAAATTTGGTTTTTACTATTATGAATTATACTAATTGCTCAAAAAAATATTGAGTGGTTCTAACGTGACCTTTTGACCTCTCAGCCCTCTGAGAACCATTGACATGTGCTATTTTATGGCGTATATTGTGGTTCGAGTTTTAATTGTTATTTTTCTTTTATTTTAGCCTGAACCAGAGCCACCCAAGCCTCTCGCAACGGCCCCAATTAAGGTCACAGCTGAGGGTATGAAGCGCTTTTGGTCATATATGATAACATTTAGGTTCTCTTTTTTTATTTCTAATTTTGCGATCTCAGTCATGAATCCCTTTATAATTTTATTAAGTGAAACCTTTAAAAGCTTACATGTATTGCTTTTTTGACTAGCAATGATTTATTTTTAAAAATTGGAAATGCTAAAAAAGAACGTTAAACTTCAATTGTATACAGTACATACATGTGAAATATCCTTAACCTTAACTTAGATGACCATATGTTTACAGTGTACAGCTAGTAGCATTGCTTTAATAAGGTAAATATTTCAATGTTCTGTAGGTCCAAACAAAGAGGACATACTTCAGTATGTGGCGAGTGAGTTGGGAGATGAATGGAAAAAGCTGGCACAGTATCTGTCCCTCAAGTCGGTCCGGATCCAAGCTATTCTGAGACAAAACAACCAAAATCCAGAGCCCAAGAAGATCCGATATGACATGTTAGTGACTTGGGCAAAACGAGTTCCTCGCTGTCTCAATAAGGTAAGATATTATAAAGCAAATGTAAAGCAAAAAGCTTCAAGATGGCTGTTACCAATAGGCTTTGTCTAATCCTATTCACTGTCCTTTATATGATATATTCAGTGATTTCGTCCGCAGACTTTTAGGGCTTAGATCATTCGTGGCATGAATAAATTTGTGAAGCTGTCTCAACTCTGTTTAAATAATGAAAATTGGGGCATATAATTATGATATGCGCATGTCTGTAGTACATGTACTTTGGTCATTGATACATGTGTATATCCGTTTTTGTCTCTAAATGAATTGACTTTTAGAGGGTTTTTTCTGAAATCTTGGGTCCAACGCTCTGCTCGTCAGTCCTATGTATATCTTTTAATTTTGTTTTTTCAGTTGGAGATTTTGGCGCAGGCGCTGTCAGCCTGTGGACGAGGGGACCTTGCAATTGATCTGAGGGAGCGAGACGAGGAGTTCCGAAGGCGTCGAGCTTTGGCCTTTAGAGGTGTGTACAGTATTGTGAATATCAAGTTCTTTAGAGAACAGACAATGATATAATTGCCAATCAAATGCTTCTTTATTGTACATACATTATCTTTTCCATTAAATCAAAAATCTTATGATTTTAAAATTGTTTCTTATGAACACATTTATAAGCAATATGTTAAGCTTATTTGAAGAGTACGAGTACGAATTATTTCTGAATCTATGAGGATATGAAGTTTTACGAATTCAAACTTTCTAAATTATTTCAATGCAGAAACTTAACAAAATTATGTTCTACATCATATAATTTTATATTTGACGTAAACAGACAGTTACCTCAGACGGGCTTTCGTCAAAATTGCCCAAAATCCAGAGGCAGTGAAAGGTTGGAAAACATTGGCTACACGGTTAGGCGTATCAGAGGATGACGTAACAGAAATCGACCAATCCGGGCCATCGGTACAACAGAAATGCTTCTCCAGCCTCCAGAGGTGGCAGAGATCGGCTGGAGACGAGGCTACCTTACCAATCCTGTCAGAAAAACTGAGAGTCTGTAGATACAGACAGTTAGCCAGTAAGTGTACAATGTATCTTATCTTTATTTGGATTTTACTTACTAGTAGTTTTTATGGCTTGCCACATACATGTAATAAGTGTGTGCAGATAGGATTTGGTTTCTTTTACAAAAACTTTAACAAAATTCTTTTTCTTCTTTTTCATAGGGGATATCGAAACGATTGCATGAAAGAAAGGACAGCTGCAGCTGCTTCGTTGGCCTAAATGTTTAATTCATAGTTTTCATTTTTCCGAACTTCATCTAGCTTATATAGAAAAAGTTTGCATATCTGTTGGTACTATATAGCTGAGCTCCGATAGTGTGTGATATTACAATTTTATCGTTACCGCTTTTGGTTCTATACACGTTTACATGTAGTCTTTTTACATCCTGTTTCAAAAGTTATAATAGTTAGATATATGTATTAAATAAATATAGCTTTTTATTCAATTCCGTAAATCTTATTGACAAACATCTATTTTGAACAATGTCGTTTTTACAAAATGGTGCACATTTTTGTGATTATCAGAGCTATGATCTGTGATATTTATAAATTCGTAATAAATTTTATTTCTTTAACCCTCTGATGTTCCTTTTATATTGTATCTTGTACACAAAACATGCATAGTTGTGTACTAGACATGCTAAAGCAATAAGATTTATTTAAAACACATAAATATTTAATCCAAAAGGAAAATAGTAACATTTTTTGTTTATTTTTCCTTTTTTAAGAGGGCACCTTTTCAACAAAAAATTAAGCAAGAGGATAAAAAAATTTTCTTTCAAACAAAGCCATCTACATGTACCTGTATGTACATCCTATCTAGAGTATCACTTGTTCATGACACAACGAAAATTACACATGCTGCATGTGGAAAATAAAACCCTCTTTCACAAATATGTTGCAGAGTCGGTTAAGTCCGCTTTAAAATGCGATATTCGATGTTCATTCGTGTGGCATATGAAGCAAAAGGGTCGCTTAGGTTTAAATACATCACGTTCTGGCAACCAAATGTCATGAGTATTGAAACATACATGCCAAGGAACGACAACTCAATGAAGTGATGTAAGCTTCTAGTTTCTGTTGTTGACCATTGAAATGTATCCGAGCGTTCGAAGATACTTTCTGTATTCTAAATTAGCCACGTCATCATAGCGACGCAAGCAAACAGTGCTTCCATTTAGGACAATACTTGATCCAGCCAAGCGGTTTCTTGATTCCAGCGAATCCATGACAACTTTCCATTTGTTATTTGGAATGTACTGAACAGACTGTACACTTGTTCCTTTGTAAATAGTTAACAGCTTCTTCATTTCGGAAAGGACAGTTACGTGATCCACGTTTCCGTTTTCAAAATACAAAGCTTCCGGTGCCGGGGAGGGAGGTTGGCGAACTGGCTGAGATTTCTTCATAATCTCTGCAAGTCATTTCCCACTTTGTGAAACTAAAAAACAAATTCCTACAGCGCAAGTAAATAGATTGAATTTTAACTATCAGTACTGTTACATGTATGAGAATCCGTATGTACATGTAAAATACCACTGTCAGAAGAAATTTCAGGCTTTTCATACGTATGTATACATTTCAAAAGCGTGGACATTTACATATTTATATTTGTAAACTTCATGAACGTTTGTCTTTTTCTACACATTGGTTAGATTTGTGGTAAACTTTATCGAAAATAAGAATTTTGAACTTTGGATAAAACAAGTGATATTATATACTTCAAGGTTTTAAACAAATTTTGAGTTATAGTTATTCTCTAATTACAAAAACAGCAAGTCTGTCTTACCTGTGTGTGTGTGTGGTTAATTATTTCCTCTATCTCAACCTCTTCCAACCTGATCAGGAAATCGATTGTCTTTCTGATTTTGTTTGTTTAGATTCTGAAGGTGTTGTTCCCGACGGGGAAAAATTACGATACCTTGATGATTTCTAGTGGAATCCATATCCATACTTCATCTGAAGATGTGATAAAAAACGGTCCTTCATGTATCGAGTCGAGCCACCTTTGGAAGCCAATATCTTGTGCTTTTTTTTTATCAGGTCGTCAATAATTCACAAAGAAACCTCCTTGATGCTGGCTTCATCATGAGGTCATGAATAATAAAGATCCGCAACTATACGGTGTTACGCAATAACAACCATTTACATGAACTCAATACACATGTATCAGTGGTAATTAGCCATTGTACCATTTACAGGAACATTGTATATAATATATCGGTGGTTCCTAATTAGAAGTTCTAGGCCTACTTGTATATATACTCAATCTCCTACAAAGTTTGTCCGCTTTTCCATGCACTTTGTTTTCCTATAGACTAATATTGCAAGCATGAATCATGGTCCAAATAGAAAAATCACGAGGTGGTCGCACAAAATTTCGAGTGAGCACTGATCCCAGAAGGAGGGTGTAAAGCCGGACGGTCGTTAATTACAGTTTGAGTGATAGTATATCGATAAATGTACGTCTTTTACCATCAATGTATAGATAGTATGTAGAATATTGAGCAGAATTGATACGCAAAATTATCAAAAACATCTAGAAGAAAATTGATTTTCATATATTCAAGACGATCCCAACCGCAGCTGCGAAATACAGAAATACGTACATTGTTACTACATTGTTAATTTGACAAGACTTAGTGTTAAATATTGAAACTTAGTAATTATTGTAGTCGATGGAGCCAGTTTTCTTGTGCTGAGCCATTACCGGTTAAGGGTGCCATTATATAAATAGTGCCTGTTTGGGAGGGTAACAGTTGAAATTGACACCCCGAGGAAGCTATTGTCAACCGACGCGAAGCGGAGGTTGACAGTGGTTTTCGAGGGGTGTCAATTTCAATTGTTATACTTTCATGTTAAATACTGAAATCTGATTGGTTTAGACGCAGTTAATAATTTTTTCTATTACCCTCAGCGTTAGCAACAGTTTACGCTTTTTTATAAACCGCTTCGCGGTTTTATAAAGCGTAAACTGCCCCAAACCATTTTATATCGTATAAAACTAAAAAATATTGAATTCATTCCTTAAATACTGAATGTCTTAATTTTAGAGATTTTTTTACTGATTTTATATAGAAATGACGTGAATTCCACGGCGAACCGTACGCGCATAATTTACGCGCATGTAACAATTCGTTGTGTTACCCGTTGCTAAGTGTGTTGCTAACGCTGTGGATAATAGTATATAAATAGTGCCTGTTTGGGAGGGTAACAGTATATAAATAGTGCCTGTTTGGGAGGGTAACAGTTGAAATTGACACCCCGAGAAAACCATTGTCAACCGACGCGAAGCGGAGGTTGACAATGGTTTTCGAGGGGTGTCAATTTCAACTGTTATCCTCCCAAACAGGCACTATTTATTTTGTTATACTGAATGTCTTAATTTTAAAGAAAACTTAACTGCTTTTACATAGGAATAACGTAAATTCTACGGCAAACCGTACGCGCATAATTTTCGCGCATGTAACATTTTTTAATGTTATCCGTTGCTAAGTGCGTTGCTAACGCTGAGGGTAATAGAAAGGATTATGAAGTGCGTCTTAACCAATCAGATTTCAGTATTTAACATGGAAGTATAACAAAACGGATTATCAACTGCGTCTAAACCAATCAGATTTTAGTATTTAACATGAAAGTATAATGAACAAAGTATCTCACAGGCAGGCAAGGTATGTGTAAAGCTGTGTACAGTGGTATTGTAATGAATATGATGCATCACAACTTTGTCTGATTTTGATTATTTAATTCTCAGATTTTCACATGAAAAAATGATAGAAGATGAAATTTATGACATTTTGTACGTATGACATTAATCAGACATTTATGCATCAAGCTTACATTTAATTATTGCAGACAGAAATCTAAAACTTTATTAACGTGATTTGTGAAACTTTTTGGCAGACTTGGATGCCGTTAGATTCCACCTCTCTCGTGCATTAGCAACATCCTTGTAATACATGTAATTCCGGTACTCCCTCTCGGCGACATCGTTCCAGCGTTTTACGAGCATGTGATCGCCATTCATGTAGAAACCTTTCCGTAATATCGTGTCCACTTCAAAGAGGTTCCTCAGAGTCGCTAGCCAGCGGCCATTAACGCTGGGATCACCTGACCGGATGGACAAAGGTTCGTACTGCAGTCGCATGATTTTGACCCCCAACCCTGCTTCTATGTGATCTTTCAACTCCTTGTGGGTGACGCTCTCGTTGTCTCTAAGACTAAAGCACACGGTCAGCGGTCGCTTCTCTGCGGGTTTCTTCCTCAGGGACACCGCCGGAAGGCAGAGATCTTCGTACTGAGCGCATGCGTCTTCTTGTTTTTGAGTAAAGCTGTGCCAAAATTTCAAACAAAACCATTTTAATCTTATTTCATCAACTGATAATTTTTTCGTTCTGCCTTTTATGATTCTTTAAAAATGAATAGAAATTTTAAAAAAAATGAAAATATTAATTATCTATATTATATATCCATTGTTTTTAGACAATAGTATTTTTACAAAAAAAAATATGTGAAATCTCTTCTTTCAAAATTGTTTCTCTTCCGAGCTGTTAAAGACATTTAATTGTTACTTTGCTAGAATTAGAAATGCTTGGGCATTTGGGGCATCTATTTTATCTCATAATTTTATATTCATTTTCAATGAAAGTTTAAAAATGATTAGACCTACATAACAAATTATAGTTGTATTATTATTACTGTTATATAATAGTAATATAATGTGATATTATTATGAATAATATAATCAATTTAATGTTTTTAAATATAATCTACAGGGAAAAAAACAATTTCGGCATAGTGGCAATGAAAATTGTGTGCGAGCATTAATCGTGCCTGGAATATTAAACTTGACGTACCTTTCTGGTGTGGGTTCGTCTGACAAGGTTTCAGCCAAAACAATTTCCTCTTTCTTAGTTCTAGCGATGATTACATGAATATCATGGTTGGGTTTTACATCTTTTTTCATCTCTTCATTTTTGTGCATTTGACATGCTTCGGCTTCAGTGACAGCCGGCGCAGATTTTGCCCCTCGTCGAATCGACTTTTTGGCGGGCCGTCGGAATCCCAGGGACACAATATTCTCTGGGAGACCGGTGTACACCCCCAATGGTATGTGTCCATCTACTTTGGCGCCAGTAGCTGACTTGCTCCTCGCCTCACTCCGCTCTTCTCGCGGGGAGCGATGTGCTGCAGGGACGCTGGTCTTGGGTCGCACTCTGTGAGCAACTTGTTCATCGGACCCCGCTCTCTCAGAATGATTCCCAGAGGTAGTCGCCGCTTCTTGAAGTTTGGAGATCAACTTTTTATTTTCGAGAAGTTTTATCAGTTTGGCGCGAACCTTTTCTTTTGAACCTTTGAGATAGCATTTGAGGAATTCTTCTCCAACAGCGCGACATGATTCTTTAAATAAATCGTTCAAGTCTACGCTACTAACTGGACTAGCTCGCTCACTCTCGCATAGCTTGCGAAAATCGATAAATTTTTCGTCCAAATGCCTACTTTTCAGAATCATGGCTTGACTGGATGTAGGCATCTCGATATCGCAATGTTGTCCTGCGCGAATAGTTGAAATATCATGATACGTAGTCATTGTGACGTCACAATGGGAAAACGTTGCAACGTCTCCTCGGTCGTCCATTATTTCCGTTTGAAGTCACAATCAAATCCTTGAAGTCAGTTTGGCCAGCTAGAGTATGACGTAGTTCTTATAACAATCCCTTCTTCGTATCAATAACTTTGTTGTTTCTAACCTGGGATACTCGAAGAGCTTCATAATATTGTGAACCTTTGGAAAGTTAGATCTTGACGATAAAACACGTCACGTGCTGTTGCCATGGAGAATATTTAGATGTTCATCAACGGACACGTGCCCGCATGTGTTATAATAATAATAGAGAAGAGTTTTGTCAAAACTACCGGTATTTATAAGCCATGTATAGGCCTATATGTAGATACATGTCAGAGGCGGATCCAGCAATTTGGAAAAGGGGGGGGTTCCATTTGATGAAAATCAATATGTGCAAAATTCATCATTTGTCAATAAACAAGGACTTTTTGAACGTTTTCCGTGCGTATACAACTGTATTTAATAAACATTTATCTCATCACCATCTATTTCACATCTATATCAACAGCAGAGTGCACTGCATTATTGAGTGTTTTGCCTTTTTGGTTTAGATAAGGAATATTTGCATTATATCTAGCCTTAAGAAACCCAACTTTCCAGCAATGATAAATTCAGTGCGTCTTTGCTTGATAGAAAAGAAACACTAAGAAACAAAACACAACTCAGACTAATTATGACAAACTATTAATAAATGGATATTTTGGTAATGTTTTTTATGTCTTTGATGTTTTTAAATTCTGAACTATTTATCGATTTTGATTTCTATTGATTGCCTTCTTAAATAAAGGTCTAAATGACATGATATGACAAAAGAATGGGGATAATTTATCTGCTGAAAATATGGTACGTGTGTAATACAATGGTAAAAGCAATTGTCGTCCCAGGGAACTTGATGTGACCTCTGTAATGGGTGCGCTACATCATCCGGACTGGTACAGACGCGAGCATTTTAAAAAAGAAAAGTTTGAAAAGTTGTGCATTTTCATAATGGTTTACATATAAACCCTTTACAAGGTATGTTTGTAACAGAATTTCCTATTCTTGGAAACAAAACAAAAAAGGCTTTCTTTTGTGTTTAAAAGTGGGTATGAAGGTAGCTAGCATTCCAGAAAAATAGCATAACCCGCATAAGCGGGTCATGTAGTTTTCTTTGTATTTTTCGTATGAAACGAAGTAAAACTCATCTATTATAATTATTTAGGTTAATTAACTAAACAATACATTTGAAAGCGGCTTTTTAAAGTAAAACGAATGCGTGTACTCGTATTTGAACCGTTAAGTCGTTTTACTCGATGGCTTGTCAGTTCAAAACTGTACGAACTATATTCGATTAAAAAAAAAAAGAAATAGAGTAGAAGATACATTGTAAATGTTATTATAAATCTATGATACTGCTTAATTTTATGTATTTTTCTTTAATTTTCCACATGTTTACTCAGTGTAGTAAACACCGGATGCTAAAGGGGAGTACAATGTACTTTATTTCGATAAAAAATCGATAGGGTTTTTTTTTATATAAGAAAAAAATTATGGGACGTAATACGAAATTATTTAAATAAGCAATTTTAAAAGCATTTATTTGAGATAATTACAGTATTTCTATTATAAATGGGAAAAATTGTCTTTAAATAGGCATTAAACGTTTTCAAAAAAATTCATATGTCCCAGAGAAAGGGGGGGTTCCGACCCCCGGAACCCCCCCTCTGGATCCGCCAATGCATGTAGGTCTACATTTGCAATTTTATTTCAATGTGTAATTCTGATTTACTAGTAGATAAAATCTATTATTTTATATAGTTTTCTTGTACTAAGCTGTAGATAATAACATGTATTTTTAAACTGTCATTGAAAAGCAACAACACGTAGACAAATATTTATCCTAGCAGTTGTTTAAATTCATCCCAGTCATGCTGCTGGTGATTTCAAGGGCATAAAAAATAATTTGCTTCCACTGATAAGAAGACGTTGGAGTCATCTGGTATCAGTAATTTCATCTATACAGTCATTTCAGTTTTTAACTATTTAATCTAACTACCAGCGAAGATTGCATGTTTAATATATTTCAATCAATCAATTTTAAATAAATCACGTGTCTTGCCAATTTATCATCAGTTTAACATTATCACATTATCCGCTAACTCTTTTAAAACAAAAATTATATTTGACTGACAGATTATTGAAAACTGAATATTTTGGTAAAATTCAGATTTACAAAGAATGGTACATAAATTGATTCTATCCTTTAAAAATTTGCATAGTTATCCTTTTATATGTGAAGTACGGGATTTATTTGTGTATTTATGATCCATACTCTCTCTCTCTCTCTCTCTCTCTCTCTCTCTCTCTCTCTCTCTCTCTCTCTCTCTCTCTCTCTCTCTCATATTTCAATCGGGTTCGACATTCAGAAATTTTCGTAATGACAACAAACTTGCACATTACTTTTAGTTTTTTTAGTTGACAAAGTTCAACTTTAACTTGGAGATGAATTTGTTTACACTTACAATAGTCAGACAGTATGTTGAATTCAGTTTCTTATTTAAACCACCAAAAATTTGATGTGAAATTTTAAAAACAAAGTTTTTGCAAATATTCACAAAATAGGTCCTGTTCAGCAGCTCAGCTGCTGACAGTGATAATGTGTCGGAATGTTTTTGTGCTAACGTTAGATATCTACAATGTAAGCCAAAATCTGTAAATTGTATAAATGCAGTATTAGTAGTTAGAAAATGTATAAAATTGCTTTAAACTCTTCATGTTTATTAATTTTGATTTTTACAGTGGTGAAACATCATATAACAGGAATGGCATTATTCAAGGTACAGCTCAGACTGCTCTTCATCATAAGTTTATGATATCCTCTTAAAATACCAATGCTGTTACAAAGTGGCTAAATTACACTTTTTTCCATTCATGCTGCATGCATCATTGTTATTTTCTTCATAATTATCCTTCAACTGATGAATCTGCATTGTCTCAGTTAATCTTAGATAGATGCAAAATATTGATTCCGTAGTTGCTAAGGAATTAAATTGTGATGTCCTGTAGCAATGACATTAAAGATGGAGATATTATCCTTAAAAATATACACTAGCATCATATGCCTAACAAAAAGTTAAATGACATGCAAGATGTTCATGTTTATGAATATTTTGTGTTATAAGCTGAATGCATGCATTAAAAGGTGGTAAACTTAATGCATAAAAAAATCATATACTCATTAAACCTGTATGTCATATTCTCACAGGGCAGACTGATATTCCCCTCTCTGACGTGGGACTTGAACAAGCTAGACTTGTAGCTCAGAGACTTCAAAAGGAGAGCTTCACTCACATTATCTCCAGCGATCTGTCGAGAGCCAAAGAGACCGCAGAGGCCATCGTACGGACCAACATAGCCAGTTCATGCCCACTGAACTTCGACGAAAGGCTCAGAGAAAGGGTTTGGATAATTTTTTTATTGGCAAACAATAAGACATAAGAAAAGGCTTAGTACCAAAAAACCCACCAAAGAACTATATATGATATTAGTCAAATTTGGCCCCCAAAATTCGCTATTTTTAAAATGATTCAGGTACATTAACTTGTTGTGTTATTTTAAAAAAGAGTTGACATGAAATATGTTTTTCACCCATTTATTTGATTTATATGCACTCACTGGCAGTATATGACGTCAGAAGTGACGCTATTTTTATAATTCAATCAAAATCAACCAAAATTTGACATTTTTCTTACCTTTTTTCGAATGGGAAATATAGAGCGACTCTTTGAACAAGAACGAACTTTTTGTCACTTATAAGTATTGTAAAGATACATCTTTGGTGAAAATATTTTGTTTGTTCAAGCAATCGCTCAATGTTTCCTTTAGGAAAAACTGCCTCAAAACAAGCCGTTTTATGCTAAAAATGAGAAAATGGCGGGAAAAGGTCAACTTTATGATGTCATATTTTTAAATTGTGGGCACTAAAATCAAAATGAAAATTATGAAAAAACTTCAAATGTATATTTGTACAAATAAAACAAAAAATTACAGTAAAATGACAATGTTCATTTTAGGGGGCCATTTTAGGCTCAAACCATATATACCGTAGTCCTTTCAATGGATGATATTTTCATTTTTCAGAATTCTTTTACTAATACAGCACTTAATTTTGAAAGCTGTTGAGCTTCATGTATATTTATTTATATATCAATTCTTCAATTTGAACAGAGATTTGGAGTTTATGAAGGAAAGCCATCCAGAGAGCTTATGGAGGCTGCCAAACAGAATTCCCATCGTTCCTGGACAGAGTTCAGTCCCCCTGGAGGAGAAACCATGAAAGAGGTACTTGCAATCAATTTATGCATCTCTTCAGAATGAAATTATACTGATTTAACAGGGGTGTGTCTCTTTCATAGAGTTTCTTTGCAAAGTTAGAAGAATTTATCTTTTATTCTGAATTGTGCTCTTTACAATGTATCACGGCCTTTGAGAAGTCCAATTTAAATTCATTGGAATTTATGTATATTTCAAAACTAGACTATGCATGACATATTTCTAAATTAAGGTAACTACATTGTATAATGTATCAGTAAAATCTTTATATTTTCCTGATTTGGATTTCAGAAAGAGTTGTCTTTCATTGATTACTTAACTCAATCACAATTTAAAGGTAATTTATTTTAAAATGTCAATTTGAATTACATGCATGTATTCAACTTAAACTATGATAGAAAATCAAGAGTAATAGATATATGAGTTTTGTACATGCATGTAGTTATACAATTGCATTATAACAGTTTTGAAAAGAATTGCTTTATCAAAAAACTGTTTAATAGTAGAATTTACAATTGCATTTCCTGTTGTGATATTTCTGCAAGTTGAAAAACTTTCCATAACACAATATTTCCTTATGATATACATGTACGGTATATTGAAGTTCTAACAATAAAATATACAGAGTTATTTTCAAGCACAATCACAACAAAATCATCACAATATATAATTATTCTCTCTCTCTCTCTCTCTCTCTCTCAGGATGGAATCATTCTTAGCTTGTCATGTTTTATACACATTCTTAACTCACCAAAACAAAGCCAGGGGAGCTTATGCTGTACCCTTGTCATCAATGTTCTGTTTAAGTTTTTTAAGAGAGCCCTAGGATCACAAAACATACTTTAAAAATAGATTTTAAGCAAAATTCTTGTGTAAAGTATTTATTACATATATACTGAAATCCTTAATTTGCAGGCAATAGCAGTTTAATTAAGCAAGGTTAAATGGCAGTTTTATTTGTCACTGTTGTTCTAGATAATTTTGCTATACCTTAAATATTTTGATTTAATCTAAGATTTTTCATGACCCTGGGGCTAGGTCACAAACCTAAGTTATTACTGGTCCTAACAACAGCAAACTTGCTCAATTAGTGCGTGCAGTCTCTAACTATAGAATTTAGATGCTAAAGGATGTTAACATTTTTTGTAGGAGGTGCTCTTTGGTGACAATATCTAACATATTTCTGGTCTTGTCTTCACCAAATCTAGACAAATGATGTAAATTTTGATACTAATGCACTTGACAGTCTTTGATCCAAGATCAAAAAGCCATAGTTTTAAGGAGATTAAAGATCATTAAAGTTTTTGAACCAATTACATACATGTATGAGTAACAACTAAACCTCACCAATTCAAACTTGCATACATTTATGCACATATACTTATGATACATGTTACATGGTTAACAGTTGACCTAAAATGATTTATAAATGATACATGTACATATATTAACATTAGCAAATACATGTATGTTTCCTTAATATATGAATCTACAGAATAGCAAAGACATTCAGTTCTGTGTGAACGTCGCAATGCGTATCATTTGACGGTTGCATTATTGTTAAATAAAAAACATGGATATGTTAATAATTATGAATTATTTGCCTTTTCACAACCGTAAATATTAGTAATAAACAGTAACAGGATTCAAACTTTGTTGATACTTGATTAAATCTTCTAAGAAGGCGTTCTGGCATCACAGGATTTGATCATGTGACCAACCAAGTTCATATCCAGGTACACTGTTTAACTTGCTGTTTATTACTTAATAAATGCATTCTACCTGTTAAGTTCAATCATATTATAGAAAGCAGAATCTTACTTGTAATATGATACAATAGTGTGTCATATTTTTATGCAACATTTTTTTAATCATTTTATTTTATATACATGTATGCCATTTAACATTATGATATAGATATGATAAAACATTTGATAGTCATTTTCAAGATTCCATATTCAATTTGTATAAAATAAAATGGTAATGCATTTTCTTGTATCATCATATCATATTGTAGAATATTTAAACTATGATTTTGATGAAATATGATAAGATTATCCTTGTTAATAATAATACTAGGTGATGCCTTTTTCGAGGTTAGCTCTATAATCTTTGATTACTTATATCTTTACTATAGGTTCATGAAAGAGCTGTCACTTTTTTCCATGACCTATGCAATGAATTAATCAAAGCCAATCCTGCAACTGCTAATCAGAAAAAGTGAGTATACAAATTACAGGCTAATAATAGAATCAATTATAGATATAATCAGGTGTTTGAACTTCCATTTGATATGTATTACTGGATATAATCTGATATACTTTCTGTAATAAGCCGGGGGAAAAAATAGGAAATATAATATCAATTTCCTTAATTTTAGGATAATGGATTCTAGGGACAATAGGTCAATGTCCTCCTCTAGCAGAGAAACAAAAGGCTGCATTAAAAACTTCATGCAGGACAAGAAAACAGAAATCGGAGACATAATTCTGCCTGGTGGTGTGAGTGGGAGTGACCTAGATTCTATGACTGTCTCTAACAGACAGAATTCTGCCCGGGGCAGTGAGGAGGACTTCATTGTTTTCCAAGCTGATACTGTCTCTGAAATAAGCAGGAAATCTAGGCAGAGTGCTGAGAGAAATGACGGAGCATCCAGAAAATCAACAGAAGATACATCGGTACAATGTATATCTAGTGAGACAGCTAGTCAAGATGTAGAGAGAGAGTCCACCATTTCTGATGTTCTGGTTGTGAGTCATGGGGGTTTAATCAAAGAACTTGTGAAGTTTTTTGTGGAGAAACTGGACTGTGAAATCCCTGGGGGCAAGGGAAACGGACTGAGGATCTGCCATAACTGTAGTGTCTCCAAGTTTGTTGTGTCTGTGCCAACGGTTGATGACCCCTCCCTGCAGCCTAAAGTGACTTGCTTGTCTATTAACAGTAAGGAACATCTACAGGGAATGGGCATCGAGTTTGCTGAGGGAAAGTACTGATAGACTGCACATGTATATGTACAGATTAGTCATTGTATTTTGTGAAATATAAATTTTATACATACTGGCAGCTATTCTTAGTGAGTGGGAAATCAATTAATAAAATAAATCCTCACAATACATGAAGTACTATCAAAGTTGACTTAAACTCTTTCATTACATGTACATGTATATCCAAGGGTAAAAAATAAGGAGTTCTTTGGACATTTTGGGAGTACAGCCGTGCACACTCCATTTAGTCATCTCCTGATCCAAACCAGACAGTGGTAGTGGTAGTGGTAGAAGTGGTAGTGGTAGTTAATGGTAAAGTCAGGAACCCAGCAGAGGTCACACCTGAAGTAGAAAAACAAAATGAAAGAAAATGAGTCAATGATGAACAGTTTTTAAAGTTATTGAAAATGGCACCGCTGTTTTTGTGTCTGCACCAAAGCGTTTGGTTACTGTGTTATGTTTTTTCTTGTTGTCTTGATAACCCTACACCCCTTCCAGTTGCATTAAATCCACTGTTGTCAATGCTGAAACTTTGGTTGGTTTTCTCAGAAAAAGATAATTTTTTAATAACTGAACAGTTTTCTAGTAGACTATCAATACAAATGCATGTATTGTTTTTAATCCATTTTATTAAAATAATAGTCTTTCACAGTTCTGCCAATTCTACATCTACAAGTGATATGAATTTTGTATGTTACTGTAACAAAAAAGAAAACATCCCCTTCCCAACACAAGACTTTATCGGAGTGCCAGTAAATTTCTCAGGGTGATGAGAACTGGTGCTACATGATGTATAGCAGTCAACACTTACAAAATATCTGCTGCTGCCAACGTTAATGCATTTACACTACATTCTTGTACCAATACTAATAGTAAAAGTATCCGAGTGCCCAAACCTGCTTCATATAGGTATATATATGATGATGACACTAGGAGAACATTTTAATAAGAAAACTCTGGTACTAATACTGATGAAAGAATCTTAGCTTGTTACGAGTACTAACGCATGTTAATAAATATATCAAAGATGTTGACTTGACACAATGCAAACACTTACGGAACACTCTGGTCCCAGTGCTGGCGGTGAAGGTATCTGACTCCGTCAGCTGTCGTTGTAACAGGTAACAGTTCCTGGACCTACGGTTGTAGAAGAAGACCCTGCAGTGGTGGGTGGCACACACGGCGCTGCAGTAAAGCAGACTGAACGCCTGGACAGGTGGGTGGAGGTCCGGGCTCGACAACAGGCTGCCCTGCCTGCCGGGCTCGAGCTCGAATTTAAAGGTCTGGATGGCACTCACAGAGGAATCTGGATGGAAGAGTTAAACAGGGGTTGCTTTAATTCATACCAATCTAACATCCTCTCAGTCAAGGGTTTATGATCCGCTCCGATCTGAGATAAACGTTAAGGTCGCCTTAATACCAATCTAATTGATCAATACAGATTTTAAATACGGATACACTATTTAGCTGTTTAGAGTATTTTATTTCAATGAATTACTTCAGTTTTCGCAATATTAAGATGCCTCGTGTTATCTTGTTTTTTAAGAAGTGATAAGTAATCATTGGTATAATGTAATTATGAAATTTTAAAAAAAAATATGTGACCTGTGAAGTTTTAGTATTTAATACATCTAGAGAATTGATGTTTTAAAAACTCGTTATAACGAAGTATGATAATATACCATCTCTAGTCAGATCATATTTCATTTTAATATTATACGATACTAGGCCTATATCATAATTATATGATTATTACCAATTGATAAAGAAACTAAATACACCTGTCACTTGGTAGCGATGCCATATGGGCTAAAAGAAAATATTGGGGAAATTTCACTGGGGACAAATTGTAAGTGAAAGTAGCATCGATATGTATTCGAAATAAAATCTGCAACTCGTAAAAGAATCAATTTTACATTACAGAATTGTGCCTATGCGTATTACATGTACTCTACAATATTTACATTTTCAAATGTCTTTGTCTGTGATAACATTACGAATCAATTTTGAAGCCTATAGCCCAATAACTTCATAAAAGATGAGTGACGCAAAATGGGCGTGTCTCACAGCATAACAGAGACACAGTATTGGCTGTGCCGCTTAGTAATACATAGCATGTGCTTCATGAAAAAAATACTGGTTTTAAATTGTTGTTTTAAAGTGTACGAATTTAAAATATTGTAAAATGTAAATATAAGTAATAAGAAATCATTCTTTGATTATTATGATGTGATAATTTCGGTCGGAGCGTGGTCAAATCTATCATTAAGCCCTTTGGGCTTTGTTTGATTTAACTACGACCCGACCGAAATTATAGCCTCATAATGCTCAAAGAATGATTTTTTATTCCTTAAATAATCCTTCCGATTCACAGAAACATATAATTGCATGCGTTCTTGTATACACAATGTATGTAATGTTAGAATGTATAGCTATCCGCTTAATCATTTTCGATTTCTGGGCCCATCTAGTATATTTGAATTACCTTAAACCACCATATATTTATTTTATTCAAAATAGTTATTAATGAATTATTTAAAATATATTAATTATTATTATTAGAATCTAAATAGCAAGAGCGTAGATTACGGAACGTAGCCTAGGAAATTATATCCAAGATATGTACATGTAAGCATAACCCAAAAAAAGCTGTAACACGTTGGTCTTGAATCTACTAGTTTTTTATCAGTTGATATCACCAATGGACGTATAAAATTTTGAAAGCGAATTGTAAAGGTCTTACTTTTAAATTACTTCATTTGAAAAAAAAACTGAGTATAGTGTATTTACAAAGGCAACTGTTTCCCTTGTTAGGCATAAATCATTTTGATCTTTATTAATGGTGGTTCATCACTATTTCATAAAACATAAAAATACAAATTTATTGTAAAATATTTCCATCATTTGGTTTGTTATAAAAAGTGACGTGACGTATTTAGCGTAATTTCGGCGCCATTTTTCAGTAAATTGTACCTTACCAATCAATCAATCGAATTAGAACAGTTTTAGGACTAGAAGTGTAAATACGAAATAATGATATAAAACGTCAATTATTGATACTTCATTTCATATTTTCAAAAACTAAAAACCTTTACAAAACATTGAGCGTCTCAATAATTTTCCCGATATTCTTTGCTAGGTGTCACGTTAAGCAGAAAATAGGTTTGCGACAAAGCAAATGTGTTTTTGGCGAGTTAATAGAGAATAACAATATTGATTTATTTTTTATTTTAAAATGTTTTGAATATATTTACGATGTTTTAAAACCACAGTTTCCAATAAATAAAGATGAAACACTACATACACACGAATGTCAGATCTCAATACCTGGGTTTCAATAATGCAAAGATTTAATTTTCTTGATTTACTAATTACATGGGTATAACTCTGATAATGAGATTTCGATTTTCCCGTTTCCCAATATTCTTGATCATATTAGCGTTTTAAAAAGCATTCACACCGAAAAAAATCCTTTTAAATCTTCAGAGCATAATCCTTAAGTAATTGGTTCTAGGATAACTGATTGTGTTTCTCTGGCCTTGTTCTACCTTCTTTGTTGTCTTGTATTGGAATTAATATTAATAATAATAATAGTACATGTACCTGTTTCCGACCATCGAAAAGTCACATTTAGCGGAGTGTGCGGACTTTACGCTTAACTTTTTAAAAACTGCTTCCGGGTGTTATGTAGTTGAAATGTACAGGTTCCGAAATAAATGTCAGAATACAGGTGTCTTTGTTACTTGGAGTTTGAAATATAGCATTTTGGATTTTATCTATGTGTTTAGCATAGCAAAATTCAATAATTCTTTTCCTGCTACACGCGTACATATCTTATATTAATATTTTTTATGAAAAGAGTTATTAGATATACTTACACAAAATCAATAGTAATATCTATACAGTTGCTTTTATTGTGTATATCATTCAAGGGTTGAACAATGACGTTTTAGCAATACATGTAATCATGCACTCTTTACATTAACTGTCCAATATTCCATCCACCCCCAGGGTTCTAACTGAGCCCCTTGATTATAAATATCAATGGCTTAAGTTGAAGCTTAATTACAATGACAGATTTCTGTTACGAAATTGCAGTAAAAATATTTTATAAAAAATTGAATACAAATAATTAATATTTTAAATAAACCTGCAGCTGCCTTCAACGCATTATTTACCAGCGGTTAATCAAATACCTATAATTTATCATGATTAAGTTGCTAAATAATATTTTAACGTTCCTTTATTATATTTTTGAGGTTTAGTAGGATAAATTATTTCGGGATCGATCGAACTTATGACGCAATAAAAAGCACGGACTGCACGGACCGACGTCATACTTTCAAGCAGCTGACTTCCCATAATTCGGCAAGCTGTTCAGACAATTCATCATACTACACTCACCTGCGGTATGGTGATTTGTCTACACCGCCTGCTGTGTTATAGGACAGACAGTATCAATGGTTAAATGCATGTTTAGCTTACGTTGCCTCGAGTGAAGAACAATGACAAAGATTTTGTTAATTAAAATCAATATGAGGACAGAGGCCAGGATTGCTCACACGGCTGTTGCAAAAGTCAGTTACAAAATATTTTTTTTAATGAATTAAAAAATTAAAAAATAAAGCCTCAAGAAGATTATACTTTAATTCTAAAGTGGTTGTAAGTAGGCAATTACATCAAATAATTTAATTTCATCACACAAGCGTCTTCTTAACACTTTTATGACAACATTTCAAAAGGAGAAATAGATTTCCTTGTGCAATTCTACATCTACCAACCAATAGTTTCCAAGGTAAAAAACAAGCAATGTAAAAACACATCCATAAATTAATATTATATTGAGGAGCAATATATGTACATGTATACATTTGTATCTAGATCTATTAATACTTTGCATTATGGTACACGGCTTTCTATACTTGTTTAATATCATACTGTATGTTTTCCAACGGATATGTTCGATATTAGTTTAATAGAAAATTTCAACATTCGACAATTCTATATTTAAAAAAAGTCATCCGGACATTCGGCCGGCTGAGCTAAAATCGTACTAAATGCTGTTATAAATCTTTTCAAAGGAATGATTTACAAAACAAGCATAAATTAATTAACATTCTCAATTCAAGGAAATAACATCAAACTACTAGTATCATATATTGAGTATTTAAGTTCGAATTTTAAGGTGTTTTTTTCAAAATGTTGCCTAATAAGAAATAAAGTTAGTTTAATGTACACAAATTTGTTATTCGCCTTAAATAGCTTGCTAATAT
Organism: Magallana gigas; assembly: GCF_902806645.1. NCBI lineage: Eukaryota > Metazoa > Mollusca > Bivalvia > Ostreida > Ostreidae > Magallana > Magallana gigas. The sequence continues at coordinate 13,503,306 of NC_047563.1, read as the reverse complement.
TTACTGCTTGTCTTACGCAGAAAAAATGGTTTGGTCTATAATTGCAGCTAGCAAACCAAAATTAAGCTGGTTTTGTAATGAGAAAAAAAAATAAACAACAGAGCATATTCTTACCGCAGAAGAACACACAAGCTATAGCGAATCCTAGCACAAGCATGACGACAGAATTCAGAAGGTCTGGTGTCACGAATTAGCTAGCGGCTAGCGGTTATATTTTACCTGATAAGATCAATCAATTGATTGAACTAAATAAAGATATTCGATTTCTTCTGCTGTCTTGCAAATCTCTAAAATTCATCTCGCTATCTGACACAACATCGAAAACGTGGGACGAGAGTTAATAAGTTTTTCCTCTGTCCACCTACAGTACATGTACAATTATTGTAACTACATCATCCATATGCATGCTCTCTCTCTCTCTCTCTCTCTCTCTCTCTCTCTCTCTCTCTCTCTCTCCAAATGGGCAGTTGAAGCATAATTAATTTTTAGCCGGGCTTTTATGAAAGCAAGTTTTTGGCTTTAGCCAAAAAAATTGGCAATGTTTACATTTGTAGCACAATTTCGAAAATAAACAAAATGAGAACAGCATTTTTTTGTTTTAGAAATTGTATTTTAAAAGAAATCAAAATGTCCCAAATACATCAATTTGGTTTACACAAAGGAATCGGGGTTTGATTATCCTGCTCTAAATAATTTTTTCACAATTTTCAATTCATCAAAGTCAGTTATTTTTCCTACCTTAAACCTTAATAAACAATGTAGGGTTTTATTATTACATGTATATGGGTTTAGGTCTATAATTTTTTTTTTTTTTTTTTTTGATTAGGGATTCTGCAGAAAATTGATTTGAATCCAAAATGTGGTCCCTTATCTAATTTTATTATTTTCCTTGAAAACTTATGAATTATAGAATTTTCAGAAAAGTTGTAGACCTTAAGAACGGCACCAGAAGGTCCTTTCTCTCTAAAACGTAAGTAACAACATCTTTTTGTCTGATAAAAAGGGGTAAACATTTATATGCTTCATCCTGGCATTTTTCTCTCTCCACTTTTTGACTTTCCATTCACAACATTTGATATATATTTTTTTATCCTTCTCACTGAAATGAAAATGCTAGAAGTATTACATGTATGTACATGTATAACATACATGTAAATATAGTTCAAAGAAACTCGATCAACATAACTACTTCACTTAAACCACTGCAAAAAATATCTATAAAATGTAATTTAATTAATCAGGAACAATAAATATCTTTTAAGTTTACGCTTTTAAGTGAAAATTGGTTCTCCACCACCGCAAAATCGATCCCAGTCATCATCGCTATCCTATCCAACATCATTTAATTGCAAATAACAGAAAACGATAAAAAAAAATTCAAAGGCAATGTGAATGAAACTAAAATCTACATAAACAAGACTGACATTTACTTTGCCAGCTTTGTACGCAGATACTTTGATAACGGTCAAGAATGTAGTTCAAACTGAGGGAGTCGCAGAGATTTTGATGATGTATCAAAATTGTTAATACATAGGTAGTTAATAGACTCGCAATTCTAAACAATCGATTATTCTCTCTTAGATTCGACAAGTTTACGATGCATGAGCTGGTGCATCCCCTTAAATTGTCACTGTTTGTCACAGCCGCTCTAATTTTTATAATGTACAAGTGTTCCATCATAACTTGCTTCTAGGCTTTATATTGGAATTGTATAAAATAAAACTATTGTCATCAATTTTGAAAACGGGCACAAGAGGCCAATGGGCCACATCGCTCACCTGAGGAACAATAGGTATGATATAATCAGCTTAATGGAGTCATAATACAAACTATCTGGACCATGTAGTATAATACATATATAAATAAAAATCATTTTTTTGCACTGGATATTCTTATGTTTATTTTCATTAGTCCCTTTTCTAACAGGATGATTTTATAGTAACGTCACATGTTGAGCATTGCAGCTCTCAAAAAGATCCTAAACAATTGTTTATATGTGGGATATAAACGTACATCAAACTCTGAACCCCTTGTGAGACTCAATCGTCCAGGAATCATCCAGAAGCCAATGTCTAAACAATATTAAATAGTCATTTGGCTAATTAGTTTCTGAGACGAAGATTTTTAAAGATTTACTCTTAATATTCCTATGTAAAAATTCCACATCCATTGTGGCCCCACTCTACCCCCAGGAATTATAAATTTTACAAATTTGAATCTACACTACCTGAGGATGCTTCCAAACAAGTTTCAGCTTTCCTGGCTGATTAGATTTTTAAAGATTTACTTTATATATTCCTACGTAAAAAGTCAACACCCCCCCCCCCATTGTGGCCCCACCCTACCCCTGGGGGGTCATGATTTTCACAACCTTGAATCTTCACAACCTGGGGATGCTTCCACACAAGTTCTAGTTTTTCTGGCCAAATGGTTTCTTAGAAGAAGATTTTTAAAGATTTACTCTATATATTCTTATGTAAAAAGTCGACCCACCAATTGTGAGCCTGCCCTACCCTCGGGAGTCATGATTTTCATAACTCTGAATCTTCACTACCTTAGGATGCTTCCACATAAGTTTCGGCTTTTCTGGCCAAATGGTTCTCGAGAAGAAGATTTTTAAAGATTTACTCTAAATATTCCTATGTATAAATTCGACCCCCAATTGTGGCCCCACCTTACCCCCGGGGGTCATGATCTTCACATCTTTGAATCTACACTACCTGAGGATACTTCTACACAAGTTTTAGCTTTCCTAGTCTAACAGTTTTTGAGAGGAAGATTTTTAAAGATTTACTCTATATATTCCTATGTAAATAGTTGACCCCCCATTGTTGCCCCATTCTACCCCAGGGGGTAATGACTTTCAAAACTTTGAATCTACACCACCTGAGGATGCTTCCACAGAAGTGTCGGCTTTCCTGGCCAAATAATTCTTGAGAAGATTTTTGAAAATTTCTTGAAAATTTTCATTATTTCCCAATTATCTCTCCTTGTAAGAGGGTTTGGTCCTTAATTTTCACAACCTTGAATCCCCTTTGGCTAAGAATACTTTGTGCCAAGTTTGGTTGAAATTGGCCCAGTTGTTCTTGAGAAGAGAATAGCTCGAGATTTCAGCTCAGGTGAGCTAAAAAGCACAACAGCCCCCTTATTAATTCAAACTTTTGCATGACCTTGACATACATGGCTCTAAATTTACTAAATGTCAAGTATCTTGACAGATGTCAATCATATTAAAGTTTTTCTGATGGATATCTGTACCTTTTCTTGACAAAGTAAAAACTCGACAAGATTTCCTCCAGTTTGCAGTGGTCTACTGAACCCTGTTTAACTGTATGAGATTTTCATCAAATTTTAGTTTTAATTGAAAAATTAAAAATTTTGAACTACATGTAGCAGTTGCATAAACTTCGAATTCCATATTTAAAAAAAATGCAATTTTGTTAATATTAAGTTCTTTATATTTATTATTGGGGGCATTTATGGACCTGTTTTATGTGCATCAGTCTTTTGTAATGCACACTTTATTAATATGAACACTTAGATGAAGAAGATTTTTTTTAAATTTAGGAAATGTTTTCAAAATTAGAAATGTAAGTACCATAATTGAAAGCTAATTTATTTTTAGACTTAAATCAAATCAATCAATCATAAATCAGATATACATTTTACAGCTTTTTATTTCTTTTTAGAAAACATAATTTTGTAAAAAGCGAACTAACAAATGTTTGCTGAAAAAAGTCTCAACTATTCCTTGCATGAATTAACGACAAAAAAAAAGCCACAACTTGACAGTAATACTATAATAGTAAATCATTCTAAAATAGACCCATCCCCACCCATCCCCTTTACTACTATCATCTTCACAATCAAGAACAATAAATTATTCATCATCATCATCAATTGCAAATTCATCATCAACATCATATCAAAATAACCCACAATATCAACCATGAATGTTTATATTATGAAAAAAGCATATATCATAAATTGCACTAAAATTGCAACATCCTTAAAATCATCATCTCCATGGCGATCAACATAAACAGTACCACCATTCTCCTTGTTATTCAAAATAAAGCAACTTTAGTTTAATCAGGCCAACAGTACAAAGTTTTGTTTCATGTACTCTGAGAAAACTACAACAGCCAGCTTTCTCTTTTAACAGGCTTTGGTTAATGGCTTTTTTCTTCAGACTTGCTTCATCTGTAATTAGGATTTGCAATCAGGTTTTGGGGTAAAAAAAATTTCGAGGGAAAAACCTCCAAGGAACTTAAAAATTGAATTGTTTGTTAAGTTAAAACAAAAAAAATTGTAATGTTGGCCTTCATTTATTTACAAAGCTCAAATATGAAGACAATAAGAACTTTTTTTTTATTGAAACCTTATTGCACCACGATTATTTCAACACATCACAAAAGCTTGAGTTTTCTAAATATAATTTTTTTTTTAAATTATTGACATTGCTTACTAAAGCATAAAAGAATCAATGAAAATTTAAGATTAATAATAACAATTGATACAATGTAATATAGTTGTTAAAATGTGAATCAATTATACTTAATAATGAATTTGGCACATTTCACATGATACAGAAACTTCATCAAAACCTAACTATAGTCTGTCCCAAGATATTTTTGCCGCATATTTTCTTAAATTATTCAATATTTATAGATACCTCTTGGTTCAGACGATGTTCATTCAATAGTATGAAAAAATCCCAAGATTTCCCCTTTGAAACGCCCCCTCTAGCTTGTCGGGTATCAGTACACGGCTAAAAATAAAAAGTCTACGAGGTTTTACCATTGCCAAGGAGATGAAGACGCCCGGATGATAACGTTGAAAAATTGCGCGAGGGGTCCCGAGTATTTCCGAATGGAGAAAAGATGTCAACATTCCCCATTATAAATCTCCGTAGGAAATCTGTTTTCGTTCCTGTGAATTTTTACGAGGGAAAAATGATAATGTGTGAATGAAGTTATCTTGGGAATTTTCCCTTCCATCGATTTTAATTGCACTTCAGTCACAGGTATGTGTATTTTTATTAAAAATCGTTCAAATATGCAGCAAAAATAACTTGGGACAGACTATAGAGTTATTCCTCTTTAATTGTTAATTGAATAATAGATTGAATACTGTCTTCTTTTTAAAAAAAAAATACTGGTATATGTAATTGGTAAAATTTTAATTCCAGAATTAATAAAAAGATTAGTTGCAGTTTTAATATCTAAATATTACTGTACAAAGTCAAAAATCACCTGTTGCCATTTTCGATTTCAAAATTCCTCCTCTCAAAAAAACTGATTATATCTATCAAATGCTATGTCCAGCACAACAAGAAATGCAGCAAACACAAAACTAGCAAACATCTTCCCCACCATGGACTGGTCCCCACAGTATGAGCTGACCCCCGTACCATGTCTGGCACAGATAATCTGTATCTCCCTATCATAGGAAATCAGGGGGAGAAGGAGGAAGAAGATCACGGCAATGATTACTCCCTTGGCCCACATCCTTCCAAGTCTCTGGTTGTCCGGCAATGGTGGGACGGGCTGGGGGTTTGGATCTGGGGTTGGGTTCCTTTGGGTGGTGGTATCTGGCTCCTGGGGTGGTTCTTCACCAGTGTAGGTTTGTTTGTCTTGGATGACCCTAATGGCTGGGTCACAGACCTATAATTAACCAATTTTAATGGTGAAGAAGGGAAGAATGGGATTACCGGTAAAAATATAAAGGCAGATGTAGTTGTAAGGTTTGATTATGGAACCTAGAATCTTGTCTATTTTTATCAGGTGCCATACCACTAGACTACCAAGGTCATATCCATGTTTAATATATTAACCCCTAAATTGAGATCTGCAGTTCTGCTATAAATAATTTGAAGAATTATAACAATGCTATGTCCTATCAATCCTAAATATATTAAGGACCATTCATGTCAATACTGTAGATCCCTTATTTAACGCAAGTACTTAATTCCGCAATCCCAGTGTTTGTATCAAAATCGAGAATATAAAATTGCTAATGCAGAACTTTTATCTTAATCTCTTATAATTCCCAAATCTCAGAAAATAAAAGCGAGATTTTAAAATTCGCGAGGGGTACTTCTTGCGGTTTTACACGGATATTAATTCCCCTCATTTAATTTAAGTTCATGAAAAGAGAGTGCAAGTACTGTAGAATCACTAAAATTCGTGAGGGCCAATTTTCCTGGATTGTGGGTTCTTCGTGGATGCATCGGATTTTGTTTGGATAACAAAGATAACTCTTTCTTAAAAAAATTTCGTTGATGATGTAATTTGTGGGGGGTGGCTACCCATGAATACCACGAAAATTGAGCCACCATGAATTCTAATGATTCCACAGTATATTCAAGCAAGCAACCATCAGATCATAATTTACAGTAGGTTTACCAGGCAATATTATAATAAAATATTCAATAGAATACTGTAAACCAACTTAAATTTTTTGTTGTTGAAAAAACCCAGAGATAAACTGGTTCGTGTGACTGATTTTGACAATCATGAAACTGCTTTTCTAGAAATCAAGTTACCTGACAAATTTCCCAACAACCAGGCACTTGAGAAGCTGATGAAAATTTCTCGCAAGCAGATTAAATTTGGTTAACAATATTTCATTTCAAATGATTTCTCATTGTGTTTTGATCAGTCATGAACTGTTTTAAAAATGTCATATCTAAAAAATCATTGTTTTCAATTAATTTAAACTTGCTTTTATTTCTACCACATTTTTTGAGAATACTATTTACCGGTATTATCTTATTAGATCTTAAACCATTGGCATAACAGCTTGAAACAATGTTTTATATAATTATGCAGTTTTAAATTGTAATGCCGATTACTTAAAATCAGATTAAATATAGATTCAACATTACATTTACCATTTAAGGTGCTCATCGATCCATGACTTACATTTTTTTACATCAAGGAGACCCAAAGCATTTAATGTCATTTATTTAATAATCTATAAAGACAGGTGTTTAATCTAACTCTGTTGCTCAACAGATACCTTAATTGACTTCAGACCAAAAGTTTCATAATTAGAATGAAATAAGAAATTTTATTTCTGTGCATAGAAAAGATCATCTTTCCTTTAAAAAATTATAGTTGCCCTTGATCTCAAATTTTAATATGGAGCATTACAAACCTTTCATAAAATTGCTATCTTATCACTAGAAATCAAAGTACTGAAAGTGCTGACCTGTCGCATGAACTTCAGAATGGGAATGTCCAGAGCTGGATGCCTCTGATCCAGGCGACTTCTCCCATGATGCTTGTCGTACGCATCACAGTATGTCGTACAGAGCAGGAAGCGGTTCTCAGGAATCCCCAGCCCTTCTCTGAACTCCTGTTCCAATCTCATGTAATCTGAATCATCTCTGCTAATTTCATCCTTATGAGTCAGGACTCCAAAAATCGGAATAACTGAAAATAACATTTCATTTTACATTTGTTTAGGTGCATCATATTGGAAAAAGTTACAGCTAACATGCTTGTAATGACATCACAATTTAAGTGAAGTAAGTTTTATTCTCAGGATCTTAAATTTATGTAATAAATTTATCGGATACAACAAATTACAGTTATAACAAATCAAATTCATTTTTCTCTGGGGTTTTGCTATAACCATCATTTACCGCAGTTAATTTTCCTAATGATATGAAAATAAAAATGCTAATAAATTAATTAATTTGAATTAAAAAGTCAAAGGAAGCGATCCATCATTTACCCCTGTTTTCTTTTCGAGCTGTGTTTCTGACCGCCTCCATTAGGCGAGTTGGGAGGGGAGAATTATTAGCTGAGGCTATAAATATTATTCTGTCTACCTTCAGGTCTTCATTGTTCTGGGAATATTTCTCCTTTAAACCATCCAATCCTCTAGAACTGAGTAACAGAACAAAAGTACAGTCAATAAGAAATGTCAACACTTCATACATATAAAATTCTGATGCTTTCCAATTTTCAGTGCTTTCAAAGAAACAGTGTACAATGCAGGACAGTTAAAGCAGCCAATAAAAATATCGACAAATTTTTGTGATGAAAAAACGTATACTTTAGTTCAACTGGCTTGTCCTTTTTAAAATCAATAACAGTAACTCAATTGCAATATATTTCTAAAATATATATATAACAGTACAATATTTTATGTTCATAGTGGTCACGTGATATGGCAGTCGCATGGTACAAGCAGGTGTATTTGTGGTTTTGAGGTAATTTAAAAAATTCAATATTGCAAGGGCATAATCATGTCGAAATTCACAACTGAATTATAAAATAACTTGATTTTGTGTCGTAGATTTTGAACTTTTTAAGATAAGATTATTTGTTAGTAGAAACCGTAATTTATAATGCATATGTTGAATAATTATGAAGGTCACAGGGTTAATTTCATTTAAAAAAATAATTAATTTGTAAGATTTTACAAGGATCTTGGAAGTTTTTAAGTTACATAGCATATTTCAAATTCACATGTAAAAGTTTGTCAGGATCAGGTAAGTGTTTGCCCTTGCAATCAAGTGATTTATTTAGGTATCAGCTTTATTAAGATATACGATATTTTATACAAAACTGAGGTTGCCTCTTAATACGATGCATAATTATAACAAAATGAAAATAAGACTACAAATGTAGCATTCTACTTTTAATAATGTTCAACAAAATATTCATTTATAATTTTCCATTAATCTATGACATTTATTTTTCTTCACTAAAAAACTGCATGATAGCCTTTGATGACTTAACTTAATGCGTCATTTTGAAGCATATGACGTCATATTTTGTAGTACAGCGAGAATGACACCTCGCTTATTTTTCAGTGTTTACGATATAACGGACATAAAAATTGTAAGTAATAGCATTTGTTGTTTTCAATTAAAAGATAAGTATAAATTAATTTTGCTAATAAACAAATTAATAAGTACTTTCAAGGTTTGTAATATACTGTGATGTCATAATGCACATTTCTCATACTTTTTGTCTGAACGGAATTTATTGACAGCCTTAACTGTGCTGCGAAACAAACACAGGGATAGTTGCCACAAGACAGAGAATCTCTGTACATGTATAACATACATGTAATTACCAACATACATGCAGTTAATTTTCCAAAAAAACTAAGAGAAAAGGCTTATATATTTATGACAAATATGTTTGTCTATGTGCTATTATTATCCTTAAACTCCAGATTTGGTGTTTTCAATTCAAAAAGAGAGCTCATTTAAAAAAAATACATATAAATTCAATTCGATATTGTTAAAATTTAAACCAAAAAATCTTTTAATTATCCGTATGATTTTACATTGACTAGAAAAATTCATAAGTAAAGGATGAAGGCAATATATGTATCAAACAGAAGGTTTTGTCTTCACTACTGAAAGGTCAAAATCAAAAATAACAACTTAATAATTTGTCAAAATATGTTTAGCTGTACTTGTATAATTTCACAGCTTCCATGAGTTTCTCTTCATTTGGCAATCGTCCGAAAAACACGATCCGTAGCAGTTCCTGCGCCAGCGTATCACAACTGTCCTCAAATCCGTTCATGTCAATCAGTGTCGGGTAGTTGTAGTCGTAGAGAGCATCAAAGTCCAAGTACTCAATCTTTGGAAAGCTGTTGAAAGATTGAAATGGATAGCTAAAGTAGGAATTACATTTTGTGTTTTGTTCTAGATGTTCTGTATACAGGGAAATAATCACCCCTGTTTTATTTTTGCCCCTTTCGCCCTTGTAACCAGTGGGCAAATTTAAGACTGGGTGAATTCCAATGTCTCATATAATCTTTCTTTAAACACAACTGTGTCTGGGAGAATTCAAAAAGGGGCGAAACTGTTCGCAAGTGTAAAAGGGTGAAAATTACATGAGGCGAAAATAACCCTGTATAAAGTATATAAATGGCAAAAGTCTACCAGGGCATTGTCCTGAACTTTTTGGGGAAGGGGGACCCCAATGTACATGTACCTACTGGAGGTGTCAAATAAATGTTTCCCTTTTATTGGGCTTACTTAAAACCAATCTTTACTAGTAACAACTTCATTTCACAATTTATAGATAAAGGTGTTTCTTAGCCACATATTTTTACAACCAAGCCTTTTTTCAATGAAAAAACAACACCACTAGTATTCACAGTCTACTTGGGACTCCAAAAAACGGAGTCTTCAGTTTGGCTCCATCATGCAATGCAATTAACATTAAAGGATTGATTTGTGTCAAGTTATAATTGTAATAAAGTTCTTGTTAAATTCATGAAATTTTTTGGAACACTACTAAAAGTGGTGTCCGGTCAAGTCGTACACAGACCAACTCGTATACAGGTCAACTCGTATACAAAATTTCTGCATAAAAAAACGAAAGTCAACTCGTATACAAAAAAATTTAAAAGTAACTTAAAAACATTTGGTTTCTTGTAATAAAATTTATTTATATATTGCTTCCGTGATTCAGCGTAAAAAGGACATATAGACCGTAAAATGGATGTTATCAACTATTACAAAGATTGCAAAATTCATACATGTATAATTGTGCATTATCATTAAACTCGGTAACGATGTGAAATTACAACAAAAAAAATTAACGATAATTAATTGTGTCAATCCGATCATTATTATTTGCTAATTTTTTCTACACATCAAAACAATAATTGTTAAAACAACAAGCGCGGTGTTTCTTGCTTCTCCAAACGGATGACTTCTCAAAGGCTAATTAAGATACTCCTCATTATTTTGTTTGAAAAAAAATATATCCAACTTTCCGCTTTTATATATCATTTCCCAAACTTCTTTCAACATGGTACGACACCTGTGTGTTTCCTGTCGACGAACTGTAAGTAATATACCATTGATTTATAAGTCAAAAATTTGTTAATTCATATAATGAGTGAAAAATGAAAAGTGAATATAAAAGTCACATATGAATTTCTTTTTTACCACCTATTTTATATGCGGAATTTTTTGTATACGAGTTGACGTTTAGTTTTTTATGCAGAAATTTTTGTATACGAGTTGACTTTCTTTTTTTTATGCGGAAATTTTGTATACGAGTTGACCTGTATACGAGTTGGTCTGTGTACGACTTGACTGTAAATCCTAAAAGTTAGTTTGAAGTAAGAACTCAAATTTTCATTTATCGAATAAGGCATTTAGAAAACGATATACATGTTACAAACACAACCATATTCCTAAACAAAAGTGCAGACTCAACTTAACAATAAAGTCAATTAGATCTTTCAAGTATTAATTAAAAAAACACCATCTGATTCATTTTTTTGACCTGTCATTTTGTGTTTCAAGTGTCAGCAAGGAGCAAGCCCTTGTTGTAGATCCTTTTTCTTCCTCTCATTAACACGACCATAATATACCTGAGTAGATGATGTGTAACCTGCTCCCCGTGCCCACCATAGTGCCCAGTGGTAGCCCGCTCTCTCCAACTCCCAACACTAAAGGCTGCCATGATTGAATTACAGAAGGAGGATTTCCCGCTGCCGGACGGGCCGATCAGGGCCACATTTAGAGGTCTCCCTCCTTTGTTTATTCTCTCTTGGAGCACTCTGACCTCTCTCTGTCGCTCGTTTTCTAACTCTTCTTCACTCTGCATCTCGTTTCTGGGGATTTCCAACAGGTTTATATCATCTCCTCCCCCTGGAGGCATATTGGTCCCTATAGGAAATACGTGCATACATTTATTTAGGGGAATTCAATTTATATAAGATAGATCGGGAGTGCTATACTACACTGTGTCTCATACCATACGATACTCATACCATAAACTGTGTTTGATCGGTATATTATAAGTTGAAAAAGTTATTATATGCTGTTAAAAATCCTACTTTCGTTTTCGAAAATTCTTAGAAAGTGTTTATTTAGATACAGTAACGTTACATTGTAAAAACAGCCGATCAAGTCATCAATATAAATGAAATACACGAGCACAACAACTGTGTTACAGGGATTAACAGTAATGTTTATCCGTGATATACAAATTAGAGGTAAATGTACCAAGTGAAGCAAGTGAATCACGCTGTCCGATTCCGGTGGTTAAAAACCGACAGTTGTATCCCTTTGCACTATCAAAAAAAAATGGAGCACCAGAAAGCGACAGAATTAAACTAAACAAAAGAGGAAATTACGTCGGGATTACATAGTGCTTAAAAATTCATCATCCAATATTTGACAGGCCAAAGTTATTATTCCAACATATGGTTTTTCGTCAGATTCTAAACAACATATTGTTTATATAAAATATTATTCTCCTGTTATCAAGCATCGGTGGTTCAGTGGTAGAATGCTCGCCTGCCACGCGGGCGGCCCGGGTTCGATTCCCGGCCGAAGCAAGTTTTTTATCATCACATTGAGGGGAAGGGGTCAACATTTGAAAGCAAAATTGTTCACAAGCATTTAAATATTTTGTCATGACATAGATCTAATAGCGAAAACGGTATGGATTGCATATAATCATCTCCAAAAGTTTTGTTAACGAATAAAAAAGTAAAAAAATAATATTAATAAAAAGGAAATTTTTTTTTTAACGCAACCCCAATAAAAAAAAAAAAAGGTGACCAACACAACGCCTCATCCAACAACCCGGATGTTGTGTATAAGAAATGTTGTTAAAAATAGTATCAAAAAACAGTAGAAGGCATTGCAAATAAGAGAACGCCGGTCCAGCTTGCAATCGCGCACTTTTTGAAAATGCAGACTAAGGGTTTCATATAAACTGCTAAGTCGATCTGTTCTAAAGGTGAAAAAACATCGCTCGAACACGAGGACATGACATTCATATACCTAGGTGAATGAAGGTCATCTAGGCATAGATCCGAACAGCGATCGATCCGACATTATGGAGGGAAAAAAATTGTTTTCTAGAGAGGAAAAAAAAAACACGACTTCCAATGAACCCAAACGTCAAAACAGATGCAAAATAAACTTGTTTGTGAAAAACAGCCTTGTTTTCCGTTTTGTTGTGTTACAAAGAAAAGATCAAAACATTGTGGACGAGTCCATTATAAAGGGTGTCAAAATGAGGCGTGTTTTTAATGATAAATCAAATAAGGCTTTTATTTTATTAAATATGATTTTATAGATTTTAGTACTTTGCTTATTTCATTTGAGTTGCATACTGGCTAGAAAAAAGTTACTGGAAATTTATACTCAGTTCATATCATATCATGTTTTTTTTATTTGCGTTTTGACAATTCATTTCAAAACCACGAGTACCAATTTTGATTTTTTTGTCATAATTTTATCAATTTTGACATGAATATGACACATGTCATGCCGTCACATAATCCGCCTGAGTTTGCGTAAAATTAAACTGCTAGCATGTTAGACAATAAAAAAATATTAACCGAATTCTCGATTGTTTAGGGTTAGCTGTATCAACTTCAATAAGTTGACCTCAATAAATGAACCTAGAATAAATTGAATTTTGTGTGCTATTTTTGGAAACAAGAAAGCGGGAAACCCCCTGTGTCCCCAGGTGAACCTATTTGGGGTTTTTTATTTTACGTAAACCTTGGCCTTAGAATGAACCCAACTCTGCAAAAGATTCTCACCTATATACATCCAATGTAGGGTCGATTGGCCTCCAATCTTATAACATATTTATGTTTACACATACATAAAAATAATAAATATATAATAGATTTCATTGAAAATGCACAATGAAATCACCTACATGTAGCATTGGTGTAGGCACTTGTACAACGCCTGCACTTATGGTTTAAAAATGAAACTGGTCTGCGAGTTAAGATACATGTAAATCACATTTATTATGTAAGGGGTACCTTTTTTATTATAAGAAAAATAAAGACAGATGTCTGAAATACAATCCAGAATAATTATTAAGTATTATGAAGCTTTGACGGAAGATATGTACATTAACGTATTTTTATTTAACAGGGCTTAATTGACCCTTTTTGGTACAGGGTCCTGTACCCTTTCGATTGGGAATTTTTCGTCGAAAAATCGCTCTTTTGGGAGAAATAGTTTAAACAAATATGGTGCAATGCAAGTTAGCAAAAAAAAAAAATTTTTTTTTTTACAGTTTTCTTTTATATATTACACATATAATGATAATTATGAACTTAATGTTTTTATCATAATAAACCGCACTTATCAGAACACCCAGATATTTTGATTGACATATATGTTAAAAATTCAGCATCCTATTTTTATAACACAAAATGAAACAGTTATTTTGGGGAATTTTTCAATTATATTTTGGAAAAAAACCCAGTCAAATTTCAATTGGGAATGGGTAGTTTTACAGGACCCGCATGCACGGGATATTATGTCCTGTTTAATGTTTAAGCCTGCATTAGTGTTTTAATTGAATTGGGGAGGGGGGGGGGGGGGTCACGATGGATGGACAGGAATTAGGAAGCACTTGACATTTATAATTCTCAGAGTACTACATTGTATAATGATGCTCGGAATATCACTCTTTGGGGTGGGGTGGATATGTTTTGTATCCATTAATTTGGTTGAATATCATCATATTTTGTGAACTGACATTTACATATCTCAGAGTAATATGATGATCAGAACATTTTCATTGGGGTGGGTTGTTAATCATTTACACAATCTGAGATCTTGTACGTACCGTGATCAGTATATAAAGTACACTGTGTACAGCGTACAAAGCAATTTTTGTTGTTACCTATAGTCCGTGGCTAGTGCGTGATTCTCTTAGTCCTCACTGCTTAGTCTGCATGTATACCTGACAGGTACACAACTGATTGACGTGTTTATACACACACCATGCATATGCATGAAAAATATGAACACAAAAAAATTAAATATTAATACACATCTACATGTATGTTTGTATTGGTATAATTACATGTCTATTTATAATCTACTCATCAATTTTATTAAAGGGACAAAGACACGAGGTTAGATTAAACTTTTGAAACTTTTAAAAAACGATAGATTTTTAAATTATATAGTTTTCTGATTGGTTATTGAGAGTGTACACTTACGATGTACATGTATCTATATTCATTAAAATAGAATGCATTTGCAACATGATGAATCTTAATACTTGTAACTAGTTGCCCTTTTATCGTATGAATGAATAAGTCGTATCATAAGAGTCTTATTATGATTATAACACGACGATACATGTAATGCACAACTTGTACGACCGACATATAAATTAAGCAATACAGAAAACATCAAGTTTTCGTTATAAATACAACATCCCCGGTATTATGCAAAATTATCGAGATAGCCAGTCGTACAAGAGACATAATCATTAACATAAAACGTAAAACGTCTGTGACATTTTTAGTAATACAAGTTGAATTATTACATACTATATATGCATACTACTTTTTTTTAAAACGTATATCATTCTTGTATTACAATCGAGTTAAATACAACCTCATCAAATTATTAATAGTACAGAAAAATATAAATTTATATAAAAATTGCTTCCAGATAAAAATTTGCAAATTTAGCGTTTACTTAAAAATAAGAAGCGCGCGTGGACCATTTCGGGGGTGTTAGGTATATATATATAGGGCACATTACAGGTTCCAAATCATTCTTAAAACGACCTTGACAGTTCAGCGAACTGTCATCTGCTCTGAAACTCAACGGAAATAGATCAATTACAAGGTCGTTTAAGATTTATTAGCTAAGACATTTTTGATTTTATTTTTAAACCAAGATATCTTAATCTAAAGCTTTAGAAACCAAAATATGAGAGAATTATAATAGAATTAGAACCTCATTCATTTTTGTTTTAATTTATTTAAATATATATATCATTATTCTATATTTTGAAATTTTGGTGTTTAACAGAGAATTAAATCAATGTTCCTTCTCTTTCTGCTTTGAAAGTATTATATTTGATAATCAAAAGCCGTGTACCCAGTGTTTTGAAAGCGATTCCATTATTTGTATTTTAATTTGACTAAGAGTCTCAAGCGTTTTCGTGGTTTTTGAAACGTGCAATTTGACAGGAAATATATGTTACGTGTTTAGATGCAAGAAAGCACACCATTAAAACATCGCTGTTCCTCCACTGCCCTATTGATTAATTTCTGTTGACCTTCAATCTTAGGTGTCAACTGGAAAGATATTAAGTTTACAGATTTTGACCATGAACATTTACTCAACTTTTTTATTTTTTTATATGTTCTATGTTGGCATATTTCTCTCTCTTATGTGCAAATTATTTCCTTTTTTTTTTTACTTAATGATGAATTGATTGAAATGACGAAATATAACGCTATAGATAACGGTACATGTACAAGAGGGAAGGACATTGATGAATGCTCGTATGATATATTCTCAATCAATTGCGTCAAATGTTGCTAACAAAAAACATTTTTACTTCTGTATAATAATTTACCCGCTCCTAGCCCAGTGTATACAGAGTTCACTATGAGTGATACTATCGTTTGCTGAATTTTATTTTCATCAAATTAAATTTAGAATTGGTGTACCTTAAGTTCGATGTACTCATTGTCGCAAACTACAGCCATTTTGTACGAGACAATGGACAATATGGTACCGGGGGATGAGCCGATCGATTAGTGGTCATCTACTGATACACGAACAGTCCAACTCTGGTTAGAAAATTGTACAATATATGAAGGGGATCAAGGTTTAGATATAGTTGGGATTCAGTTATGTTTTTTTAATTGCCCATGATTTCATCAAATACAGTACGTGATCAGCAAAAAACATACCAGATTTCAATGAATGAATGGAGTAATTAAGATGCATGTTTTAGAATTAAATTTATGTGCCACCGGTCCGTGGCTAGTGCGTGATCCTGTTAGTCCTCACTGCTTAGTCTACGTGTAGACCTGACAGGTACACAACTCAGGGGGCACACTGATTAACGTGTTTATGCACACTTAGCAGAAAGTCGAATAATAGTCACCGCTCTAATTTGAATACGCATATACATGTACATTCTGATGTATATTATTGCGTCCATTCATTTACAACTCTCCTCTCTCTCTCTCTCTCTCTCTCTCTCTCTCTCTCTCTCTCTCTCTCTCTCTCTCTCTCTCTCTCTCTCTCTCTCTCTCTCTCTCTCTGGGTCAAACCACAGTTTAACCACAGCAAAACTTGAATTATGAATTATTTTTAATAATAAGAAAAAAAACCCAAATTGATCTTTTAAAATGCTTTTTATCACATCTTTAACATCTTTAAAAAATAGTGAATAAAAAAAGAATAATACAAGAGAAAATTCTCGAGAAATCTAGTGGCCACAAGTGTAACCCAGGGTTCGTTTCCTGGCCCCACCGGTTTGCACTCTTAGGGACGTTATCGTGTTTTGTAGACCTCTTGTATCTGCAAGGCCAAAAAATATTGAGTCATAGCAGGCCACCAACATTTCATTATGAGTGTAGTCAGCGTCGCCTTGAACCTCGACAACGTAGTTATATACGTTGGATTATATGCATGCGCGGATCGGGGGGGGGGGGGGGGGGGGTCCGAATCCTGCCTGTGAAATCAAAATTTCTTTAAATTATATTATGAAATCAACAAAAATATACCTCGGACCCCCCCCCCCCCCCCCCCCCCCCCCCCCCCCCCGCATACTTGCAAATCATGTTCAGTTTATACATGTACAGTTTTGCTTGTATTTCTAATATGGCCGTCTAATTATATGTAATACTGATGAACAGATCAGTTTCTTTACACCCATTTCCACGTTCAGGTACTCATTAATAAACTGACATGAAAATTATACAACTTTCACGATAGTTGGCACGTTAAGCACTGAATGAACATACATGTATTTTCATGAAATATATACTTGGATAGTTTGTATGTGGTTTTTTTTTCATATTTCAAATACATGTCTATATATATTCATACATACTGCACATATAAAAAGATACAGAAATGATAATTACAATATTTTTTTTAACAGATCTAAACACAATTGTTATATATGTATATATATTACACTCAGTCTTCACACTTCCATGCAACGAAAGCGATGCACTTACCGAATTCCCAAAAGTGCTTTGTTATTTAAAAAAAAAAAATTAACCTGCAAAACAAAACAAACCATGCATAATATGAAATAGAGAAAATATAAAAATGCTTTTTTTTGTAACATATCGATGTCTTCTTTTATTGGTTGTTGCGTACATGTCCTTAAACTTAGTTTAATGGTGTTCCGTTTTTGTCCGGGACACTTTATAGGGACCAATTTATCTCTTTTCAATCGGCCTTGACAGTTCACTGAACTGTCGGCTGCTCCGGTTAAAGATCAATGCCAAGGTCATCACTGACAAATTTGATCGAGATCTCTCAGTCATTTTTTTTTTCATGCATTTTTATGAAATAGTTTGGTTCCTATCAGTGAGTAGGTTTGAAACGCAAAATTGAAAGATATAGAGTGATTAAATTAGAATCGAACTTCCGCATTGATATTCGCATTCTAATTACATTAATTTAATGCAATTGTAAGATGTAAATTATATATGCAGAATACTTTATATACTCACCCCCCCCCCCCCAAAAAAAAAATACACGACCTCGTAAGTATAATTATGCATGTAGAAAAAGAATAGCGAAGATTACAATAATTGTTTCATAGAAAGTATTCGATATAATTGTCTCTTATAAACATTTCTAAGGGGGGGGGGGGGGGGGTGGGGAGGGAGGTGGGTGGGTAGAGTGGGTATTTAATAAATTCTGTACCAAGTCCTCCTAACATATAAACACACCTTTATGAACCTTGTTGGCTTGACCAAGAATCTTTTTAAGTTTGTGGTTTAAAAGTGCGATATGACAGAAAAACAGGGTTACGTGCTAAAATGCATGGAGTCTTTCCCAGATAGTATAGTAAATTTACTTTACAACACTTTTTTATTTTAAAATCATCCTGTCCGTTGAGCCCTCCCTCTCCACTCCTCATGAGTCACATGAATGGTGTTGAGTACAACTTTATGATATATAAATGAATAATAATTTTGTACTATATACAGTATATACCTATTTGTAAAATGTGCAGAGAAGACGTACATGTATATTGTCAGTGTCTACTGTTTTATCCATTCATAATTTTTTCTAAATAGAATGCTTTTTTTTTAATTTAAACTCAAAATTTATTATGATTATGAATAAAAGTTACAGTTTTTGCCATTTGAAAGGGAAATGGAATAAATTTAAAGAGGTGCTATTTTAAACACTTCATAGTGTACATGTTCGATGCATGTTCAAGGCTCTAACCCACCTTGCCCTGTGCGTGTGTACATTGCAGTACATATACATGTACATTGTAGTACATACATGTACATGTACAGTGTATTAAGACTTTAACACCGATCGTACGAGAGACCTCTGACCACAGACTGAGACACCGATGCCCTCGCTGCATTAGTCTATAGGTAGAGGTCTCTATAAGATTATGATGTTATCTAATTTCAAAGGGTATTTTTATTCAAGTCGATTATGTTACATATTGTAGTTGTGTGGCAAAGAGGGATTTGGATTCATTTATAGAAATATGAAACTAAAATATTCTATAAATATATGTAAGAAAATGAAGGTATATGCTTTATAATACTAGAATACAAGTATAGCTCACAAGAAGTTGGAATCTAGACCTACATGTAACTATTACGTGTAACTGGAAACTCCTCGCATTTCCTGTCTTGGACTTTGGACTATTACATTTCAAGTTGTGAAAGACCGATGTTTGCTGAAACTAATTCCAATATCAAAGTATCATTATTCATATATATTCAAAAGAAGACATTTTTTTCATTTTTTTAAAAGATATTTTATAGAATTGTTCTTTCCCTTTTTATGCTATAAATTTTTTCTTGCAATCACACAATTGCGTAATTTATTTGAAATACCTATATATATGGAAATTTAAGTTAAACTTCCCGCATCAAAATTTAAGCAAAATAATACTAGTAATCTACTTAACTTCAGTGAGACAAACATGGTCATAAAGTCCAAAGTCCAACCTCAGTACTTTGATTTTCAAGATTCATGTGTACCATAAACTAGCACAGTTACTCAAGACATTATAACAGCAAATTAGTCACCTGGTGTTGTTTTTCAACAACAGGCACTTATTTCTATAATAAAAGGCCATCTTATAGTACTATACTCTAAGGTGAAATTATGTTACAGAGACAAGAGTCTGTGTTTCCAAACTAAACCAAGGAACTTATACATTGTATATAAATGCATTCGTTGAAAAGCAGCTTTAAATCAAAATCAAAACACAGCAGATTACTTTGAAAATATCAACTGTGCATGACATCGCTTTAAGAGAATCACACATTTAGTAAACTTACCCAGAGCATAATTTTGTGATTTTGGTGGGGGGGGGGGGGGGTACGCTCGGAATTTAATTTGCTCTTCAAAAACATGCAACCGATAAAATTCATTTTATCTGTGTGTATATATAACGTTTATTTATATATTGTCTGACATTTGTTGTCTTACAGTCTGACTTAAAATGGTTCAGTTACCCTATATATGATAAAATTCAAAACATTTAAAAACAACGTTTGGTTTGTCTTTTTCAAGATGAAAGTTTTTATTGCATCGACAGATTTTAATTAATAAATGAATATAGAATGGGTTTCTTTCTACATTGTCCTTTGGTGTGGTTTACGAAAATTAAACTGTTTTAATGACGATGATTTAAAAATACATGTATATCAACCAAGACACTAAACAAATGTTATAATCAGCACACAACAAATCAACCGATGTTTATTATATGATTCAACGACTATAAAAAAAGAAAAGAAATTTAAAGCTATTTATCATACTGCACGTGTGAGACTTGTTAAATTTAGTCATTTTATAATTTGCGTTATGATCAAGTTAATATCGGATATTACAAAGTACAGACGTCGCATGGTCCGATGCGCCGGATTCTGACACTGTTGTTTAAACAGGAAGTGGATTGGACTTTACCCATAGTCCCACGCGTCTGCGACAGATAACGCCATCTACACACCTGTTGAATCTGTGCAGAGTACATCTTGTTTACAATAATTGTCATTCCTTAATGACTTCCTTCATCCGGTTGGAAAGCAGCTTTCAAATTATACATCTATAGCTATCTTCCACAAAAAAGTAAAGTAAAAGATTGCGTGAGGATAGCATATTAAAATTAATATAACATATATAAAATGACCTAAATGTACATGTACGGTCCATATTTTTTTTAAAATTTATAATTCAAAAATATATTTTTTGCAGAGCATGTTTATATGATGGGATGCAAATAGCATGACAGCAATGTTCTATGCCTCATACAACACCAAGATAAGGAAATACATGCATATATTAGGTTCAGAACGTGTTCGAAAGTGCTCTTAATATTCTCAATTGCATAATTTGCGTTTTATAATCCGCGTGTGCCAATACATATTATAAAGTTCATCACCGTTAATGAAACTGCGTGCAGTTTTTGTCTTTTTGCTATTATTTATTGAATGTGAAACATTTTTTTTTACTTTCCCTGCAGGTGTAATTCGAGATTGGGCTGATAAATAAAGGGGACAGTTATCTAAAATTATCATACATTTTTGATATAATATGAAAAACTTGCAGCATCAACATGTATTTGACAATGTGTTGTCATGTACCAATTGCTTTAACCTTGTGCTTGCAAGAAATGGACCAAAAGATACACGGTAAAGCTTCGGTAAACCAATTAAGATGACT
Source organism: Magallana gigas (assembly GCF_902806645.1). NCBI lineage: Eukaryota > Metazoa > Mollusca > Bivalvia > Ostreida > Ostreidae > Magallana > Magallana gigas. The sequence goes on along the minus strand of NC_047563.1, from coordinate 13,481,618 downwards.
GCGTGGAATATATAAACTGCTCAGCTATTATATAATTCATGATCTTTTTATATAAATCACACTGCTCTGCTTGCTTATTCTCATTATGTATTCCGAACCGACTTTGTTTTGCTGTCCTTGGGTCTGATAAAGATAAACTCCTAGTGTAAATGTCCTTCACATTACGTATGTATAAATAGATTAGTGAACTTCTACCGTCTCACCGAGTCGATCTGCACCCCCCCCCCCCCCCCCACCGGCCTCCCATTCTGTTCGAGATATCGATGTTTTGTAGATCATTGTCAATCGATTTGAAAGAGGCTTAGACATGATTTGAGCTTAAAATTTTAAATTTCATTTTTCCCCCATTATTTAATGTTTGTAATGGTAAGCATTTGTCAAAATTAATCAAACAAGGTAAACTAATTTAATGTTTTCATAAAGTATATCATTAACAGGAGAAAGCAACATTTATTTGAAAACTTATACCAATAAACCACATACGTAAACAATAACAAGACTAAATCTCAATCTCTCTCTCTCTCTCTCTCTCTCTCTCTCTCTCTCCTCTCTCTCTCTCTCTCTCTCTCTCTCTCTTTATAAAAAGTATTAGTGTAATTGCATGTATATGCACACAACTTCTGACTCTGACTTTATTTTGAGAAGTTACTGGGGGATAAATATTACACAATGTACAAATCTTGTACACCACCTATTTATCACTAATACATATAAAGTACAAATTATCACTCAAGTTTGATCCCCATTAAATAGAACCTTGCGTTGTAAACTTGTACTTGTTAAAGATTTTGCCGACCGTCCTTAGTTTTTTTCTATTTTGCGCTGTCGGCCTTGATCCAGCATAATTACTCTATCTGATAAATGTTATCACTCAAAATAGTCGGCCTTCACTTTGATTCTTTCTTCTCGACCTTGATTCTTTATAATGCGTATATGTTTAATGTTAGATCATTACTCAATGTCAAAAAAAACCCTACATACGTCTATATGGTAGAGTATCGTGCACCCCTCCCAACGCCTTTGATTCTACATGTTTCATAAAAGTGAATTTTTAATGATAGAGGTTAGATAAAGACCGTGATATTTTCTTGCATGTCTTTCATGTCTTGAAATTTTGTATTGTATATCAAACATGACAAAATGTTGTCAAATTTTCATTGTCAACCATAGGCCTGTTTACTGTTAAAACTTTATGTCCGACTAAGCATTTTCTATATTGCAATGTCAGGGATTTTTTTCAGACAACTATAGGCTAAAGTACAAAACATCAAATTTAGCCTCGATCTAAGTGAGGTTGTTGTCATTATACCTAATGTAACTGAACTTTGTTTAGCTATTAATGCCAAGGTTTTATTTACACAATTCTTGTTGTTCAGTCATTTTACAAATCGACTGTTTTATCTTTCAGACTTATCAAAGTCTAAATGCAATAGATTTTGATTCATAACTAGTTTTGACACTAATTCTAATAAAGAAACAAGAACGATATATAACAGATCTTAACATTATAACTTTTTGGGAACAACTTAAGGACAGGTAGAATGAGAATTTTCCCAAGCTGTGTTGCCACTACCAGTTTTCAGTATCAAACGAGAATATTCCACAATGTATAATATATGTATAATAAATGTTCCACATTTTAAGTCGCCGGAAAATTCTTCACAAGAATCCTCCTTGCCATTCTTAAATAAGACGAAATTACACTGAGTATACCAAATAATAAAAATCAAATCAATATTTCTCCTTTCTTTGAAATAAATATCTTTGTAATTAATAAATAAATCCAATATATTTTAGATCGATCGTCTTATACAATTTTTTGAGAACCATATACAGTATGCTTGTCGCAGTAATGTCATATGTAACTGAAAGGGAAATAGAATTTGAATATCTCTTTTTCGGTTTTCCATTTTTCGCGAATCGCTTTATTCAGAAAAATATTCCGTTTAGCATACTCTCCGTTTAAAAAAAAAACTATAACATACACCATAAATAAACCAAAAGAAGTATATTAATATGTAAAAAGTTTAATAACGAAGTATAACAAAAACAACATGGTATAAAATCTATAGACAATGGACAGTCAGTGGTGATTGTATCACGGAATAAGGAGCACTGCTTAGTTCCATTACGTCAAGTTCCATCACGTCATAGTTCGCTGTCGTCCAATACAACGCTGCATGGTCAGTTTCTGAATATCACAACCAGAATGACAAGAAGTCTCTCTTTCTCTATCGAATGGGTTCTCACAGGATTATGGAGGGTGAACTTCTCTGTGGTCAATCAATGACGTCACCGAAAAGAGGCGACCTTCACTTGATGGCGGGAAGATTAATACTGAGATTCAACTTTACCAAGCTTTTCTTCGTAACAAATTCATTCTTTAACGACTCTCGAGTTTGACTCGGCTCTGGGGATAATGGAAAATGAACTATTGCACATTTGACCCCAATTTTAAAAATGAAGCCCTATTTTTGATTTGTGTTTGGCACATGAGATTTTTTTTACTGATGACGTCACATTTCACCGCTGCCCAATAAATACGTGTTTCGTCGTATGACGGACGTTGTGGTTTATGTCATATTTACTACATTCCTCCTTCACGTCCCAGAACTGCATCTTCTTTATTTGTTCTTTCACTGAAAAGAAATTTCATAAAATTTATTTACATACTATAAGACATTAATTTATGGGTAATATATTTTCTTAACAAATAACTTGTCATGTAAATAATATTCCATTTCTATAAGACTATAGACAAATTAATTTGTGACTTTAAGATACACAAAAAAATACCCCCCGCCCCAACACACAGTGACACACACGCATTTTAACTGTTAAGATTAAAACTCCCATTGATTCCGAAATATCGCTTACTCATATATTAAAAATGAGTTTGTTGTAGGATAAATCACAATTATGATGATATGATCATCCTAAACCATAACTTACTTTTATTAAAGACGAACTGTCCAAGTTTCGTTACAGTCCCAAAGAACAGGAATAGGAGGATTCCATAGAAGTAGCAGATAAGAATCAGTACCACCCCCTTCACTTCTCCCCCGGACTCACGGGACTCCTCGTAACGTTTGGTCGTGGCTTGCATCATGGCACTATAAGATCCGTCACCGCCTTCCTCCTACAGAGACAAGAGACCCAATGCGTTAGTTAGCTAGAAGTTTGACCCGTCATTCAGAGCGAACATGCTGACCTGATCAAAATCCAGGTGCGCAAATTGCATGTGCAGGTCAATCACGTTTCCCAATTACCTTTACCCGGGTTGCCGTGCATATATTCGATTTAAAAAGTTGTAATTTTGAAAAAGGCATTGAGAATTCTTTGTAAATGAAATCATATAATTTATAAATTTTATTTAAATAGATTTAGCTAAATTGTTTAAAAACGTCACCCCCCCCCCCCTCCCCCCCCCCCTTTGAACATTTATTTATAGAGCAAGTAGCATGATCGATCAAGGTCATATGTAATGAAACCATATCGTCTAAATATAATTTAAGAGCTTCCATTTTTATCTTAAGACTATCAGATTATATACTAGAGTAAAAGAGAATTAGTTATGTAATGTTAGTAATCCAGGATTAGGCATTTTTACAATATAATGTCGGTAAAATCTCGTTCACGTCCCAAACAGCTGATCAGTGTAAACACGCGTGATACAGGTAAGTAAAATACATGCAGAATATGAATATTCATTAAACCGACCTACTTTTTTTTAACACTAATCATGACACACGTGCGTGTATGAAATCACATAATATCGACTTTAAAAAAAAATTAGGGGGGGGGGGGTCGGGATTGAGTTTGTTCAAATATACCCTAACCCATCACAATTCATTCATATTTTAATTTCATCTTTCTTTAAAGATTCGTTATAGTTATTAACAATATTAAAAATCCAAGAATATTACAGAAACATGCTATTACCTATTGAAAAGAGTATGGGGTGAATTAAAAAGGGTGGGGTGGGGGTACCATAAACAATATACATATATTATTCTCCCCATAACTGAAAAATCCTATCAGTTAACATTTCATATAAATATTTGTTGACTAGTTAATGAATCGACAATAATTGCAATAATAGTCAAATTACAGTTATAATCAGTTCGTTTATTAGTATCTGTATATCTATAATTGTCTTAAAGGTTTTTTCACCACATATCATGTTTACAATTAGACCCAAAACCAATTTTCAATACATGTTCATGACAATACAGTCAGCTATATAGTATTCATGTATAAGAAAAGCTGTAATAGCGAGAGTTAGTCAATACTTACAAGAGTATACTCCGAATTATGCTATATCCACCGGTTATTGCATTAATAACACTGCACACATCTATCAACTTTCAGCACACTCAAGAAGTGCAAGCCATGTCGGCATTACTTCTTGTTTTGTACAAATTTTCCCCTCTGAACCGTGAACCACGTCTCGGGTCATCTGCTACCACGTGCTTTTTTTGCCGCAAAATATCGCGATCACGCTCCCGCCATATAGCAGAGTCCAAAGTCCAACGTACAATCGGCCAATCAGGGCTTGTCTTACCTAGCCGACGGCGATTTGTGTTTACCTATGATATAATTTTAGCGCATATGGATTTACTCACAGTGTGTGTACGGACAAAGACATAAGAGTTTACTTATAGTGCGCGGGTTGTATGATGAAACCCTGTACTGGACTTGCATCAGCCAAGCTTTGTCCGCAATGTCAATATAACTGGACAACAAATATATATGACCTAAAGCTAGCTGACAAGTTATCAATCGAACCACTCGTTTGTTGTCAATTTATACTCTTTTTTAATGATGTAGCAGAAATAAAATGTTTTTGATTTTGAATACTTTGAATATTTTCTTTTTGCAATTTCCTAAAACGTACATGTACATGTACATTTAAGAATTATAGCATTTTTACAAATTACATATATAATACATAATCGAGAGGGAGAGAGAGGGGGGGGGGTTAATTTCATTTGTAATGATAGTATCTATATTTGTTGAAAATTTGAATAAGAATTTGTAATGTTTATGTAATAAAAAAAGTAATTTAAATATATATACTACTGTTCTACACAAATGCCAAATAATGTTTTTTTTTTTACAGTGTTCCGTTTCTGTTTTTCTTTTTGTTGTGATTTCCTTGAACGAAACGCAAACCTTATTACATACATACATTATTCAATTTAAAAACGAATTGCGTCATACAATTTCAATTATTCCAAGGTTTTTTTTGAAAATGAAACACTTACTGAAATCTCCGATGTTATGGCAGAGTAGAAAGCTTAATCAAATACCTTTATAACAACGTCCAAGGTCTTATAATCCTTAGTCATTTGGTAATTTTGAAAATTAATAAAATCATACTTGTATTTAGGCCGAAAAGTCAGGTACGTAATATTAGTTGGGCCGAAATATCCGACGTTTTTCTGGCCTTTTTAAGAAGTTTAATTTATTTACTTGCATGGCAAGTAAAATATTATAAAATCAATATCAAAATGTATGTTCGCAATAATTACGGTTAGAGCAAAATTTTAAATCTATAGATTATTAGATCCTCGTAACCTGGACCTCATACTAGGTCATTTGTGAAAAAAGGGTTATTTATTTTCGACGCAAATTAATGCAGACACAGACTTTGTTCCCAGATCCGCCAAATACAGGATATACGTGCGGGGCGACATTTTACTGGAAACTTTACGAGGGTCGACAAATAGTTGAACCTAACCTAACCTACGTTCATTCACAATTTATGTCCTTGAATGCGGAAATATTTGCCTCTTAAGATAAGCGATACTTTTTTTTTATTAGTTTAGAACGAGAGATAACTCGACAACAGTGTAGCTTGCATTTAGAGTGATCTCCCTTGGTTATCATCTCGTATTGGGCTTACTGATAAATCTGTGACATAAGTTTTTTAAACCAGATTTAAAAAAACTTAGAAACCTCACAAAATTTATTTTAGGAAAATAGTTTAATCTCTTTATAAAACAAATTAAGATGATATATAGTAACATCTGCATTCAAAGAAGACAAAAATTGTCTTCTAAATAATCTTGGCAAAGAAAACTGTTTTCATTGCTACAAAAATTAAATATCACTTCTTCCGTCGCTTTTAAGCGTCGGAACCAAAGGGGGGGGGGGGGGCTAGGGGAGGCTTAGCCCCCACTTTTTTTTTTTTAGCAAAGTTATACATACATGTAACTATAACCAAAGACCTTTTTTTGCTTTTCTAGATTTTTGAAAAGTCTAGCCCCCCCCCCCTTTCAGACGAAACTGCTTCTTTAAATATCTGTCACAAAATTTAAAGAACAAGTTACAATTACATTATCAAAGCAAAATATGTGAACAACTAAACAATATACACCTTGTTAAAGCCGACTCTGGAAAATTATCTTTTTACAGCGAAATTGTAAACCAAAATGAAAACGAACCACATTACTTAAAATTACCTTAAAAAAAATGCGACAGATCTGTCCTAACAAAACTAAGAATCAGTGCCTGTTCATTATTTATTGAAATTGGTAGATATTCTAAACCTCCTGCTCCAATAGAAAGCATCGGTGTAATTTTTGTAAACAGCTGTTTCTTGAAGATGAGAAACCTTTGAATTGTATTGTTCGAAATATGACCAATGTAAATTGAACAATAATGATATATTTAATGTGAACATGTAAACAAATGTCAATACCATTAAAGAACGTGTCAATCTTAAAAACATTACAGTTGATAGATGTTTTTTTTTTCTTCTAAAAAAACTGTTTCTTAACGCTAGGAAAAAAAAGTGATCAATGAACACATATACAATTTTATGTATACCAGTAATTTTTGCACTAGCTTACTTTTGTTCACCCTAAGCTTTATCAATTGTAGATACATTAGTTAATGTTTAGCTTTTGCATGCTATGTTTGATGTTTTGTTTTATGTAACTCATATTCATGACTGTATGCTGACATGGTAATTGTCAATAAATGAATTGAAATTTGGGAGTTATAAACTTAAAGTTACCTTTTTAAATACATAAAATACATCTCTCTGCTTGTCAATACTTACATGTACCGTAATACTATTTTTCAATCTTTCTCTTAAAATGGGAGTAGACTAGAAGCTTTATTTACCATCAATTCAACTAAAGATCAACTAAAAGCAGAGAAAAACATACAAATACAGTTTCATTTTTTATTTCCAAAAAAGCTTCATTACATATCATTTGAACATTCATCTTCAGTGAAAATACTTATATAACTAGATCAATATCTGTCAATACCTAATTAACTCCATAGGAACATCAACTGAACATCAATTGTGCTGTATATAAGTTAACTGCAGTATGTAGTTTATAATGAAAACCCAGGTAGAGGGGCACTAATTGGCATGGAAGGCATTACCAAATATTTTGCAATATAAGGAAGAAACATTAACAGGGGATTGTCAATTTTAAAAGGTGAACATTTCTTTAAAAAAGAAAACAAAAGCAAAAATATGCTATTAAAAATTTGTTCACTTTGTTATATTTGTTCATGTATGTGCTTCACTTGATGGCTCTGTATATTTTCAAGAAAAATACTTTCAGTTCAACAATCCATATGTAAAATAATCAATCACATAACTGTGACATTAGATTAATTAACTAATTAACCAAACCACTCAATTAACACAACAAGAATATATTTGAAATTGAGTAATTTAAAAACAGATTATTGGCTATTTTTCTTGCTGTGAGAGTTCTCATCAGTAGACTAATTACTTGACTTAGTATGATGAATACTATACAGGAGTGGATCTAGAGGGGGTGGGGTCAGGGGTCTGGCTATTTCTTGGAAAATTCGAATTTACTGAATTCTCATACTGAAGTTACAGACAACAGCCCTTGCACCTTGACCTCCCCCCTCTTTAGCAAACAAATTATTCCTCGGACCTTCCCTGGGATAAATTTCTAGAATTAGAATTCATACAGGATTGCGATCAAATAGGAATCAAGTCTTTTTATTATTTGGCAGTGCATGAACTTTTGGCTTGAGAACAAACAAAAATAAAAACTTGCATTTGTTGTATGACAAGGTTTGAACACCTTTGAATAATATTTTCTTCTCTCTTTAAGAAGTTGAGAGAAAATTGGAGAGACTGCTATATCAGACAAAATTCTATCATTTTTCATACATGTATACATGTTAAGTGAAATATTATCAGGTGGTTACATTTCCCGAAGAAGATGATTTTTTTTTTTAAATTGCAAGCATAGACGAAGTCGTTTAGCATTTTAAATAGAAGCTTGAACATTGCAACCCTAAGCAATATAATGAATATTGGTGCTAAGAACTAATGTCCTGTATGTATAATGACGAAAAATAGCCACGTATAAAGTACACTTATGTAAATGTAGTACATAGTATTTCTTAGTACAAAATTTATAAACATGTACATTCTTAACAATAATAATTTTAAAAGTCATTATTGCTGCAAGTTCTTGTTCTGGAGAATGAACACTAGAGTTTGCTTTTAAAAGTAAACATAACTTATTGTAAATAAAATAAAAATCATGTGCTAGACACCTAATATATTAAAAAATAAAATGATAATTTTTTTTTGGTAGAGAAACTCCATTGCTTGGACAAGGAAGAGAACTCTACACAACAACATCACAAAATTGTATGGCAAGAGTTATCTATCTTTGCATGCGTTTTTATGATCACAGTTTCATGAAGAGACAATTATCACTTCATATGATAATGATAAATTAACAAATACACACATATATTTCTTTTAAAATTCAATTTAAAACAAAAATAAAGCTTTTAAAAATATTCAACATTCAACCTTTGAAAAATAACTACATATAAATAAAGAAAGATCTAAATTTAAAATCTCTGTCGTCAAAGCATTTGAAATAGAACTATTTGCCTAGTCTCTATCTAATTGCGGCCACACTCTGGGCACAAGATGTCTCCTTCGTTCATAAGGAAACCTTTGCCGACCATCGACGCTTGGCATTTGTAACATACAAAACAGTCGCTGTGCCAGTGACGATCCTCAAACGAGATGAACTTCGTTCCTCCAAAACCTGAAAATACAGAAAGAGAAGAAATATGAAGCTTGCTTTAATATCATGCTTACAATTAAAAATACTGTAAAATTTCAGCATTATTTCAAAAATATTTAATATCAGAATAATATTTTCTAATCATTTTGCTTTTGGCATTATTAGATAAGAGCATATAGTTTGAATAGCATTAAACTGGGGCACATGCTACTAATTTTGATGTGTGTTTTCATTTTTATATCAATTTAGTGAGAAGTTGGAATAATAACTGAAAAGAAGAAAAAATGCAGTGTGTCAATATTTGGCATCATGCAAAGATAAAATAATTTGGTAATTGTTTGAAATAGATTAATGTTTGGGTGTTTCAAAAGAAGAAACTTTTTATGCATTGCCATGGAGTAGATTTAAATTTTAGCAAAAGTTTGGGTCACATTCCACATATGCTAAAAAAATTTTAAGTGTCAGTGAAAGATAGAAGAATGGGTTTTGATTCTCTTATCATACAGTCTTTAACAGTATTTTATTTTCATGGCTTACCATCAAGACCTATAACAAAAGACATATAATCATTGACAATGGAATCATATCTCCTGAAATACATGAGGAACAATTGCTGATAATTTTGGGGGTTGAGACAAATGGTAAACATTTACTAGGGGAACGCTTTTACGAATGAAGGCGAATAACATACATGTATTTAGGGGCCCTGCATATTTGAAAAACATATAAAACTTTCATTTGCAAGACAATTAGCATTACGACTTTCTTGATGGCTACTGTTATGATTTTTTCCAGGAAACATTTATCTAAGCCACCTCAAATATAAGTTTACGCTCCCTTCCTACACATGAACTATCGAAATCTTAACAATCTCATTCAAAAATATCTTTCGTGCTAGTTCAGTATCTTTGTAACCCCATAAATGATCGTTAAAGCGTTTTACCAGTGATGGCTTTAGAACATCGGCAGCACTTCTTGGCGAACAGCTCTCCGTAACACTCGGCACAATATGGCTGATCATCCTTGGATGTGAACTTCTCTTTGGCCAGCTCCTTGCTACACTTGGTGCAGGTGAAACATTCCCGATGCCAGGGCTGGTTCTTGTAGGCCACACCCCCTTTGTTAATTACCTATCGAAACAAAAATCGAAACAGATCTTTTTAAAATCCTAAAAAGTTATTGTTAATTAAGCATTAAAAGTACATATTAAGATGTAATTAAGCATTCAAATGAAGTAAATATTGAAACAGAATGGACATATCTTTTCGATGAGGTAAAATTGATAGGTGTGAGTTTGTAATTACATTTATTTCCTATGTCTCTTATAATGCAAGATCTGATTGGTTAACAAGCCGGGTGTAAATTTCCGTACCACCTATTGAAGCCGTGTGTAAATAAAATGTCACATCACAATGAAATTCTTGTTTACAAGTGCACCTATAGATCTTTCCAAGGTGAATCCCCGTACACCCTTGATCGGACCTCGATAACTAATACTGATCCTGATACTGATGGTAATAGCAGAGAACTAAGAATCTTACCCCGTTACATTTACTACACTTCTGGGCAAACTGCTCCTCGTAGCAAGGTACGCAAACCGCCTCGTTTTCCCGCGGGATGAAACTCTTGTTTCTGATTGGCTGCTTGCAGACCATGCACACAAAGCACTCCTCATGCCATTGTTTTCCCTTGTATTCAAACTTCTTCATCCCTGTTTAAAAAAATAAACAATGCAATGCATGAATATTTTGATTAATATCATTTCTTAGATTTCTCTCCCTTTTCACCATGGAGGAGTAATGAAGCAAACAAAAAGCAAATTGGGTGAAAAACACAAAAATTAAAATAAATTAAAATTCAAAGAACTTAAGAATTCTTAAGAACAGAGTGTAGGACTGTTTTCTACATACAAAGTAAGAATCGGGAGAAGGTAAAACTACAGAAGTTTGTCCAATTTTAGATCATTGCTTTCTATTTCTATACATCTACTTATTGATAATAATTCATGTATAAGAGGCTACAAAATTCTGCAAGACAAATTGCATAGACTTTTTTTGTTTTTCTTGAAAGCAATGGTCTATACCAGATTGATGAAACAAAGTTGATCATTTTAATGATAGTTATTATTAGAAAATCAAAAACACTAAGTCTCTACTAGTAGCAAAGAAAGAAAATAAAAGAGATTAAAAGTAGTAAGAGACAAAATTTAAACACAAACAATAGCTGGTAAAACAACAATTGTGCCCCTCCCTGCTCCAGATGGTTGGTTTATAACCTACGATAGCTGATTATTTTATAACAAATTCGCTATTATATAAGACTTACAAATTCTCTATAAACGTTTAAGGAATTTATATATATGACAGCCATAACAAAGTTTTTTCTAGCGTCCCTTGAAATTCGCTACAAACGAGTTTTGCTGCAATATCAGTATAAAAATTATTCTTGCTCCTGTCTTGAAATTTTTAAGACGATAAAACTTGTAACAAATGTGTAAAGATACTGTATCAATATTGCATCACAAATGTCTTGAAGTTAGGAAAAAAATTGAGGCTAAAAAGATTTGGAGTGTTTTAAATGAAAATAGTTGCAGAATTTCTCTTCCTGATTTATTTCAAAGTTTGCAAAAAAATAATATATGTATCATATAAAAACAGCTAGGGCAAAATTTATGAATATTTGAACTCGATCTTATAGTGAGAAAGGGTAGGAAAAAGATGGAGGAAAAAGGAGGGGCATTTCTTGAATCATGTATGCTTTCTTCAGCATAGATCGTTAAGAAATTAGAGAATACAAAAACCAGTATTTTAGATGGCAATTAAACAGATTAGGTTCACCAACCGCAAAATGCATTCAAGATTTATATCCAAAAAGAGCCAGTCACATGATAGTCACATGGCTAACACGAAAGGGAGACAACTCAACACTGAATGGCGGCCATATTCAATTGCTCACCTACAGTAGCGAGTTGTAAAAGCAAATACCAGGGGTCTGAGGGGTTACACTCAGAATGCATCTCTAGAAAAGAACGGAAATCAAATTAATATGGGATTTTCAATTTTTATTGTGTAAAACCGCTTGTTAAGGAAAGCCACACTGAAAATAAAACAGCTCATCTCCCAAATTAATCCTAGCTGCCTTTTTAATTGTAACCTAGGTGCACTGAACTCAAATAAAAAATTAAAATCAAAGTTTCCAAATTCAGTTATTTCATGAGTTGGTTTAGTTTTCATTTCCATGCCAGTGTTTTCTATAGCAACACAAGAGAAGCCACTGAGGAACTGAAAACGAGTGATGACTTGTTGTAGCATATATATTATGTACTAGTATAAGTAATAATCATGATATCTACATGGTCAGGAATAGTGGTCATGTCTGAGTACATAGATAGTAGTACATGTACTATATAAAAAGACTCCAAAATATAGTTAAATTTAAGTTAGAACAAAGTCTCTCTAGCATCTACAATTACATGTATACATGTTATATTCACACATAAATGGGTCTGGGTGTGTATAAAAAAAGATGGACAAAATGAATATATTTTGTACTTAATAGAGTAATATATTGGATCCATATAGTCAGAAATAAGAATGAAGATTTGAGAGAAAAATCAATGCATATCTTCCCTATAGAAAACACCAGTTTTGAAATTTAGAAAATTTCAAAATCTATATTAGTTATCCAAGTTTTTGAAAGTTAAAATTATATTAATCATGTTAATTAACCATGAGAGAAAAGTCTAGTGCTGTGTAATGTAAGAAAATTTGGTCTGTTACAAAAATCTCCCTTGACATTTATGGCCATTTTTTGTCTGCATTAATTTTTTGGATACCAATCAAGCTAATTGTATAGAAATCCCCCTACACTTTCCTACAGATACAGAAATGTTTCTTATAGTTCTTTTCTGAATGTCTCAGGGCATTTAGAATTTCTTCAAATAAAGCTTCTCCCTGTCTCTCCCTCATCCAAAAATCTTTTTTTGTGTATATCCCCCAAAATTTTATTGACCAAGTTCCGTTGTGTGAGTACATGTATATAAACCAGCCTGAAATTCAGAGCTAGCGTTAGCGAGCGCCTATCATGCTAATAAGATTATACACAAGCCAGATCTCTGTATACCTTCAATGCCTTTCTCTTCGTCTCCTGAATCCGAGGAAACAGAACATTTAACAAATCGCACACAATAAAACATTACACATCTTTAGGGTTCTTTTTTGGTTGGTTTTAAAGTAACAATACACTTGAATAAATGACGTATCATAGCATGAAAATTTACAACATGTACAAAAAATCAAGTTAGATAGCAGGTATAACCCCATGCACACTTGATAACATCGACTTATTTGATCAGACATCTATAAAAGTCATCAACTGAAATAAAATATTCATTAACTGCGGGGTTAACTGCCAAGGCTTACACTTATAGCATGGAATACATAGAGTTATCTCCCTTTGACCTTCGATCAACAAAACAACCATGCTTATACTACCACATAAAATGTTTGATTTTCGTACCATTTACTCCTTGGATAAAGCCTATAATCAACGTACACAATAACCAAACACGTCAATATATTTCATATAATCTATCCAGACCTTGAATTACTAAATCTAAGTCTTTAAATCTTAATATCAACCCATCCCACACATATTTACACATGTAGATGTATTGATAATTATTTTTTTACATGTTAATTTTCTCTCTAAAATGTGCGTTAAAAAAAACATATGAATCATAAAGTCTTAATAAAAATAAATGGCAGTTTTGTTTTCTGGAAACGATATTTACCTCCTCTGAATGGTTCCCCACACCCATCGCAGCGAGCAGCGAAGTTTTTATCGTGACAATCGGAGCAGTAGATGTTGTCATTCTTTGGAGCAAAGGGTTGATCCACCAGAGATTTCTGGCACTCGCAGCACTTGAAGCAGAATTCATGCCAATGCCTGTCCTTGTATGACAAGTCCTGTTGATAGATAGATATCAGAATTAATGGAGAGATATCAGAATTAATGAAGAAATATCATTTTTCATATGACAAGTTCTGTTGATAGATAGATATCATAAATAATGGACAGATATCATAATTAATGGAGAGATATCAGAATTAATGAAGAAATATCATTTTTCATGACAAGTTCTGTTGATAGATAGATATCATAATTAATGGACAGATATAAGAATTAATGGGCGGATATCAGAAATAATGGAGAGATATTAAAATTATGAACGGATATCAGTGCTAATGGACAAACACCAGAATTAACAGACAGACACAGAGAAATGTCTGAATAACCAAGGAAATGTCTGAATCTTAATTACCCATTGGCTGGCTAGAAGGTAAGGATAGCCAAAAATACATGTATTGAGTGTTATTCTGTTGATGTTCATTAATGATAACAACAGCAAACCTACAGTTCTTGTGATATTCATATTCATATAAGGGTAGATTAACTACTTAATTTTGTTATTTTTTTTGGAGGGAGAGGTTGGTTGGATGATGGTTTAGCAGTTGGGGTAGGGCTTGACTTGAAAAAAAGAGGTATTTCAAAAAAGAAAATGAAGGTTCCCATTCTTACAGTTTAACAATGGCAATGATTTAAAATGGGGTAAAAACAGAGCTCTCCTTTGCCACACAAATTCTTAGAGAAAAAAACAAACTTTTAAAAACACAATTTGTAAGTGACTCATGAATTTTTACATAAAAACATAGACTCCTGCACTGAATGTGCAAGGCTGCACAATTTAATACAATGTGCACCAGTCATTGCCAAACTATGCATCAATTATATGCACCCACAAACACAACATAATAGACAAACAGATCATTGGAGTTAGCAGAGCAATGACCACAGTTAGTGTGGTGGAACAGTGCTAATTAAACACATTATATGCAGTACATGTTTTATACACCCCCCCCCCCCACCCTCCCCCCTTAATTCAAGGCATTCTTGTCCTCTTACTCATTGTGTGAAATCTTGACTCAGCTTTGGCAAACATCAAACTGGTGGAATGTATAACTAGTAAAATCATGTATAGGTTCATTAACTGGTCTTTAATCTTCATAGCATCTGTTCTTCTTTTCTCTTTCACCTAGAATTTATTAGACCTACTTTAATGCTGTAGTTACTACCCCCAGAGGTCTTCCCTTGTACAGAATCCAAAGACCTGTGAAATGCTTCTACACCAATGGAGGCCAGCCTCTCCCTTTACATGTATTATGCAAATAGACAACAATTGAAAAGAGCATGGAGCTGGTACATTTATGGAGGTTTGCAGATATAATGATGTAAAATGAAGTGCACTGTTCCATTAAACAGATGGTGTTAACACAAACAGAAGATAGGCATACACAGCATTCCACTGCTACCATCATCTCCCACCACTCTATCACAGTGTGGCTATTGGCTGATGATGTTCATACCTCATGACCCGATGAGAGGTTTACCATTTCTTGCTCTCAGTGTTTAGATTTCTATGATTAAGTGAGTGAATGGGTGAATGACACCTCTTGATACTACATCCAAGATAGCCTTCTGAAACTTGTTTAAAGAACTGGCAGCATCATCATAATCAAAGATCATCAAATTCCATTTATTCCTTTCTCGTCTTCTTTTATGAATAATCAGTACTTTCTGTAATGTTAGCTAATATAGTTGAAATTCTGTGTCTTGAACTAATAAGTCCAAATCACTGTTTCATTAAATGCCTTACTCTCAATATCTAGAACCCTTGTTTATCTCAAACTTGTTTCTTTTCCCCCACTGAGTTTGGGATAATGAAGTTTGACTGTATTTTAAACCAATAAAGAGACTGAATCAAACCATGGCCACCCTAATTATAGAATCTTTACACATATCCTAGGCCTCCTCATTGTAAATGAGAAAACTTGACATGTTATTGAGCAAATGCCAGATATAACAGTTATAATGAGCCTAGTTTCTCATTTTCTTAAATTTTGTGCAACTGAAAAACTGAAAGTTTAGGAATACAATACAATATACATATTTTCATAAAATATATGGTTGCCATCTCAGACAACTCTCTAATGGAATGTAGGAGTCTGATTTGAAGTCCTTCTCTGACAGTGATTCATACAAATTCCTGTCAGTGAGTAAAACATCTCCTGTATACTCTGCAATATTTTGATTTCCCTCCGTTAAGTTAAGTGCAGGTGTATCTAAGTTATGAGGTCATATGGTGATCTTGTGATGTACAGAATTTCTGGTTGTATAGCAGCCCGCCAGCACAGTGGTAGCCAGGGCTAACAGAAAGAAAAACCACAACCTCTCCCAGATTACAATCATAAAGCCCTGATAAAAGAGAGGATTGATGAACTGCAGAGTCGTAGACCCCATCATAAACAATACTTCTGTCAATAAGTTTATGAGGGATTCATTCCTACTGGAAATAAAAAGATGCTGGCTGTCATAACACAATTGCCAAAAAACTCTTGAGTTTCTTAATCTCAGGTCAAATATAGTGCATTACAGTGATTATTTGACCCTCAACCCCCCACAACTTTTTCCATTATTTGTTTTAAAACAAACGTTTATAAGACTGCAATGATCAGTCTTAATTAGCAGCTGAAAACACAGGAATGGATCTGAAGAGAAAGGTATCAACATTCCAGAGATATATCTCTCAGAGCTCAATGGGGCGAGAGATGATACACATCACATCTTATCAAGAATCCACTCCGAACACCCCCTTCCCAGCATGCATTGCATGATCCGAGTGGCAGGAGCAACCCCCCCTGCTGTGCCACCCTCAGACAACTGACAAAGGGATCAGGCTTCTATTGCCTACAGCAGGTGGTCGCGTGCTCTACTGCAAACCTTCAGCATCTACTGCCTCTGTGTACCACAGTATAATGCTGGAGTGAGATTTAATGGCTGATAAACACCTATACAGCACTCATCCAATGATAAAATATGTGGAAATGCAGACAAGTTGGAATATAGGAATGCCGTGTAAACACACATTAAGTGGCTTATTAAACCATGACTATATAGCAATCTCAAGATAATGATGTATCTTATATCCCAGGTCTCTCCCCTGTGATAATAATGAGGTGCTATTATTGATGTGTATCAATGTTATAAACTTACAATGTCTTGTGTCTATAGTCATGTGCAGTCAAAAATATTAGACAATTAGAGCACATTTTTTTTTTAAATTTTATTTCTTTTTTCAACTTAATTTAAGCTTGTAGTTAATATTGTATTATTGGTGATGTAAACATGGTGAAATAAAAAGAGATCTATTTTTTTTTTATTCCATCTTGAATTCATACCGTATTGGCTAAATGACTCTGCAAGAAATTGAAAAATTTTCTTTAAAAATTTTAGAAAACTGAAAGTTTTGGCCTGCATAAATGTGTCTGTCAGCTTTTCTTACACACACATTCTTCCCCCCCCCCCCACCCCCCATTCCAGCCATTTCCAAATATAATCTGAGAAATTACAACTCTAATATAACACCCCCTTCCCCCATATATTCCAGTCATTTCCAGTCTGAGAAATTACTACACTAATTATATGATTAAGCTACTCCTCAGTGTTATTTTTGGTAAAGGTTTCATTTCCTAAAATACATCTCCTGAGAATTCCATTAATATGTGACGTAATTTGGTGCAATCAATAACAGATGTCTGCCTCCCATTAATTATTCATTACGTCAGAAGCATTGTACAATTTCAAGCATTATTCTGATCAGACATATAGTTTTGCACCACAGAGAGCAGAATTTGAAGATTTCTATGGTCAACAGATTAAATGGATGGTTCTATAATTGTTTAGATCAGAGGCCTTCATCTTTCATCCATTTGGCCTCTGACCTTCCCCCAAAGTAATTAATCAGCCCTTGGAATAAATTTTCTTCTACTGGCTGTCTCCTCCATTATTTCACTTAGAAACCAGTGAAAATGTACCACAGACACCTGATAGGTGATAGCTGAACAGAAATCAAGATCTGTTGCCAAACTCCAGCAAGGAACGAATTGCCAACTTGCTGGTTTCCCCTGACATTGGTGTAACAGCTTACTATGCAAAAAGATTACACTTTTCTCTGTTTTGTTTTATTATAACTGGCAGATCTCTTGCCTACAAAACACCCATACATTGAAGCCTAGTGAAGCTATATAATGCTCCAACATCATACACATATAAGACGTACAGCATACAGAAAAGGGGGCATCTGTTCTTTGTCTAGAAATTGCCAAAAATCAAAGAACTGCTTTGGATTGGCTTGCTTTTGAATGTGATATGTATTAAACTTTCTTACGATATTTCTGCCTCTTGCTTAATTATCTCCTGTTTGTAACGAGTAATCCATTAAGTTACCATAATTCTTGAAAGCAATGAGGGGTTACAGGCAGAGCCTTAATGAGAGAGATAATATTGCTTTAAATTGCTTCAACACAGAATCTGCAAATTTCTCATCTTAAATGCATCAGTTTGCAGCGAATCATAAAAGTGCTCATTGGGAGTTAAAGTTGGCTTTTACATGTTTAATCAAAGACACCCATCCACCCTACCACTTCCAAAAAATAAAATTTGCCGAAGGATCATTTTAAATATTCATATCAGTACAACTAATAGCGATTTCCTGACAGTAACAACCTTTGATTTCAACCAGTCTCAGTAAGTCACCCACCTTGTAATCGGGCCCGATCGGTTTCTTGCACTCTTCACAGTTGTGGGCGTACAATTCCTGGTAGCATGGGATGCAGTGAGGGTTCTCGTCTTTGACGATGTAGCGACAGGCCACCAGTTTTTTGTCGCAGTTGTGGCAGGCCAAATGGTCCTTATGATAGTTCTCATCCATGGCTTTTGTGTATTCTCCAGAAAAGATCAGCTGAAAAATAGGAAGCAATTGTTAATTGGGAGGAAATGCTAGGTGAGAACTAACTAATGAATACAGAAATGCAACATGCATTTATATTACAGTATCCTGCATGTTAACGGAAATCTGTCATTACATTTGTACTCATTTCATTTGAAATTATCCAAGGAAATTTACGTTTTATCAGGTTTTGTCACGTATAGATAGAACATCCTTAATTATTTCACGTAAATAATGACAATTGCAATTATAAACAAAAAACCTCTCCTCGCTCTCAAAGTCAAGTGCTTGACCTTCAAAGTAATCAATTCAGTAGCTAAGTGATAAAAATTACCTATGACAACATCAGATGCATGCACATATCCTTATTTCACACAACTCCCAAATCAGCGAGATTCAATACATACTTATGAACCAAAGAATACAAAGTTCCTACAAAACTTCCCAGTCAATTACAATGACTATATATAACATCCATTCCCAACTTCCTACATAAATGCAAGAGGTGTATTGAAGTCTTGCATGGAAAACTAATAATGGGAACTATGTTCCCCTCGGACAGAGAGAATGCCATTGGAAACTCCGCTGTAAATGAATTGCTGATACTGGACCACAAATTCTTACCTCTGATTTAACGAGCCTAGACTTTGAGAGACTCTATAAAATAGCAGGCCAGACGCATCCAGCAAATAATTGTCAATCATTTCAGCTTTGCAACCTGCATCCAGTTGCAAATGGATTGATTACTGACAGTTATTCTGAGCTTACATAACCATGGAAACTCATTTATTACAAGAGATAGATACCAGAGGCATTTTCCTTTGTTTTTATCAATGTTCTTGCATTTTTCATGCCGAAATGTTAAAAAATAAACCATTTAACAGCATAGTTCTAAAACTCTGTAAAACTCTCAATAGGCCAGATTATTCTATATCATTACCTGCAGCAAAAGAATGCGTTATCCAAAACTGGAAATTGCAGCACTAACAGATAATACACTTTTTCACCTTTGGATTGAGAAAGGGGAAAAAAAGGAGTTGAAACTCGTAATCTTCCGCACGTTATGCAATATGTTTTCCTCCAAGTATTTACATCTGTCAGACAGCACATCAAAAACCTGAGAGAGGAGATTTTACACTGGCAGCACTGGGCACAGTGTCTAAATGTCCTCTAGATTAACCCCATCAGCTGCACTCAGACCTGGAATTTGGTGATTCAGAAGAGGGCATGTTTACAAGTACCATCGACTGTTAAGGGTTTCCTGCTGAGACTTATGTAGGAAAAATGTCTATACTCTGCCTAAACAACAGACGTAGCCTAATTACAACTAGGCATATATTTGTAACACTGGTGCAATGAGGAAACGAAATCAAAATCAAGCAATTGTATAGGAAAAAACAATTTTGATAGTTTTTAGCTGTGAAGTATTTGATACATGATAGCAAAAGTATTTCTACCTTCGTACAACTCTTAAAAAATGAAAAAAATTATTTATTACTAAAAAAGAAATATTATTAGAATTTTATTTCTCTTTGTCTAAATTCAGACAAAACTTAATTATTTCACATAAAACACCAGTCAACTCCAGGGAAATAACTTTATAAAAAACTTTTCAAAAACAATTAAGGTAGTAAATCACAATTATTGATAAATCAAAAATAAAATAAACTTCTGAGATATCAAAAAAAAAATTGTAAAGTAGAGAAACTTCTTACCTAGGCAAAAAATAAATCTTTTTGCTATTAATTAGCAAACCTGCAAACCTCGGTGAAACGAAAGTGAAAAGTGAAAACACTGAAATCTGTCAGTGAGTCTCTCTCTTAATCAAGCTTAAGAGAACCGGTGAGGGGGTTTTACTTCTAAATTAGTCCTGGAAAAGTGAGCACTTCAAAGAGTGCCGTGTGCAAAATGCAGGAGTGCAAAATATTAGGAAGAATTCCTGCAAGCTCGTCTTCACTGGTTCTTCTTTTACAGACCTGTCGCAACGCTGAGCTTTATGAGCATGAGATGGCTACTTGCTTGCGTAGATCCACCGATTTATTAATCCTGTTTATCAATATTTGGATGGCAGGAAAGATGCAGTGGCATTACGAGATAATTGATAATTGCTATGTATTTAGCCTCCCCATCTCTGCTCACTGCAACTTGTCAGGATCAGAGGTATATTGAGGAGAGAAGGAACTCAGGGAATCGGGGCCTGCTTGCCCAGACAGTTTCATACAGTGAATTATGCCGACTTCAGCAGTCACCACAAATATTGATCTGATTAATGAAAGTTCAGCAATAACTAACTCATGTTCAACTTGCTACTTTGAGACACCTGAGTACAAAGACTGGTACATTGTGTATGAGCACCAGGCTGATACTGAACATGTGATGCTGAGTCATTTCATCCAAAGTCATGCACTCTTGTTTCATCTACTAACACTAGCAAGAGTCCAATGGGTGCATGTACTTTTCATCTTGCAGAGTGTGCTAGGAATATATATAAATAAGTATCACTAATAATTTTGTTTTTTACAGTTCAGCTAGTGTAGAAACCTCACATAGACAAATAGGCAATTTTCCTATCATAAACATGAAACACCTGTACTGTTCTAATACTTACATAATACTTACAAGTAGTACATGTATATGTACCAGGTATTTTATATAAAATTAGGATTTTAAAGTTATAATTTTCTGGGGGTAAATATGCTTCACAACTGACCTTAACCTTGAACTTCCATTTGACCAGACTTTATCTACTTCATTCTTTTTTTCAGATTTTATAGTCACTGACATAAAGAGTGAGACAATATAGCCACCATGCCAGAAGCAGTAGATATTCACTGACCCTAGTCATATTGTAAAGTTATGGCAACTGATGCGAGAGAAATGAAGAATCATTAAACCACAGCACAGTATCACCTTACTGAGTGGTAAATAACAACAACAGAAATCCACGCAGGTTATAAATATTACATGAAATTCTCTACTGTTCTAATCTATTGTACACCCTGTATGATTTATGTCCAAGATCATGTCACCTATGTTAATACAGTGAATCACAAGATTTACTTGTAGGGAGTCTTTGAGGATTGCTTGTTACATGACACCAATATTCGGAAAACATGATCAGATTACTTAAAAGTATGAAATATCCAGTTATTAAAAGTCTGAAATTATCAACCTACAGTGTGCATGCCTGCATCATGGTTTTATACATATATTTATTAAGGTATTCAATGTATAATGAAGGGATATTGAACAATTTGGAATCATTTTAAACTTGTTAAATATGTATTGCTAGATTACAATGCAAGTGAAATAAACTAAATTCACATGACTAACAACATATAAGAAGCCGGCCATTTTGCACCTTGAAATTTTTTAAAGAGTTATCTTCCCTTGATGAAAAACAGAAAATTTTAATTTCGTCAAGATATCTGCGGTAAATTATCTATTTTAATTCATATTTTAATAAAGAGAAAGTTTATGCATGTATTAACCAAGAGAGTTTTACAAATTTTAAGTCACTTTCTACAATATCTTAATAAAACATACGTTGCCCATAGACTTCAATGCAAAATTTAAGGTGTAAATTCTTGGACCATAATCAAAATTTTGAAAATTCCTTTGGTGGAGTATTTTTATTTCATAACACCTTCAAAATGATATCAAGATTTAAAAATTCGGACCATTCATTTATTAGGTACAAAATGTGGTCGTTATACATTGAATACCTTAAGGTACACATGTATAATTCTATTACAGGTACATAGCACAGTCTATCTAGTAGAGATCAGCACAGTCTCTCTGCCGATACTAAAAATCTTTGGTCTATCCAGTACAGATTAGTACATATTTCATTATATCCTGCTGTCTATATAGTACAAACCTTCAGTTTAAATTATCTGTTAAAAATCAGTACATTTAGTACAAATCTTCAGTCTACCTAAAACCTATCACTTAAGTGCACCTTTACTTAACATACAACAAGCATCAGCAGAAGTGGTGGGTGTAAAATGTTACAGATCAGTACATTAATTAGTATAAAGTTACAATGTATATACCTAAAACTTATCTCTAAGTGCACCTTTAGCACAACATTGAAGATCAGCAGAAGTGGGAGGAGTAAAATGCTTCAACGTATTATTCACTACTTTCTCTCATCCTCTTAAACCACCTTCACCACAGAAAATTTGATTACTGCCTCATATACTCTTATTTTTGTATTTACCAATTGTTTTTCCTCTCTGTAATATGCTGACAGACTGCCAAAGGGTTAATAAACACATTAATGATCAATCCCCAGTGATTCCCCCTGATTGGCTCAGGTTTCAGGAAAAACATTCTTTGAGGGGTATATATAACATAAATCAGAGGGCTGCTGATGCTGAATAGCAAGATTTTCAGAGGCAAACATACATCTTTTGTTGCCCTTACAAGTACTTTCAACATAATGCTGATTCATATGTTTCAAGAGCAAAACATGCTGCAAAAAATCTTCAAAGGGAAATAACTCTGTTACCTTTAGGTGCAAGGCAGAATTCAATGGATTTTTTTTATGTGGGTTTTATTTTAATCAGGTATTAACACAGGTAAATGGTCCAGGTTAAAACACCTTAAACTTGTTTGTTGACAAATTTCATCATTTATGATGCTGTGCTTAAACAGACACACAAAAATTTACGAGGCTGTTAAAGATTTTTAAGGGGCATTTACTTGAACATGGTGATATATGGAATGTCTTATAAGAGACCCCCTTTTGAAACAAGTACCAAGCACTTCAACAGCTTGTTGGAAAGTGGGCAAATAGATAAAAGAAAATCCTAACTATGTCAAGTACTTAAACCACAGCAAACAATAAACATAGTATCGCCGCTAGTAATAAACAATACTAGCCTGCTTTACACCCACCCCACCCACCAAGTTAACAGCTACAATTCCTCTACCATTGTATACCATGACTTAAAGGATTAGGCTTGGAGACAAACTATGCTTACTTATCAATCAAATCTATGCAGAAAATATACATGATATTTGGGGTGTTTTTTGTCCACAATCTTTCACTTTATCTGAAAATACACAACTATTAAACAGGAAATTCTATAAACGACTCCAAAGACTTGTTTTCCGATTTGAAATGAATTATGTCAAAAAGGTCATTTAGGAGACTTATCAAAATTATTCTAGGGACATTTGTCATCATTCTTCATTCCATTAACAAATACCAAATTATTCCTATAATTAACAATACATAAGAAGTTTCTTTTTTACATATAGAGTTTCCATACTAGACGTTAATTTAGATAAAATTTTGTAAGCACATCTTTTGTGTTTTAAGAGGCTTAAAGTGTTTTTGTTTAAAAGAAATTTAAACACTGAATTATAAATGTACTTGCATGGACCATAAATAGAATCAACTAATTCAATGAAAATGTGAATTTTTTTTCATATCTTTTGCTTAGGAATTAACTTACATACTGTAGATTCCTATTTAAACGCAAGGAATTAAGATGTGCGTAAAATCGCTAGAAGCACATGTCACAAATTTTGAAATCTCACTTTTACTTTTCGAACATATGTCAGTAAACTACATGAAACTATGATAAAAATTCAAGATTCGTGATCTTATGTTCCGCAATTTGATGGAAAACGACTGAATCGTGAAATCAGGCACTCTTAACCATATAAGTAAAATATGGAATCTATAGTAACATGTCTGAATTGCTTTTTATATATATATATATATATGTGTGTATGTATGAATATAACACACAAACCTACATAAAATCTCAATAGTTGTGCATTCCTTTTGAGTGGCAAGCTACATTAGAATGTCAAAAGGTCATAAGATATATCAATCTAAAACATTCTAAGGAACCTTAACACAGAAAAAAATATGTCAGGTTGCATCTTCTGACATCACAAACATTCAAAACGCAGATGTCACATCAAATTAACGACAATCAATTGTGGCTGCTATAGTTGTATCACAGAAACTAACCCTTGTGGAAAATGAGCGCACAAAACTGTATACACAAACTATTGTATAGAATGTCAAATTAATCAATTAGGCAATGAATTAGATGTCTAGCTATTCCTATTTCTAGAGATAAGGATGAATACAATTCCACCTCCTATATAACAATGTTATAAATATATGTAATAACCATAGAAATAATCTTTTAATAAACTATAATTAAGTTATTTATATTGTTATTTTTAGCCAATACCCACCAAATATTGTACCTATGATTTTCTTTTAATGCATTTTCTTTCATTTTGCACAGGGGTTATTGTAATGACCATGCATGAAAAATGAAAGAAAAAATCTTTAAAATTTTTTCCTTAATTTGAATATTTGATAAATGCATGGTCATTTACAAAAAAAAAATCATTATTATAAATCACAGGAGCGCTCAGATTTCTTTTGCCTTAAAGGCACATGAATATATATATTCACTCCAACCTTTTCAGAAGAAAGCAACAATGCCTAATTTTATAGAAAAGTTTATATGCAAATGAGAGAGACAGAGAGAGTGGGGGAGAGATAGATTAAGGAATTACAGAAGAACTGAGAGCATAAAGAGAGGATAAATGAAAGAAAAGGAAAAAGAGGAAGGTAGAAAATGAGGAGAGAAAAAAAAATACAGCTAAAGTGAAAGTAGGTTCCTCCAGAGACACCTAGCTAATGTCGAGATGTAGGTAGGTAAGATCCTTGACAGACCTGACTTATCAGCAGGTGTATCTACCCCAATAAACGGTATCTTGACTCAAAATCTCAGGAACAATGGTACACGCTACCTCTCCTACACAGATTCAAGTAGCAGATATGACAATAGAGAAAAGAGGAGAGAGTCATTGCTGTTGTATCGTATCTAAATCCTCAGACAAGGTTTGAGGGGGTTTATTTACCGTGGGTTGCTTTTCCATCTCGATTCTAGCCACCAAATCCTCTGCAGGCTCCAAGGAGCAAGCTTGCATCTTTTCCTCCATGTTTTAAATCAGTATTCCACCACTATTCCGCTTTTAGTCAATTCTTGAGCTGTGGAAAAGTTCTTTCTTTCAACTTTCACTGTCACAAACCTAGTGTGTTTGCTTATAGAATTGTTAATTTCCTTTTACAACAGGTATAACTTTCCCCATATAAGAATGTAGATGACTCTGTAAAACTTCACCTCAATATTAATTGTCATTTAAAGCACCTGAGTCAGGGGGATCCCACCACACACAGAATATCCTCCAAATCCTGGGCTCCGATTGCACGGTTTTCTGAATCAGACCCAGCCCCTCCGCTACACTTGAGAAACCTGTCTCATCGATTTATAGGCATTATTAATGAAATGCTGTATATATCCTAATAAATTTCTCCACAGCTGTCTCTGTGAATGCTGTTCGACAGTTGATAAACAAAAGTCTATAAACTTGTGATTCTCTATGTAAACAAGACCTCCATTCCCAAATAGCCGCAATCACATTCCAGGCCAACTTTGTTCAAGTCACTTCTACACGTGGGTTTTCTTTCATGAAAGATTTCTTAATCTTATTTCCATAGAATGCCTTTTTCACACGTTTTCATCCATGTAGACAAACTTTTAACACAAATGTCCCAGGACCCTGATGGAAAACGTCAAGCCTTTGAGGTCTGGTTAGCACAATTTGCAAAGGAGGCTATTATTAGCTGATCAGACCATCCCGTTTTTTTTTTTATATTTATTCTATCGCCCAATACCAGAGGGAAACAGGAACTGCAGTAAATGAGTCATATGTGATAACGAGCAGGTGAAAAATTCTAAGGTAAAGCAAAAATTTGTGCGACACCTGGAATTTCGACAAAAACGTGGACACATTATCTCACTAAATGCTTGAAGGTGGCAAACTTTCTGTCCCAGCTATAGCCACAAGGAATAAAGAACAAGACATCAATTTGACAGGCCCATGATGGTCTAATCATCGAGTATTTATATACAGACCATTCATTACTTAATCTGCCCAGTACCTAGTACCATGGGGTTAGGAAGTCAAGTCCAGATGAATTCTTGAATGCGGATTAGACAAAGTGTGTTTGGAAATAGAACAATCCTTCTTTTAAAAGAAACATAATCTTTTCCTTAAATACAAACAGCTTAATTTCATAAACACAAATGATATTATTAAATGACCAATATTAAATACCGGTATGCTTTCCGTATTTTAAACTTTGTTGGTCATTGTTAATAATTGCTTGCATATAAAACCCATATATAAATGCTTATCTGATCCATATTATGTAAATAAATGACAGTTATGTATTAATTATACAAAATAAAAAAAGATAATTTGTTATAAGAATTAAAAAGTTTTCCACTTTCTTTCAATGTATGGTCTCTATTAGAGCCACTTCTACCCATTAATACCTGTTATTTGTGTCAATATTATTTCATGCCTCAGTGAGCACAGACAGTTATGGAAACTCAAGGGTCTTTAGTGCAACCATTAAAGTTAATTGACCTCTGACCTTATGTCTGGTGTCATCATGACAATGTTCATCAAATCAGTGTTTCTGCACAGGTAAACAACGTATTTGGATCAATTGCATTGATGCATTCATACAATATTGAAATTCAAAACCCTTCTGAATTTTAAATAGACCGGAAGTTTAAATGTCAAGGTTATTAATTTACATAATTATATGCCAGTATACTGTGCAGCAGAATTTAAGGAAGAATAAAAATAATGCATCAATCTTCAATTCTCTTTGATAAACAGATTTGTTATCTTCATCAGCTTAAATTACAATGGACAGATTCAAAGCCAATGATATTGCATGCATGACAGCATTACAGTCTGGTAAATTTTACTTTTGCATATATATATATAGTCATGTAGTTATGCGTTATTATCACAAAAATGAGCAAACTGTCAATAAGTGAAATTCAAGGCCTGCACTTCACACTCTTATGTTTAATAAAAGGAAACTCGACAACTTTTATTTATGGCACTACATAATACATAAATCGTAAAACAATTCAGTTAAGCACTTTTTATTTCAAAGATATAATTATCTTAAAAGTATTAATTCTATCCTGAATACTTAGCTGGTATACAGATCTGAGTTGATATCGGCCTAATCGATATAGTTTGACACTTGAGAGATATTTCATGGAGTCAGGCAGACATTACAATATTGGATTTGATAACCCAGTGACACTACCACACCAAAAAAAATCAATAATACCTGCTATAATTAATAAAACAAGGTAATTTCTATTACACTGTGATGTGAAACCCAGCAGAGATGAAGTAATGTAGGTACATGTACCTACATAAAGAAAGGGGGATTACTCATGCAAAAATCTGACGTCAAACTTAGGAGACAGCAGAATTCTGGGTTATTGATAACAGCTGGTGGAAAACTTTACGAAGCACGTTCAATGTTTCTATAGCTTTTTAAAAGCTGTAGCAGAAGGACAATATAACACGTCTAAAAAGCCAGTACAATTAATACATGTAACTGCAACAGTACGAAGCTATAACAGTTATAATGATTACAAATCATAATATCATTACAAATATGTGGCAATATAAGTTCTAATAAAAGAGCACTTTTAAAGTGCATGTAGGAAATTCATAAATTTCATATAAATGCAATGATCGACTTACTGTGTATGTTCAAGCCCAAGTTGTAGTACATGCAGCTAGTGGAAGTATCAAGTTTCACTCGAGTTTTATATAGGCGATAGAGATGTAGTTATGTTACAGGCAAATTTCAAGTTTATTATATATAAAGGAAAACTCTCATCTGGATCGATGCAATATAATTGAGAGTACAGAAAAAGAGTATCTAGTTATTTTCAGAGAGGAAAGATTCTCTTCTTTCCAGATCAATTTTCCTGATGATTGTTTTGAGAATTATTAAAAACAAAATGAAATAAGGAAATATCAAATTACCTCACAAATCCAAACAAAAATATATATAATAGATAGATATAACATGAGAAGAGCAATTTTGATGCATTTATATGGCAAGACATGGTGTATTGTGTCTGCAGGCTACCAGTACACATTCCAGGAAATTGAAATCTTTGAAATAGAGAACCGTTTTAACAAGAGCTTGGACTTTCTGTGGGATGTTACTATCTAGTCTGCTCATCAAAACTAGCTGTTTAATATTGACCTGCTTTCTTCTAATTCGCTAGGAGAAGCTCATTATTATTCATAGACTGTCAAAACTGGAAAGTTGTTTGCCACGATATGCACTGCTGTGTGAAATTGATGCTGTTTCAGTGAAATATACATCTCTAAGTGAAGTCTGGCGAGTGTCATTGCATTCAATATATTCAACCAATGACTGGACAGTTAACCATGAGTAGACCCCGCTTTCGTCAAATCAGAGTTTGTCATGTACTGCCTAAAGTCCAAGCTCTTGTTAAAATGGTTCTGATAACTCTTGGAATACACAACAAATACAAGTACCTTTAAAAAATAAAAACCAAGCTGTTTTGAAAATATCACATTCCTCTTGAAAGACAGACACAAACAGATTACACCTATATACATGTATAACCAACAATAATCCACCTCTATGCTAAACTTCAATTCATGCATTTCTGATGTAACATGTCCAAATCCAATTCATGTGTTCTAATATCCTTCAAAATCAAACTGCTCAATAATTTTTTACACAAAACTGTAAGAAGCAATATACTGTAAAAATGGCATTGCTTGCACTGGAGAAAACTGAATGATACAGCTTTAGTTATTGAAATTTGATCCTATATGAATAGTTTCCAAAATGGGCGCAATAATGCACTATAAATACATGTAACATCCTTTATTTTAGCCAAAATAACCCCCATGCAAACACAACTAAATTATCATATCAAATTTCTGTCTGAGATTGCATAACTTTAATCCATATGAATATAACCATGTATAGAGCACTCTGCATCAAATACACACACATTCTTTATGCTTCTATTCAGCACTTAATCAGAGACAGCCCATCCTCAATAGAAAATGGTCCCTTAATAGGCACTGCAGATCTTAAATAGACACTGTCATGCCTAAATAGATTCTGTGATGCTTAAATAGACACTGGCAATATTCTGTCATGTCTAAATAGACAATGTCATGCCTAAATAGACACTGTGATGCTTAGAATAGACACTGTAGTCCTAAATAGGACATAATTTTGTCCAAGAGGGCAGACGACTCTTACCTCATCACACGCGGGACAGCGGGGTCGTATCTGCTCGGCGTAATGTCGCTCACAGAAGAGTTTCTTTGTGTGGCAGCAGTACACCAGATCTACTAGAAGTTCCTCGCACTGAGAGCACACAAAGCACGCTGGGTGCCAGCACATATCCACCCCAAGTTTGGGGGCATATACAGCTAGTTCTGAAGATTCTATATCCCCCTTACACTGGTCACAGGTCTGAAAATAAATTAACGGGTGATTAGATCTTGATCTGATATAATTTTAAGCAGATAACATATAGCGGCTATTTAACATAAGTTCTAAATTTTTCTTTCAAATGAAATAAAGCTGGTGACTTTCTAAGAAAAAAAAGTCAATTAATTTTTTATTCAAGGCGATGTCAAATTCTAGTAAAATTGCCCAGAATATATATTGCTTATTCAAAAATATGTAAAATGCCCATGGCTTTACCCACAACTCATTTCAGACAAGAATGACAATTCCATACATCATTCAGCAATGAATTGAATGGAGCAGTTCAGACGATTTATCTCAACAAGAGTTGTCTTTCTTTCCAAATACAGTGGGAGTAAAAACCCTGAACTCCGCAGAAATTTTTCCGGAGGCCCTTGATGCAATCAATAATTGGGACAGAAACTATTAATAGGAAGTCGACGGGAGTCTGCAAGGGTTCCTATCATCCGACGACTAACGGTAATTACTATTGGCAAATTCAACCATAATGGCAAATTATTACAACAATGATAAGATCCTAAATCCACTGGAATTTGTTATTCTGCACTCACTGACAAATCAATTCCACATCAATACGATACGGACCTAGTTTCTTTCCTGGAGTCCGGACCCATTTAGCAGGCTGAACACGGCTCTATTAGTTATCTACAGACCATCTACAGACTGTGGATGTTACTTGAATTGTTCAATTTCCCTTATTACTTAATTTTCTGGCAACATAATATCTGATTTTATCTAATTATTCTGAGTTTTTTTAAATTTGTTTTTAAATCATGAAATTAATTTTTTTTTACAAATATTTTTAACATTTTTCATTAGAATTAAATGGATAGTTCTACTATTCTTGATAGCTTCAAAAGCACTTTAAAAGTGTACAAGTTGTTAAGTTTAAATTTGTTTGAAAAGAATATCACACAATATGGGTCTGTACATGGGCATTGATGCCTATATAGGGACCAAAGCAGATCAACTTCAATAAACTTCATTGTTGGATGAAAATATTTATCACAAATATCAACATATCATTTAAATGCATTAAACATATGGTGAGTGTAAATTTTACAAGCTATTTCTGAAACAAAAGTCTGTATGAAATAAAGTATTGTTTTTTTATATACAAATGCATACAGTATTAATAACAACTGTATTCTCTCACTTGGTCTCTTACACTTAAATTCACATTAAGTTTCATGTTTTTTTTAAATCCAGGTATCCCATGATGCACTAAACTTACAGACAAATTAGGCGCTTCCTGTACGATTCCTATATCCATGGCGATGCTGTCGCGGAGTTCCCTGAAGATGTCGTACTCTTTCTTCTCCACACTGGAGCCAATCATCTTACAGAACTCCAGGGACAGGTCCTGTTTGGGGAGCTGCCTGATGATCTGGACGTCCCGGTACCTCTCCCCCGGGCGGCCAATCTGAGGGATCTTGTGGTTCGGAAGCTGTTCCATGTACTCCTCAATCTTTAGTAAAAAAAATAGGAAGACAGAGGAATTAATGAACAGGTTTATGCAGATTGGAATTCATATATATAGTGAAAATAGTTTAATACATACATTAGATATCTGCCTAGTTTTCACCACAGTCATATATATAGACCCCTTCACTGTAACTGCGGTACTGCTCTTTTGCAGGGCAAAATGACTTGGTTTGGTGAAATATGACACAATGTCAATTGTTTCATTTATCGTAGGTTAGTTAAAGTACCAGTATATTAATTTGCCTTGCAAGAGAGCAGTACCACAGTTATCATGAAGGGATATAATTTTGCAATTTTTTAAGCTCATGTTTTTAATAACAAAAATATAAAAATAAAATGCCATGAAATTATGCTAAAATATTTAAAGACTTGTTAAAATAACTAAATAGAACCATTTTAACAAGACCTTGGACTTTCGGATGGACGTAGCTTTCTATTTCTTGCATCAAAACAAGTTGAAAATGACGCGGTTTCAAGCGAAATATGCACCGATTGCATAGTCTTAGCTCAAAAGCCAGACAAATCTTGATGATTTCAAAGAGCAATGGCTGAGTGGCCAGCAATGAAATAGACAGGCCAAAAACCTCACATTGCTGTATGACACATATACCCAAAGAGCCATCCAAGTTCTTGTTAAAATGGTTCTATATAGAAAACAACACTACATATTAACTTAATTTTACACATTTGAAAACAAATGCATATATAGATATGTGATATAAATGCATAACCTTGACCCATGATGATGATGATGATCATCATCATCATTTAGATGATGACTCCCTTATCAAAGGATTTGGTATCTTCACAGAGGCTCCTTAAAGAAGTGAAATAATCTTTGACTTTCTTTGAAAAACTGCTGATTCTTGGTGTGAAACTAATGGCCCAAACAGACAAATCAACAGAACTTTAGCTTACAAGGCCGAGTAAAACAATTACTGAATACCGATCCACTAGCCAATTTACTAGCAACATTAGATAAGCAATTTTCAAGCAAATATAATACTTGTAATTGATTGTGCATAAAATTTTTCATCTTTTGAGTCTATAAAAATTGGGGTTTGATGGCATTGTCTTTTTGATTTTTAATACTTTTCATTCTGGATTTAAAAAAAATGCAATTAAAAAGCCACTCAAAAACGGTTACTAGTATTTGATGGAGAGGGAACAGAACCGAGAGAGTGGGTAGAAAATAACATACATATCTACACCTTCAAAAAATGGTTTACAAATACAATGCATGGATTTGTTCATCAAACAACCCTGCAGGTAATTAAAAGTCGGCCAATTTTTTGCCTGCCAAATGTTTCCAGTAACACCACACACATATTGGGATCAGCACGAGATAAAGAGTAAAAAAATACCCAAATATTTACATTGCTTGACTCCCAAGCACACCTTGAAGTAAATAATATGTTGTTACATAACGCTAACAGTTCTTTCCATTATCTAAATGATCAGTAAATGTAAACAAATCAAGTTAACTATTCTCTTTCTTGACCCAAGGGTCGGGGAAAATGAAAAGGATATGCATAATCATTGTACCCAACGGGGAAAATATCCCTTCTCTACTGAGGAATGTTTAAAAAATTGTAAACGATATGAATAAAGATTCTCTAATCTCTGTATAATTGCAAACTTTTGTACACTTTAGGGTGATAGTTATGAAAAAAGGAGAAAATAATCTTACAGATTTTAATAAAGAGAATAGGGGCAATTGAAATACCATATGATGAGTGCACGTGGTTGGACCTATAAAAACTAAGGGCCCATATGAAATTAAGCCCTCAAGCTAACTTTCAAAATTTCCCATAATCCCTACTTCAGGAAATAGTCTGCTGACGCTGCATGTTCAGTCACTCGACATCTGAGGGGATCTTTTATCACTTTATTGGCTTGGAACGCAACAGAAACCATTCAATCTTTACCAACCATTCCCACAGCTACCAAAACTTTCACAACTAATGATCAGCAACTTGTAGCATAATATTCATCAAAGAATCATTACATTCCAATGGAGAAGGAATTGCTCTTCTGTCGGGATTCTTATACTGCTGCAGCTTTATGATGTGTGGGTAATAACGTAGCTTTTTTGATGTTCATCTCCCCATGTGAGACCGAGAGCCTTCAATGTTACTCCATCCAATTCTAATAAAGATGCTGATCAAGCCAAGTCTAAGTCATGCAGATAATTTTGACAGAATAAAAAAAGAAGAAAATCGGCCAACTTCTAAGGGTATCTTTATGCGGTGTAGGTTTCTATAATGAATGTAATTAATGCAAAATTTTATGGCACCTTTTCCAAGCCGCCCTAGACTGCAATTTTTCATACTTTCAAGGAGTTGAAAATTGAAAACGCTCTCTCTCTCTCTGAGTACCTAATTCCGCGATTCCACTGTTTTGTATCACATCACGAGAATATAAAATTGCGAGCAGAAATTGTTTGGTATAATTTCCTATACTTAAAAACTGTCTCAAAAAGAAAAGTTAGATTTTAAAATCTGTGAGGAGTGCTTCTCGCGATTTTACACCGATATTAATTCCTTGATTTTAATTAGGAATCTACAGTATACTTAAAGCATGTCATCAAATTTAGTATTTTCATAGGCCAGATACATTTCATTTAGACATTTCTCTTACATGTATGTTGATTGAATGTATTTAGAATAATGGAATTCACTATTACAAGGGCAAATTCAACTTAAGAAATGACGTTTTTTTTCTACCCAAATTCATTTTCCACTTGACCATGCTCAAGTTTTTCCAGATGACTACCAGAGTTTTTCCTACACATTATTTTACTTTCATCACATATAAAATAAGACAAACGCAGAGCCTCTTACCATCAGAACTCAAACATCGAGACGTTAAGGAGGGGCTGGTGTAATCTTCAATAAAGTACACAGGAAAAAAACTTTTTACTGTTGGTCAGGTTTGCCCTACCGCCTCCCCCCCCCCCCTAACTTTCTTGTGGTTTTGTTTCTTCAAACCATTTGTTTCTCAAAATAAGCTGATATCTGTCATTCACTAAGAACAGATCCTAAGACAGCTAGAGTAAAGGTACCTATATACCTATATCTCTTTGACGTACTGTACGTAAGTTATGAAAACTAAAATGCTCAAATGTTCATATAAATTTCAATTAATAAATACCATTAGCCTGTTTGAAAAATCATAAGTTAATGTATATGTACAAATTTTGGAGTTCCCACGCCTCCTGCTGTCAAAATGCATTATAACTATACTTCAAATAGTGTAAAGGCTCATTATCATATTAAAGATATGAAAATATTAACTGCAAAATGTTGACAAGGTGTTCATTGAAAATGCAGAGAATTTTCAATACCGGTAGATGAAAAGGCATACAACTCTATTTGTTCTTTATATGTGTAGTTTAC
This sequence comes from Magallana gigas, assembly GCF_902806645.1. Classification (NCBI taxonomy): domain Eukaryota; kingdom Metazoa; phylum Mollusca; class Bivalvia; order Ostreida; family Ostreidae; genus Magallana; species Magallana gigas. The sequence goes on along the minus strand of NC_047563.1, from coordinate 13,446,410 downwards.
TGAATGTTATATCATTAAATAAAATGAAGTGTAGACATATACTTCATTTAATTTTATGAAATAAAATTGAGTAAAAACAGATGCACAATATGCACAATGTGTATGGTACTATCTGTGCATGATTTATCTTCTTAGAGAAATATTGTCATTTGAGAGAAATAAAGTCACTAATACACATGTAAGTGTCTACCCTTAAAACCCAGGGCCCGCTGAATCTCTAGTCAGGTGCTCTACCGTTTAAGCGGTCTGACCATCAATCTACAAATTCTAAAGACACCACAGTACTGTAATCTACATTGTGTTTGTTGCTTTCCTGACCTGAATTAATTTACCTGTTCTGAGGACAACCCTGGTGGAATCCAGGTGTACCCCTCCCTGAGGGTGCGGTCCTTTGAGACCTGAGCACTGGGGTCATCGTTCCTCTTCCACCCCAATCTGTCTCGGATGTTGACAAAGTTTTCGTTGTAAATGTCATGACGTTCCCTTGGACATTTGCATACTTTGCAAGTGTTTCTGTCAAAAAACATTGCAAACATGCAGTGTTTCTGCCAAAAACATCTTAAAACACACTCAAAACTTGAACACAATATACAGACTTCAGTATAAATAATATTGAAATATTGGTTAATAGAATAAATTTTATAGCTAGGATGTTGATGACAACCCCCTCCCCATGAAATTGAGAATGAAAGTGGTTAGTAAGAACTGCATCTGTATTGACATAATTGAAGATTTTTATTGGTTACTACCATAAGGCACAATAACTTGATTTAGAAAGAAAATGCCATTTACCCAAAACTCTCCAACAAAGTCAATTTAATTGGTTTGAGAGAAATTATTTTCAAATGATGTGGTCAAAGTTTTAATTTATACATGTATTTAAGCCAGTACCAAGTTATGTCTATGGCAAGTTAGATCAACCAATGAAAATACTGTGCTGAGTTTAAGATTGGTACCTCCATTTGTGCTGAGTAAACCCAGAACATCTCTCCCCACAGGCTAAACAGGACTGTCCCTCATCCACCTCATGTACTAATATGTCCTACAAAATAAAGGTACAAAATTACATGTATTTATACAGTCACTAATACTACAGAATTATATGCAGTCACGAATAAGCTGTGCATTTTATTATTAAGTGAACGTTTGTGCATTACATTTAAACACTTAATTGTTAATTGTGTCACGTGTACCCAGTAATTGTTGGCATGCTTAATGGAAAACAGTTTTTTGTTCTAAATGGAGATATTCATCTATTAAGTCCAGATAATCTTCATAATTGTAGGTTAAATATTAAACTACAGTTAATATTACAGATCTTTCTTTTACCATGGAGAACATTTAAATATCAAATGTCTCTCTTCTCAAAAAGAACCTATTAACATTCATCTTTTTTTTCATGTTGAACTACAACGATAATGTATTAAATATAATTTGTCATGTTTGCATTGAATTAACAAAAATAACCAGATATAATTACAGTAAATCTGATGATAGCATACTAGTTACTTCTTTCCTGATCTTTCAGCCCCCGACCCCCCAAATTATTCTCCATCTCATAGAATTTGGCCAAAACTGAATTCATGACGCATCGTATGTCATATGCATTATCAATCCAGTACAATGTGTAGTGTTGTAAACATGTCGTCATAGAAAACTGATTCATTACCAACTCGTTATGTTTATAAAATTCATGATTATTTTTTATGACAAATAAAAATTGATAGAATTAAGAATAATAAATAATTGCATTTAAGTTGAACAACTTGATCTTGGAAGACAGTTGAACACAAATGGATAATATAGAAATAATTCCAGCTTCAGGCATCACAACCCTGTACCCCAAACTTTCAAAAATCAAAAAAAAGAAGTCCATCAATAATTCCTCTTGTATAAAGTTCTTAGATGGCTTTATATATTCCTAGTTAATGTTAACTGGTCAATTCCACGAGACATATGTCAGACATTTCTTATTGAATTTAGATGACAGTGCCCCTGACAGGTCTTCTTCAACAATATCAAGGGACAGGACTATATTTTTTATGAATGTTTATGTACATCAACATAAAGTGCCACTTTGTGTGAGAGTATTTGAATAAAGGACCACTATTCTTTATTCTACAGTTCATGTATATACTTAGAGATCTAAAGCATTCAAACAAACCACATTCAAAAATAAGAATACATTCAACAGAAAAATAACTTTTTAATTTAAGTGTACATGTAGTACTAGCAATAAATACATGTCAAGATAGTGTCAATTCAAATTTTACAGGGTCTGAGGGAGCATCAATCATAAGCAGATTATACTTCTTCAATGCCGGTACATATTTTGCGACACCCAATACCTAAGGTTTAGAAAAAATTTTTTGACTCAAGTCAAATCTCTCATTGACTAAGAGAATTAATACAATCCGAGAGGATTAAGAGGTAAGTACCACATAAAATACAATAAACAAAAACATTTTCACCAATTTGGGACAGAAAATAAGGCAATTGTACATACCCTCGATTTAGCATCCTCCATTCCCCGTTATTTAGTGAAATAACTGACTTAACAGAACCCTCGTAAATAAAGAACCGTTGTGTATTGTGGCACTCATGTCTCTTACACACAGCGTGCTAACTGACGTGTAAATATTACCTAATTTTGCATTTATAATCAAATGACAAAAGGAACACCTTGAGGTTAAAATAGCAAGAGACTTACGGGATAAAATACTGTGCTATTGACTCATAATGCACCCCTGCATTTAATGCGAAAAATGAAACATCTATTGCATAATTCCACCAAGGTTTAAATTAAATCCCCCATTAAAGCATAATATTCATTTTCATATAAACTCTAAGCTGCCACTATATTGGAGGTATATATGTGAAACCTGCGGTAATTAAAGTGCAAATAAACGGAAGTTCGTTTCTTTTAGTGATGACAGCAGGAAAAAACATCTTAACTACAGGCTCGTCTCCTAAAAACTTAAAGAACCCATTCACTAACACATTACGATTCACTGTCGGAATATAAGAAATCGGAATGCATTAAAAACTCCCATTACTATCAAACATTAGAGGAGATATTTAAATTAGCATTATAGAAAACTGGAAGGGACTTATAGTCTTTATCAGTGACTGAACATGAAGGTAATTAAAAGGAGTGGGGCATTTACTCCGTTAAACAGTTAATCTATGGTAGATAATCTTTATGATGGCTAACCTCTACAGGGGTCAATGGAGAGCTATATCTCAGTGATAAAGCGCCTTACACAAAGGGCAAGGATTCACAGGTTTTCTAATAAACTGATGGAAAAATAATTTTGGAAAGTTTTAGAAAGCTTATTTTACTCCCCGAACCACCATCCACCCCCAAATTTATATTGTTTTGTTTTAATTTTTTCATGATGCCTAGGTCTAGTCAATTAAACATCGATGTACTGGTAAAAAAAAACACTTGTAAGATTACTTAGCAAAAACTAATCAGTATGTATATAAATTCAATACATGTATGTACATTTATAACTTGCAGCCATATACGAGGTAGCAATGTTTCCCATTGAATCTTGTTCACTGCAGTCAGTGAAGAAATATCTGAAGAATATATATACACTGGATTTGAACATGCAATCTTCACTGTTTGCTCTTCTACCACTAAACCAATTCTTAAAACTTTTTATTTACGAAATTCCCTGTATTCCTAATCATTGAAAATTAAAGAGTTCAAAATCAAAGTTGGTTAATGATTCCTCAAATTTAAGCAACTGCTTAAGAAGTAACCTTTTAACTATTTACAGAATCCTCTTCTTGACCATTAGGAAATTCTACAATGTGTTGTTAATTCCTATAACAGTTTAAGTTCCAATAGCTACATTATGTAGTTTTTCAACAGTAATTTTTCTAATCTAGTAAATTAACTGACTAAATGTGTGCAAAATTGCATTTTTTAGATTCAATGCAAATCTCTCATACTAATGCATGGATGTAGGATTCATTATACAGAAAGTCGATACAATTTCAATGATTTCTGACATAATTTCCTTGGAGTTTCAGCCCTTGTAAAACCCAAATATGCAATGCTCTCAGAAAATATAAGGCACTGACCACTGACAAATTACAAATAAATTTAGATTGATAAGGTTAGAAATCAGTGTCCCTTTTTTCTCCGATAGAAGACTCTGGTTGGTGGAGTGATCTACTTGTAATTGATGTATATAGACAAAGAGCACTCTCACTGATTAATGAAGGAAACCCCGAGTAACACGTAAAAAAATCTCACTGCAGAAGACAGCTTTGAGACCATACTGCTGTACATTGATAGCGCAGTTAATTAAAAGTGAAACACTTTGAAATCTCTTTTCTTAGGTGTATGATGCATTTTTAAAGATATCCCAGCATTTGATATGAACTTTACCGCAGCAAGGATGATGGGATAGCAGAAAACAGTCAATGCTCATCACTAATGGTGTACCTATATGATCTTTTTGTTGTGAGAATCGACTCCCATAAATGCATGGTTTGCCCACTGACTTACTGTGTGATTCAACTAGCAGAGACTGTCCCTGGCTGACCACCAGTCTCTCCCCCCCCCCCCCCCCCCACGACAATGCATGTGCAAATTGAATGCTGACTCTATAAAGTCTATTCTATAAGATTGATGTTCTAGTAATCATGCGCAGATCTGGAGGCAGGGTGGGTGGGGGTCAAATATCTTTAAATTTACATTTATAAAATTACCCAAAATATGCTTCAGATCCCCCCCCCCCCCCCCCTGGAAAACTCAAATAACTTTCGGACCCCCCTGTAAAAATTCTGGATCCACACTCCACACATGAGTAATGGTTTAATTCTTTGAAAAGTGCAGCACTCATTCAGGTGAACTGAAACTCTGCATATGTTCAAGCAAGAAATAACCAAATTTTTTCCCAACATTGCTACCTATATATTTTTTTTTATTACATGTGGGGTTTCTTTTTTATGAAGCCTAATTCCCAGTACATGTATATATGTATACATTTTAATTAATTTCTATAAAGTTACTAAAATTTAATGATCATAAAACTTTAAGAATTATTACGAAACCTAAATTTGATATCAAGATATATCCTGCCTGTCGCTGCAATAATGATCCCTGCACTCTAAATCTGACCCACTCCACCTACTCGATATCTTGCCACTCAAGAGAATTTTAAAATCACAGCTGTATACCCACCTGTTCACATGAAATCACAATTCTGGGAACATTAAAAAGGTCCATCTTATTACATTCAAATTATCAAACATGTCTGGAAAAAAAAAATGATGACAATTGGGTCCAAATGGTCACACCTGGGAAATTTGACCCTGAAGGCTGTGAAAGTTGTGGCGTAGTCCGTATATGTTTGAAATTCAACACCGTCCAATATTTGTACGCTGTTATCTTGTGTTGGTTATAATCAAGGCCTTATACACACACATGGCCATTACGACACCCGGTTTTGGACCAGCGATTCATTGTCACTTTCACCTGCGACCCACTGTCAACAGGCCAGATAAGACTTCCAGAAACTGATAGTCTTTTCACTGGTAACAGTACATTATTATGCTGATTGCAAACTCACTTCCTAAATAAAAATCACAGATAGTCGTTAAGAGGAGTCCCATACCCCATCCAAATCGCTCCCAGTCCAACTTTGAGCTAATCCCCTAATATACATTCTAATATTCTACACGACAATGATTTTCTTCTCAAAATGTGAAATGACTTTCTAGTTGTCATTTTCTGCCAAATAAGGAAGTTAGGAGATAGGCCGACCATCAATAAAGATGCTCGAAACACCGATATGATATTGTCAAAGAGATTCCCTGCCAATATAGGAGATAATCCCATTTCCGCTGCTCTCTGGAACAGGGAGGATTTCTTCAGCAGCTAGCCCAGACTAGGACATTAATTGATCATTACCAGGGTTTTAATTAACTGATTGCGACTGGGTCTCCATAAGAGTTTCTGAGATGATCATAAGGTTAGAGCCCATGAGGTAAAACCTGTTAGGCTTAGTTAATTATTTTCCTTTAATTTTGAATTTATCTATTTTTATTACACAACTTGTAATATAAAAAAAGATTTAGGACAATTATTGAAATATAATAGCACCTCTTGGTATCTTTATTTTTTAAATATCAAAATATGCTTTTAAAATTAGCAATCCGAGATATCCATTGAATTTAGAAAAATGTAAAGTTCACCAGGGACATTTATTTTCTTCTGCTATTGAGTATATTTTTGACAAAAACCTTAATGTGAATGCCATTACATGAGTGTCATATCAAACAGATTAGGAGAGAAAAAGAGAGAAAACAAACATTTTCCAAATCATTGAATACTGTCCTACCTGTAGACAATATACAGGTGAGCTCTTACATTATTCATGCGTACTAAATGAGCTTGCCACAGGGCATATTACAGAAACTAAAACCTAAATCTATGGCAATCCGTACAATGAATAAAACTGTAGATATAAGAAATTCAACTTTGTACCTACCTTCATTCTGATGTACGTTTATCCTTACACTTTCTGAGGCAGGGAAATAAACAAAGGCTTGTACCTCTCAATTTTTGACAACTCCCCGATAAAAAACCATTCAACCACCTCAGTTGGCCTGTATCAGCAGCAGGTATAAATTCTATGGTTTTTTTTTCAAGCACTCCTTTTGGCCTCACGAAGCAACTCAAATTAATGTTGTTTTTCCCCCTGCTCCCTAGTCATAGAATCAAGTCCCACTGCTGCATTGTAGCCATGATCAATTACAACACATCTATATTACGATTTTACGAGGCGCCTCGCACCTCATTCCCATTGCCCCCTTTAGTGTTTTGGGGCTGGGAGATGATAAAATACTTGTTTATATGCTCAGATAACCTGCATTGACGAAGAAATTAGCTCCCACCTTATGCTTTATTCAATCTATAACTGTTTTATGGAGGCAGGTCAACTAAGAGGTCATTTCTTTCAATGGCCAATCAATAAAGACACAGACCTCAGTAATTTTCACCACCAAATCCCTTCTGCAAGACTTGGAATTCAGGAAACTTATAATCAGCTGAAAATATCTTGATCTTCCTGTTTTCAGAATCTTTCTGTGTCTTCTCCATTGTTCCGCTAGGGTTAACCATTGCAGAAGAATGTGGTTTATATTCACTGAGAGACAGATGAATCAATTGTAATGGGGGACTTTCTTCCAATTCTCCATCAAAGGTCAAGGTCCCTCAGATCAATAGTACCACTAGCGCATTGTTCCATTCTTCAAGGACCAGCATGATCAGGGCATCTAGAACTGATCACTACTTGAGAACCAATATCGTAAAGCAATCTCTCTCTCTCTCTCTCTCTCTCTCCCTCTCTCTCTCTGTAAAGAATGAATTTCTAAAAACTGATTTCGGATGCAAAAGGAATATAAACATCTCTCTCTTCTCTCCTTCTTTTTATCTACCTCAAAATACTGAATTTTAAAAAACTAATTTTCAGTTCAGGTGTTCCCTCGCTCTCTCTCTGTGTAAAGAATGATTTTTTTAAAAATTGATATCGGATGCAAAGGAATACAAACATTTCTCTCTCTTCTCTTTTTTGTTTTTACCCCCCCCCCCATTTTCAAAAGACTGAATTTTAAATAAGTAATTTTTTATCAGTCAGGTGTAAAGTCTCTCTCTCTCTCTCTCTCTTTCTCTCTCTCTCTCTCTCTCTCTCTCTCTCTCTGTGTCTCATCCATGAAAAGTTTTAAAAATCCACTGCAACAAAGGGAGATAAATCTGCCCTTTCTTCCCCCTGACCTGACAATGAAAAATCTGATAGTCATGAAACTTCCATATTACTGCATTATCATCACATCTCTTTCCTCATCTCCTTTTAAAATGCAAATGCTGTAGGCCTTGACAGAAAAGCTTACATAGGGGCTTTGTGACCCAGTCTTTAGGTTTTCTAAACCATTTAAATGGGAGAAAAAGCCAGATATTATATAATTTAAAATTTAAGAATGAATAGACAAATTCTGTTTACTTAATATCTTAGCTGCTATTTTGCTACTTTACATGTGTACTTTGGATTTTTTTTTTTACATTACTGGTATTAATACACATACCAGAAATGGCTTAATAATTTTTCTTCTTAAAGACTTAGCTTACACAGCAAATAGTTACAATATAGCTATTGTTATTACAATCTACTACGAGTGGTAGAAACACAGTGGGGAAATGATCAAAGGAGCAAAAATGCCCCATACTTATATAAAAGTTTACACTTCAACATGCTTATCTAAATGTCAGTGTCTTTAATATACTTAAAGGGCTAGAATCTTGTACATCGGTTCCTCAAGTACAGAGAATCATAATAAATATATCCACTCGGTAAAAATAGAGAAGTTTCTGTTCTTAAATAGCCTAGTGCCTGTGTATGTTTAATTAGAAATTATGTAATCACTACTTGAGGCAATAATTGGGAATGAGTTTTACACAGTAACAACATTTTTCAAAGCCTGCAGAGGAATGATTCAGACTGATATGTGTTAAATCCACCTGCACCTGTTTATATTGATTTTAAAATCGATAAATATCAACGGTATTTAATGCCAAAAAAACTTGAAATGGTTTGTTTTAAAATATGTAAAGCAGATAAATAGTTCATCAGTTTAGCTTAACAGCTGATAAATGACACTGTATCAAGGCATGCATGAAATAAAAAAATAATCCCCAAAATAGGTAGATTAAAATCGAAATATCTTAACGACTATGGAAATATAAAAAAAATACATCTGTTAACTAAATAGTTATCCGATTTTCTCAAAACTACAATTCGCGCTAAGGGTAAAACACACGTCTTCTTGCCACGAACTCCCGTGAAAACAACAGATTTTGTGACAAAACCAGAACCGTGAACAAATCACACTTGGAATTTAATTATAATGACGCACTACCTGTGTTTAAAAAATATATATAGGGGCACCTGCAGAATGTGTGCGGGGGAGAGGGGGTCACTCACCGGTTCGGTGTAGTTGAGGAGGGGCGTGTCCCCGCTGTCGTGTTGACCAATGAAGGTGTTGTCCACTACCTCCGAGGTCCCCTCTAGAGCGGACAGTCCTCGCCAGTCCTCGCTCTCAGCTCCCGCCATCGGAGTTTTCGGCGATTCTACGGAGAGCAATTCTCGTCTAAAATACGAAAAGTGCGCTCATCTCACGATGTCATATTCTTTTATATTCAGATAATGACAGATATAGTCAAATAGTCCCGTTAATCAGTATGTTCATTTCACCTTATATATTGTTCAAACATTTTGTTTTCTCAATAGTGAACTTTAGTAATTAATAACCAATAATAGTGGCGATAATAATAAAGGAGGTGGTGTTTATCAATGTGTTAATTAATCAAGATACTTTGTCTTCCTTTCTGTCGTATGCCCACTCCAACCTTCCACTTTTGTTTTGCTAAAGTACCCGGGCCGAAAACTGTCTGATATTTTTTTCATACAGAAAAGTATTATGTATATATCCAATACATATTTGTGTGGACTACGGTCCTCATAGGCGTTGGGCCAGAAACCCAAAGGTCGCTGATTCGAGCCCCGCTGTAGTCGAACACTTGATAAGGGCCTTGTGTGCCAGCTGGCATAAAGAGGAAAGGTTAGGTGAGGCGTGGTCACTCGATGCTGTGTGTTACGTCCTTAGACAAGACACTTTATCTCAGTCCACCCAGCCGAAATGGGTTAAAGTTATAGGCGTATGGACTGGTGTCCCATCCAAGGGGAGACAATGACTCTCATGCACTTGTCTTTGTGTATAACAATATTATATTTTCTTTCGTTCTAAATTTATATGCATGACAATTATTGTAATATTTAGGGAGAAGAACTTGTAAGTTGTTAAAAAACTTGTTTCTGATCTTTTTGAGCAATCAATAAATTAGGTTTAAAACAAAAACAATGCGTTTACAACGGATATTAGCACCGGCTTATGAGTTTCGGCTCGGAGAAGGAGGGGACATTTTAACAGTCCTTTTATGGTGACCCCTACCAACTGGGGGCCCACACGCGGATCTAAACTGCTGATTTGACACAACACCCCAAATATGATTGAATACATTTTTATCGGCGTTGATATGTTTTTCTGCGATGGTGCCGTTTTGTATATCAAGAGTGCATGGATCAATTTGGCAGATTGCATTGGCGCAATGCATCAAGAAAAACGGTTAGAATGCAATGCGTTGAAAGACAGCATAAGTAAGTGAGGACAGAAAAGGGCTGGCAAGACCTATCCATCTATATAAAAGCAATACAGACCAAGTAAGCTCGAACAAACGGTTCCATGAGAAAGGATGTAGGATTTTATTTGATAACTGGCATTTCTTTGGTGTACAAACGTACAATCTGTAAACTTAATAGGTGCTTCCCATCAGAAGCAGCATTTTTCAATTAATTTAAGAAAATGATTATGTACCCCATTACTATAAATTAACAGCATTGAATTAATAAATAAAAATAATAAAAGTAATCTTATTAATTAATATAGAAGATAAGGAGAGATGTATACCGTATATGTAAAGGGGAACAACTCTTGAATTGTAATCTCTTGAGGACTGGCGAAATGAATATAGAGGGGGGGGGGGGGGGGGGGGGGGGGCTGCACATAAAATTACGTTTACGTTGTCGTGCAGAGGTGCGTGACTGGTGAGCAACTTTTTTACTGTTTAAATTAAGCACGCAAGTGCCAGTTTTCTAACAATATTTGAACAGATATATACTCTCTATTGAATCACGACATTTTAATTAGTTAATTAAGAAAAAATGAGTCATAAAGATGTCGCGCAAATTCCTTGAAAATATATTTGATACGTTGTTATAATGATATGCAAAACAAAAAGCTACAAGCTTTTGTAAATATTTAGAAAGTTAAACCTACCTCTTTCAAGAACCACCGTGTAGATTGGAAAGTAATGCCTTCCGAAGAACTGGTAAATGTTAGGTTCTATATTTACCTGTTGTTTTATATAGATCTTCGAACGACTAAACAAGTGCGCGGCCGATATGTATCTGGAATATACATTAAGACATATTTTTGAGTACACGGTCGGTAAAATCGGCAAATATCAATTGATCGAAATTACGGGAGCCCCGTGTCTTAATTACTACTTTCATGCATTTTTGCTGAGAGAGATATAGATAAATTATTTTTTTGATGAAGTCGGCCTGGAGAGAGAGAGAGAGAGAGAGAGAGAGAGAGAGAGAGAGAGAGAGAGAGAGAGAGAATTGTATTTCCACATCAACGGTTTAGCTCAGAACAGGTTTATTTTATCTAACCTCTTAGTTTAAATACTGCCTAAAATAAATGTAATATATATTGACAAGTAAAACTGACCAGGCACCATCAACAGCTGATCAAGTAGGATAATTGGTCCCATAAATGCTTTACCAATCTACGTTGGACTCTATTAAAGCGTTAAAAATACCACAATTGCGGGATTCTAACCCTCTTCAAGGGTTAATAGCCTAATTCAAGATGCCGCAGTTAATAATTCAAGATGCCGCAGTTCTGTTTCATTTGTCTGTTTCAACCTATCAAAATGTATGATTTCAAATTAGAGTTATGTTTCTTTGATCAGGTATGACCTTTGGCCTCTGCTTTCATTTTCAGTTTGGCATAAGATGCAACATGATTATCTATGCCTTTACCGCAGTTGGTGCCCTGTATCTCGTAAAACTTTTTTTTACTCCTGAACCAGAGCCGATTGCAGGTGTCTACAAAGTACCAGGTGCGCGATACAATGTGAAATACTGTTTCTTCAGGTTAATTCTGTGGCTGCGACAGAGGAAAAACAAGAAATTGGAGTCGACATCAGGACAGAATGCTGGGTATGGGGTACGGTCCAGAAGCTCCCCAGAAGACATGGATAAAGCCCAAGATTTGCCTTATGTCAACGATCACCAAAAGGTAAAGACCCCGCCCACTTTGACTACAGCTAAAACAGTTAAAACCAATTTAAATTCTGTGCCTGTGTTTCATGGAGTATATTTGATATATTGTCACTTAGCTTGAAGTTCGATTTTTACTACAATGAATCTAAGAACTTTATTCCTTTAAAAAATCACCTTAAAGTTGGATGGATATACAGGAAAAGGGATTTTATTCAGAATTGGTGTGTTTGTGGGGGGGGGGGGGGGGCTCTGAAAACCTGTCTTGCTGCAGGACAATCAGTATCATGTCTGGGGGGTCTGTAAATTTGTCTTGCTGCAGATTGATCAGTATCATTCAGTTGGACGTTTGAAGAGATATCATGTGATATCAAGAATCAATCATTGGACTTTTGAAGAGATATCATGATATCAAGAATCAATTGTGGGACTTTTGAAGAGATATCATGATATCAAGAATCAATCTTTGGACTTTTGAAGAGCTATCATATGATATCAAGAATCAATCTTTGGACTTTTGAAGAGATATCATATGATATCAAGAATCAATTGTGGGACTTTTGAAGAGCTATCATATGATATCAAGAATCAATCATTGGGCTTTTGCAGAGATATCATGATATCAAGAATCAATTGTGGGCCTTTTGAAGAGATATCAGATGATATCAAGAATCAATCGTTGGACTTTTGAAGAGATATCATATGATATCAAGAATCAGTCATTGGGCTTTTGCAGAGATATCATATGATATCAAGAATCAATCAGTGGACTTTTGAAGAGATATCATATGATATGAAGAATCAATCAGTGGACTTTTGAAGAGATATCATATGATATCAAGAATCAGTCATTGGGCTTTTGAAGAGATATCATATGATATCAAGAATCAGTCATTGAGCTTTTGAAGAGATATCATATGATATCAAGAATCAATCATTGTTTTCTTGCAGGCTGTTGATGCTGTTTACTTCAATGCTGGAAATCAAGATGGTTATTTCTTTGTGGCAGCGACAGCACGACGGCAAAACAATCGAGTTCAAACACTGCTGTATTTACGGGTAAGGGGTAAAAATTTTGTCATCTTTTATCATTTAGAAGTCACTTAAAACACTTTGCACAATTATTTAACATATCGTGTGGGACTTATGTAAATTCTCCATAGATCGACCTCCATGTTGTGACGTACTACCAGGTATTTATCAAAATAAACAATAAAATCGAGTGTAATTTTATATATAGCTTCTTTCCCAAAATTGTCACCCAATGCAAATCTGTAAGTCAGGAGTTCAAATCCCACTGGGTATTTTACAATTTTTACCCTTCTAAAAATTTTTAAAACCTATATTTTGGTTAAATATTGGAAAATTTGAAAATTTTAAACTGGTGAAAGTAATTGATTATACCGTAATGTACTTTAATCCACATTAATATCGACATATGTCCCATACCACCTTAAAACCTGAAGTGGTAGAGGGGGTTTTTCAAAACAGAAAATCTGGACTTCATTCTAGTGGACAAAAGTAGTTTGGGCACCAATGTATTCATGATAATCGAAATATTTAGCAGAAAGTGGTGGAAGCAGAAACTTTTGACAGAGCTAATATATATTGAAGTAGTCAAATTATTAACTTTTCTTTTTTTTTCTTCATAAAATAGATATTTATGGTAAGAAAATTGTACATGTAGTGCATGTCTAATGCAAGTTTTTTATTTTTTAGAAAAGTAATTAAAATATATTTCAGTAATATACATGTAAGATATAATTATTCATAAAATCTAACTACATAGTAAAGTTATTAATTAAAATATATGTACATGTAGGTACCCTATAAAGTTTGATCCCTGTTTTGACAGACCCCAGATCTTGGGATTCTCCAAGGCAAGTTTATGTCAGAGAGCACCAACCTGGAAGGATCAGATCCCAAATCCTTTGCTGCAGGAGGTCTGAAGCTGATCCCATTGAAGGCTATGAAAGAATGGCAGATACAATTCTCAGGGAAAATGGTGTATGTGAAAGACCCCTCCTCCGGATTTCTGTGAAAATATCTTTAGCCATATGAGTCAGAGTTCTGGTTGAGAAAAACATATTATAAATAGGAATGTTATTTATTTACAGCCTCCTTACAAAGTAATTGCACAGTTTCTAAAATGGTGTGAACATCATGTTTAAGATTATTGTTTTTCCATTAAAGATAAACGGTTAGTCAGTTAATACTCAGATGACGTGAACATTTCTTGATGATAATGCAACACTTGAATCATATGTGATACTTGTCACCTGTGTTTCAGAATCATTAAGACAAAAAAGGAAGTGGATGTGAACTTTGACCTTTTGTGGACGGCCTTCACTCCCTACTTTGACTTTGACACAGACATGAATCCTGTAACAATGGCTGATGCTATTTGTAGGGAGACTTGGTCCAGATCCTATTTTGATGACCTTCAGAGGTCAGGGTCATTCGTGTGTTACTAAAAATTGTATCAGTGTTGAAATTTTTACATGTTTACATTTTCATACCATTGCATAATCCTTAATCTTGTAACCTTCTGTCCTTGACTTATGTCATAAATACTAACTGTTTACTCCAATAACCTGCCAGATCTCATCAAACGCATTATGAACAATTTGGTGACATCACTGGCACAGTCAAAATAGAGGGTCATGCGGATGTCAAGCTGAATATCTCAGGAGTAAGGGACCATTCTTATGGTAAGTATATAGGTAATATAAATACAATATAAGTAGAGTAAATATGCATTTTTGTTGTAAATTTACTCAGCGTAAACTGTATATGAATAAAACCTTGAGTGAAAACATCATTATTTTGGGGTCTAAACAAGGCGCCTTGTGTCCAAACTGTAACTCGTGCCACTCAACCAGATTCTGGTGGTCCTTCTAGTGCCAGCGTGAATTGAATTGAAAAGTTGTCTAACTTCTCTCTCGGAGGACTGAAAAAAATACCTGACTCAAGATAATTTCATCTTATGATCTTTGTTTATTTTTCAACCGGGTATTCCAAAGGAAATATCCAGTTATTGAAATGATAAAAACGGCGACGGGTTGGCTGCTGCCAAATGGGTACCCCTATTGTATGGATAATTCCTCCTACATTTTTCAAGATAGAAAGATGTTGTTGTGCAGATTGATTGTACATATATCAGAGATGTGCATATTACTTTGATTTTGATTTTTGATAATTTATGGAAAAAATACCAGCGGTTGAACTTAGTCATTCTTTGGCATAATATTGCATATAGGGTACCCCTATTGTTTGGATAATTCCTCCTACATTTTTCAAGATAGGGAGTTGTTGTTTTACAGATCAGTGATACATACCGGTATATCAGAGATGTGCATATTACTTGGAATTTGATTTTTAATAATTTCTGGAAAAAATACCGCCTTTTATGGATACTGTTTGCACAAAAGAAATTCTTGTTTGCTAGCTGTCACATTGACAGACTTTCTCTTGTTTTGTTTTTAATCCAGATATTTTGCAGATTTTTTTTTATTTCACTGCCACATCTTTGGAAAAAAAGTAGTGATTTTCTTGCCTACCAAGAGTTTAAACAGGGAAAACAAACAATTTTAAAGGTGGCCTAATCAACCAATATTTATGAAACATGTATATATTTTACATTTTAATCACTTCAGATATCTCCTCTACTGTATCAGCTGATAAATATTGATGTTGATTTCAGGCAACATACGAGACTGGCGGGATCTGTACCGGTACGCTATACAGTACTGCACACTAGAGGACAGGACGGCTATCTGTCTAGGGGTCATCTCTATGCCAAAGTCACTCTCCAGGTTAGCTCTACCTGTATACAGGTAAACCTATTTAGTATTATCTAATGGAAATACTATGGATCAGGATATCATACATGTCAGATTAATAAATGCGATAGAAGGAGATAAGGTCAAATCAAGTATGTATTATGTAGTGTATTGCATTCAAGATGTCATTTTCAATTTTTTTTTCTATATAAACCACAGGGGCCCAAGTCCGTTTTAACATTTATGGTTACATTGAATACATTGAAATTAATGTTAAAACGGGCTTGGCCCCTGTGATATAAACCTAAACAAAACATTTACACTAAATAAAATGTTAATCAGCTTACAAGTTACCATTATATATCATTTTGTTATACCCCTGTAAAACAGTTACTATATAACTCTATACGAAAAAAAGTCCAGCATTTTGACTGTTGGACTGGAACTGTTAGATTAGAACTGTTAAAATCGACTGTTAAAAAAGACTGTTGACCGGTGATGTCACATTCCGGGAAAACGTGTTATTGATTAGAAGGGGTATAACAAAACAGTTGTTGACTGTGTCTCAGGCAACAGTTGATCTGTCTGACTGGCTCGCAAACTGTTGCCCGCGGCCTTCGGCCTTGGGCAACAGTTTGCGAGCCGGTCCGACAGATCAACTGTTGCCCTCGACCCCAGCCAACAACTGTATTATATAAATAGTGCGTTTGGGAGGGTAACAGTTGAAATTGACACCCCTCGAAAACCATTGTCAACCGACGCTTCGCATAGGTTGACAATGGTTTTCGAGGGGTGTCAATTTCAACTGTTATCCTCCCAAACAGCCACTATTTATTTTGTTATACTAAATGTCTTAATTTAAAAATTTTTTTTATTGCTTTTAAATAGGAATAATGTGAATTCTACAGCGAACGGTACGCGCATAATTTTCGCGCATGTAACAATTTGTAATGTTGACCATTGCTAAGTCCGTTGCTAACGCTGAGGGTAATAGAACGGATTATGAACTACGTCCTAACCAATCAGATTTCAGTATTTAACATGAAAGTATAACAAAATATAAATAGTTCCTGTTTTGGAGGGTAACAGTTGAAATTGACACTCCTCGAAAACCATTGTCAACCAACGCTTTGCATCGGTTGACAGTGGTTTTCGAGGGGTGTCAATTTCAACTGTTACCCTCCCAAGCAGGCACTATTTATTTTATTATACTGAATGTCTTAATTTTCGAGAAATTATTACATGTACTGCTTTTATATTGAAATGACGTGAATTCTACAGCGAACCGTACGCGCATAATTTTCGCGCATGTAACATTTTGTAATGTTACCCATTGCTAAGTGCGTTGCTAACGCTGAGGGTAATAGAACGGAATATCAACTGCGTATAAACCAATCAGATTTCAGTATTTAACATGAAAGTATAATAAAAGGTATTGGTTGAATTTCAATTCTTTGGTTGTAGTACATGTACTTTATAAATTGCTATAAAGAGCATGTTCCAATTCATGTATTAAGTTAAACTGATATTCAAATCTTTTTTAGCTCACCGAGACGAAGTCAGGGGGAGCTTATGCTATCCCCTCGGCGTCGGCGTCAGGACCTGGTTAAAGTTTTTGTTGCAGATCCTGTATCTAAGCTATTACTTGTCCTATCTTCACCAAACTTGCATGGATGATGCATCTGGACATACTGCTGCACCCGACAGGCTTGAGTGCTGAATCTGAGCTATAGGTTTCGGATGCTGGAGGAGGTTAAGGTTTTTGGAGCAGGTTAAAGTTTTTGTTGCAGGTGCCCTTTGATAGCAATATCTAAGTTACTGCTGGTTCGTACTTCACCAAACTTACATTGATGTTGTGTCTTATGATACTGATGCACCAGGCAGGCTTGGATGCTGAATCTGAGCTATAGGTTACAGATGCTGGAGGAGGTTAAGGTTTTTAGAGCTGGTTAAAGTTTTTGTTGCAGGTGCCCTCTGATGATTATATCTTAGTTACTACTTGTCCTAACTTCACCAGACTTCCATGGATGGTGCATCTTATGATACTGATGCACCAGACAGGCTTGAGTGCTGAATCTGAGCCATAGGTTTCGGATGCTGGAGGAGGTTAAGGTTTTTAGAGCTGGTTAAAGTTTTTGAAACAGGTGCCCTCTGATGATATATCTTAGTTATTACTTGTCCTAACTTCACCAGACTTCCATGGATACTGATGCACCTGACGGGCTTGAATGCTGAGTCTGAGCCATAGGTTTCAGATGCTGGATATGGTTAATTTTTTTGGAACAGGTCACATGTTTAATAGATAATAGTACTATTTCAAACTTGCATAGTTGATTAAACTGTAATATGAATGAATCACAGAGGAAGCTTCAGATGCAGAGCTTGATCTCCATTATCAAGGATGCTAAAAAATATATCTTAGTTATTACAGGTCCTAACTTCACCAAACTTGAATGGAGGGCGTGTCTTATGATACAGATGCACCTGACAGGCATGGATGTTGAATCTGAGCCATAGGTTGCGGATGCTGGAGCAGGTTAAGGTTTTAATTGCTGGTGTCCTCTGATGATGATATCTTACTTATTACTGGTCTGAACTTCACGAAACTTGCATGGAGATGCGTCTTATGTATACTGATGCACCTGGCAGGCTTGAATGCTGAATCTGAGCCATAGGTTTCGGATGCTGGATGAGGTTAAGTTTTTTTGGATCAGGTCACATGTTTTATAGATGATAGCTTGCATAGTTGATTTAACTATATTATAAATGAAACACACAGGTTGCTTCAGATGCAGAGCCTGATCTCCATTATCAAGGATGCTAAAGAAATCTCCTACCTCACTCAAACCTGCTCGATAGATAGATGTGTTTGTTGATAAAAGATATAACATGATTCCTATGATATAGTATTGTATGGTATAAAACAATATTGTTTAATATGATACAATATAATATCATATGTAATATTATAAAAAGTTATATGATACAATATGATATTGTATCATTTTTTTTGATATTTTATGTTATGATATTGTAACATGATATTGTTATGTATAGTATTGTATATTATGATACAATATTGTATAATATTATATTGTATTATTAATTTATTATTTTATCACATGATACTATTACATAAGATATTGCAAAATATAATATTGTATCGTATGATACAATATTGTATATTATATTATATTGTTTCATACGATATTGTATAATATGATATTGGTTTCTGTAATATAGAATTATATCACATGAAATTGTTTAATATGATACTGTAATATTATATAATATCGTATCATACGATATTGTATAATATGATATTGGTTTTATAATATGATATATTATCACATCACATGAAATGTATTGTATGATATTGTAAAATATATTATTGTATCATATGATACAATATGTATAATATAATGTTGTATTATATATTTTACTTTATCACATAATATTGAATCATTTGATATGATACAATGTTGTATCAAATTATATTGTATCATATGATACAATATCATATTATGTTTCAAAAATGATACAGTATCATACAATATCATTCTATATTATACAATATAATATCATATGTTTCAATGTTATTATGTATTATGTAATATTATATTGTAATATAATATATATTGTTTTATATATTATGATATTGTATTATGTGATCAAATACAATAACGTATAACACATTACAATGTCATATCATACGTTACAATATCATATCTCATCATTGTTTATTATGGTATTTTATTGTATTATATGATATATGTTGTAAATATGATAGTATGCAATATTTAATTTTATATTATTGTATTGATTTACATATGAACATATGATTATCATACAATTTTTTAACAGATGATATACGATATTGTGTCAAAACAGAATCCATGAATATCCAAGATCATAAAGTATGATTTTCATTTAATATGATAAAGGTGGTCTCATAAAGGTGAAGTCTCATAAGGGTGATGTCTTGTCTCGGTGAGCTTTGTAATCTGTGATTACCTATGTTTCTGTACATAAAATTAACTAGATATACAGTATTTTATTTCACCTGATGGTTTGGTAAATTAAAGTTTTTTTGAATATACAGATTGCTGATGGGTTATGTGTTTCATCCGGATGGTAAACTGGACAGTGTATCTTGGTCTTCGTTTGAACTTTATGAACACGGAGAAGATGGGAATCCTCCAAAGGAATTCAACGCCAAATTTACTGCAGGTAGGGAATTTGTCTGTGCTAGTACACCTTCTCCAATAATTCTTGAAAATTTAATTATGAAGTGATTCAGAATGGAAATTTTCCTTCAAAGTTGAAATATTCAGCTATTTGTACAGGAAATATATGACTGCGCCCTTGAGAAAAGGGTCCTTATGACATTTTGTATAAAACAGAGAAATAACATCATAAAGAAATGATGTTATGTAAAAGAAAAAAATAACGAATAACAAATGTATTAATTTTGAGTGGGTTTGAACCATCATTTATAAAGTTATAGACATTTTAAGTTGCTAAACTTTATTATATTGAAGCTGAAAAATCAAACCAAAATGAACTGTAAATGTTATGATATTCATACTTGCAAGTTGAAATGGCCCTATATTGTTGATAAACACAGAAATAGTATTGTGATTAATGTCTGTAAAGATTGCTTCTTTATATTGAAATCAGTATAGAATTTATGTCACCTTCAATTTGGGAGCAGTTGTTACTATAATTTGCTCCAATACTGTATCTGCATGTATTAAGTTAGCTTCTAAATCATGGCAACATACCAATATTTTAGTTTAATTTGATTGTAAACATTAAACTTCAAATTTGGACATACAACTTAAACAACAATTACATACTGGGTTGGTTAAACAAAAACATCAAGGGTGGTAAAAACCTTGTCTGCTGTTTAATGTTGATTTTGTTAAAAAATAAATTTTAAAAAAAAACTTTTCAAAACCACATAATGATTTAAATACTGTCCAATACAATATCTTTTAGGTTATTGGTTATCAGAACAATATTTGTCATAGAGCAACAATATTCTATCTCTGCTCAATTAGGCATACAGAAATTCTCACAACTGATAGAATACATGTACATGCACTAAACACATCAATGGTTTGAATTGATTGCAATACTTCATGCTGTTTCAGGTGGGAAAATGTACTCAATGAAGTGTACAGTTGTGGACTATGCCAGGTTTTTTATTGGAGATGGGAAGGATGCCAGGATATTTGAGCGCTTCTGTGACTACGAGGTCAATGGACAGAAGGGGTGGGGGATCAGCGAATGGGATTACAGGTCAGAGGTCATCTATAACAGACTTCAAAGTTGGGTAGTGTATATGGGAAATGTTTTTAAAGGCATGAAATACTGGGATAATATTTGTAGACACTATTTGGAAGTAAAAATTTTCAAATTTTTTTTATTATGAAAATTTAATTTTGAGTCTTTACTGAAATCCTAAATTTTGAAGTACGGTAGACACCTCCTGTTTTTTTATTGGTGGAAACCGTCATTTGCAGTATAGTAGCTAGTTAAAAAAAGTGCAGATTATATTCTATTCGTTACATTCTTCTTTATACATTTTTATGCCTGTTTGAAATATGCATTTTTTAAAAAAAGTGGATTGTCCCCCTTGGCTAGGAGAGACTGTATTACAATTCCATCAAATTTTACTATACTTTAAAAAAGTGAATTGCCCCCCCCCCCCCCCCCCCCCCCTTTGGCTCGGATAGACTGTTAATTACAAAGATTTTTTTTTATATTTTCTTTTTAGGAACAGTAAAAAGTTTTTTGATGATGGAGAAGATATATGAAGATATATAATATATCTTGTACACAAAGTTCTGGGTCATGTTACCCTGTAAGCTAACCCTCGCAGCAGTGATGTATGAATGTGGCGAGCTTTCACGCTGTACAACTGCGACAATAAATTCTATAATAAACCATTCAATGCTTGATTTTTGTCGTTTACACATAACAGGCTATATACTAAACCATGGTTGTCTTAAAGGGATTATTATCATCCATGTATATATGTTTCTTTAAAACATATTCACCAGCCAGTACCGGTAATCTTTTACTAAATGAAGTTGTGTGACCTTCATCACACAATCTTGGGTCAAGGTTAATGACACACCCCATTCCTCAGACTGAGAAAAAGGTCATGCCAAGTTCGATGTTGAGAAAGAAACTAATTATACCTTCGTAAAATAAATGTACTTGGGATAGATCAAACGGACAGAGGACATACTTTTTTTTCATTTACACTAATATATAAAGTAGCATGGCATGAACTGCAGGAGTCATCGATTTTTTCAATTTCTTGAAAATAAATGAGAAACAGGCAAAATCCTACCAGTGAGCTTTGCGAGCGAAGCAACAGGATGGCAATGAGTTTTCTAGATTTTCTTTATTTCGCTATAATTTAATTCTGGTTGTAACGCGCTTTCTGATTGGCTAAAAAATTATTTTATATCGTATAAAGAATGTTGCCTACGTCATAGTAAGACTAATGTCAAAAACGTATAAATACGCCTGACTTTACGTTTGAATTTTGTACAATTTTACATCATTTTAAAGGTCAAATGACCGTTTTTATCTACAGTGAAGAGTAAAAAAATTAAATTATAAGCAATGAATTCAATATTTATTAGTTTTATACGATATAAAATGGTTTGAAACAGTTTACGCTTTTTTATAAACCGCTTCGCGGTTTATAAAGCGTAAAGTGCCCCAAACCATTTTATATCGTATAAAACAAATAAATTCATTCCTTAAATCCAACCGATAGCTGTTTAGGATCGAGATGTGCAGAAATGGATTTAAAATGATTTTGAAGGGTAATTTTAGGGAAATAAATGCAGGGAATTGATAAAATAATACCACGGAGTTGATGTCGGGTTTCAATATCAGTTGGAAAGTGAAATAAAGAAAATCTAGAAAACTTGTTGCCATCCTGTCGCTTCATAAACATTGTAACAGTACATCATACCATTGATATGATCACTCTGGAAGCTAACTGCACAGGTGCTCAAACTTATCTACTTATAAAAAGAAATATATTTAAGGCCAAGTACCTGTGGTTAACCGGAATCAATCTTCTGACATTAGAATTTGATATTTTGAATCCACTACCAAAACATCAAATTTTGTCAAGATTGAGCTGGGATAGGACTGTGAAAACATGCACTATTTATTTTCAGAGATTTAGATTCCAAATTTCTATTACATTTGAATAAATTCACTCTCTAAACTCATTGGAAAATACAAGATTTAATTTAATGTACAAATCATTATGAAATATCCTTATAAAGTAAGAAAATAAATAATATAGTAAAAACAGCATATTTCAGCATGCATATATCACAATTCACTTCTCGCATTAGTACATAATCAAATACTTGTACATTCATGTATAACAATTTATATAAATTCATTTAACACACTCAAACAAGCAATATACTTGTAAAATATATAATATGGAATGTTGTATAAAGAATACTGTCAAAGTCACTTCCAATTTACTTGTTTGTTAGTATGTTTCAAAGAGATCCAATATTTAAAAATGCCACAAGATTTAATATCAATTTAAACCTAAGAAGAAACAGAAATTTACACAATATACCTGATTGAAACTGAGAATTTCTATTGCAATAACGTACCAAATAAGTCTTTGTAAATTGTACATTTAAAAAAATAAATTTTACAAAACAATATTATAGAATACAAATGATTTGACATGCAGACAGAGAGAAAGAGAGAGATAAAGGGAAAGAGATCACATAATTTTGCTGGGACTAGCTAGGAGATGGAGGGGTACATATATTAACATTTCCTTATTCGACACATAATTAGACTTCTTTCAATCACAGTATGCTTCTTTAGATCATAACATTCACAGTTTTGTACATTCATTTATAAATTAAGCTGTTCAAACATCACTTCATGGTACATATTTTACAGTACAACTTAAGGTACATGCATACTTTATTCTTTAAGGTCAAAGTCAATAATTTGTTATACATTGCTTCTTAAATATAAGAACAAAATTAAACATGAAGAACAGTGCAACAAAAATGTTAACTTAGAAGAACATGTTCTATTGATTGGAGACATAACGGTCACTGAAATACTTAAGAACTTCATTTTTCACGAAATTGTCTGGCGATATTGTCATATTTTGCCCTGCTGACATCAATCTTTTCTTTAGAGAAATCAAATCACTTTTTCAAACTTTTACACAAGTGCTCAATGGGATTACGGCCATTAAATATATAGTATAAGTTTACATTGAAGGATATCTAATGCAATTCAAATTCACCTTTGTTAAATTTACATTATTGGATGCACATACACCATACATATGAATTAACCAACAAAACCACAAAGCATCTTTACATAAGCACCTTTAAAATCATTCTGAACAATGTGGCATGTCAATCCTATAAAGATTGAAATAAACCTATAAAAATTGAAATAATGTTTAATACAAAATTTTATTATTTTTTTACATGTCAATGGTCCTCAAAATGTCATCTTGAAGTGAGTAAAAACAATATAGCTTTTCGGAATGAATAAAAAATTAATCCTAATTTCCCTACCAGTATTACAATGACAAAACTATGTATAGAAGATTGCAACAAGATAACAAATGTACCGGTACTAACAACTTCTGATCCCTACCAAGTCTTTTATGTAAGTACTTGTAACACATAGTAGGAATATAACTGGGAGTGAGTTAAAAATTCAATTCTATCCCAAAAGGCAGCATATGGACGGAATCTCCCAATTTTTTTTTTTAGAACAGTTTCTTACCCTCATGGCCGTGGGATTAGTAGATTATCACATGCAAAGTTGAGAATTAGCAATAAAAAGAGCAATATATTAAATTTTATATTGATTTTAAAAAATATTGTTCTTAATCACAAGCACCTGAAGTTATATATTTTTCTCATAATAAATATACAAGGTGCCCTCTACCTAATAATACACAATATTATTAGGTAGAGGGTAAATATTATTAATTATGAGAAAAATATAAAACATCAAGTGCTGGTGTTATTAATATTTAATTTGATCTGTTTTCAAATATTTTTTTTTAAAGTTGTATTGTCAATAAAATTTTATATTGTAGAGTTTTAGGTTGTTTCTTTGAAGATTATCAAAAAATTCATTGTATGGTAGATACTGACAAATTTGAAATTTACAAAAATTTACGAAAAACTTTGAATTCACACTCTTTGATATTCATAAACAATTACACACATACTAACAGAGGGATCTTTGATTTTCCTTTGCTAATATAAAACTAACATTTACACACATTCAATGTACATAAAGAGGGATCTGTGATCATTCTTTGCTAATATAAAGCTAACTTGTGATTACTCTTGCAGTTATACATGTATAAGCTATGCTGTCCATGTTTGTAAACTTAATTAGACAGGTAATAATGCTTAACGAGATGGAATACTCAGGAATAAATACTAACACCTAGATTGAGACTGGTCACAGGTGTTAACACAATTTCCGGCGACCTGTTTTCTATGGAAGGCAGTGGTTTGTCAGTAAACCCAGCATTGACGGTCCCTCTCCCCTCGGGCACCAGCTCGGATACTGTAGAAATCCTACTGTCCAAGGGCGGGAGAGTCGACTTTTTGTTTGATGGTGAAGGCATGTTCCCATTACTGCTTTTTTGAACTGTGCTGGTCCCTGTAGCTTTGTCTGTTTGTATGTCCCCTATTTCCCCCACTCTACCACTCTGGGGGAGGGTGCCACCATCTGACTCTGCCTCTCCAGAACTTGCTGTTGTGCCTTGGGTTACTGTACTTGGTTCCTGTCTTGGGTAATTGCCTCTAACTGCCTGTAAATTAATGTTATATGCATTTGACGTATATCAAATACTTGATGATCCAACATTAAAACGGACAAGACTTTGTAGAAAACAACCGTCTTACATTCAGTACAATATTTAAAAGCATAATTGGTATCTGTATATACTGGTACAAAATCCTTGCATTTCATACAATAAATTAGAAGTAACAAAAATTTACCAAAACTTTATTATAACCAAATATCAAGCAGATCTTAAAAATTCATTGTATATATCATACTGTATCATAAACTCTTGGGACTCTTCTGTGATATTTCTTGTAGGCATCACAGCAAATAAATATCATGATTGAGGCAAAGACCAGAGTAGTACTGGAGAAGGTAATGATCCATATCACTCCTCCACCAAGGCCTGAAATGTAGCATGGTAACAAATATATATATAGTTATATCACATATATCTTGTCTATAAAGATTTAAAGTTCTCTAATCCTCAGAGTATTTTTTTCATCTTAAAATGTTATTTGTCTTTGGGGATAGTTAAGTTGATTTGGATTTCTAAATGTCTGGATTAAGACAAAATACAGTAAAACTCGTTTAGTACGAACACGGATATAGCGAATTTTCGGATATAGCGAACTTTTTTGGAATCCCCGGTAAAAATCTTAACAAATCTTTGCAAAATTTCATGGTTATAACGAATTCGGATACAACGAATTTACGGATACTGCGAACTGATTTTGAGTCCCGTAGAGATGAAATATAAAGAAATTTAACACCTTTATAACGAATTTCTTTGCAGTTTAAAAACGTTAGCACTACCAATTAATAAAATATTTTGAAAGAATTTATTTTCATATATTTTTTTCAATTCACAATCCGATTATTATAGGTATCAAAGTAATGATTTTTTTTTAAACCTCATTTAGCGAAATTTATAGTCTGGTAAAAAAAAAACATGTATATAGTGAATTCGCTATAGATATTATTACGAATTCGTTATACGGATATAACGAATTACGGATATAACGAAGTAATTTCATGGGACCCTAGGACTTCGCTAAAACCGAGTTTTACTGTACAATTTTCACTAAAGGTCTTGGAACTGTCAAATACTTCTTTGTTTTGTATGTGTGAACTTTTAGAAATCACTTTCGTAAATTCTTGTTCTTAGTACATTGTACAGTGTAATGTATCAATTTATCATTAGATTATCTTGACCTGTTTTCTAATCTACACAGTATTTGTGAATAATACATGTAGTATCAAATACCATCTTCAGATGAGCTGCTAGAGGTACCATTAGATGACATGAAATATGGGTCAGGATTAAAAATCGACAAACAGCATTATAACATCAAATCTGAAAAAGAAAGAAATAAAAATTTCACTATGATATAATGACAGAAAGATTTTTTTCCATACAATACATGACAAAGATTTGAGGAAACTTTGTTGATTCCTCCATTAAGTCAATGTGCAAGATTTTTACCATGAATTGATTGTCACTGTAACCAACTCTGAAATAAAGAACTCTTATTCTATCAATTTGTCCAGGCCATAAGAAATAGTAACCCAGTTATCTTGATGCATAACTGTATAACAGTATTAGGAGCAGAGGGTAGAACATTTACAATGGGTCTTTTTTAGCATGCTTGCGGAAATGACAATTTGTCAAATTAAGGTGGTTTTTTTTAAGATTACGTATTTTTGTTATCATCAAATTGACAAAAGCTTGGGGAATCAACAAACTGTATCTATAGACACCCGCAGTATTGCGAAATTAACCTGTTAACTACTCTGGGAATCGAATATTGAATGAGTTTACCTACCCATCCTGAATAAAAACGGTTGACATTTTGATTTACTGAAGACTAGAAATCCATATTTATGACAAACAACTGTGAATAAAGTACAAAATCACCTGTTTTCAGCTTCAGGTTCCTGTTCTGAAGTTTTCCTGAAAATCTGTTTACAACAGCCGACAACCTCAGGTTCTTCGATGGAAACAAACGATTAATGTAAAAATAATATTAAACAAAATGTTTAAGTGACTAAGATGTGATAAGATAAACAATTTGAACACATAAATTTCGTGAAAGAATATTTTTTCTTTCATATATCATTAAAAAACACATATAAAATAAAAGAAATTCCACTTATGTTCAATTTTTTAATCAATTTTATTGCTGGATATCTTTAAATAAATTGACATGTCATTGATTATAACAAATAAAATGTACGACCTATTAATATAATACTACTTCCGGTTTTCTGCTACTTCTTACGTAACTTTTTACAGAGGGGCAGTGGCAACATGCAATGACCATGGATTTAAACAAAATAAAGAACAATTTAGTGAAAAGTGTCGCAACTGGCGAGGTAGGTTTTATTTGCAATATTTTGACCAGTTTTCAATAGTTTTGTGTGCTCTTATTTGTTTGCATGCCTGACATGCTCTTGATGACTGTTAATCACATGTTACCTGTGAAGAGAAGCCTCGCCGTCTATGAGATCGATCAGCCCGATATATTTCTATAGCCAGTTAGTAACAAATTTAACTGGGGTTTTGGTTTCCTGCGGACTATCAAGTGGGACATATATGAACAAAAATTGAAGATCTTCCCAAAACCATGTAAAAGTACCCTGAATTACATCTCGTCCAATTTCATACAAACTCTTCGAAATTATCATTTTACCTTTCATATACTCTTTGATAATCCTTGCTGCACCCTTGTTTATGAACAATGTTTTGTTGCTTATCAATTTTAAACGTTTTTACCCTTTCCTCTGCAGAGGTAACACTGTTATGTCAATTTATAGGACAACCACTCTAATTTAAAAGTTATTCCAAAGGGCATCTATTCTTAAAATTTTAAAAACTTTCGGAACACAGTTTCTATATTAAATAATATGAAAAAGGTGAAATGAGTAGGCCATACTGGCGAATATTAATTCTCACCAGACAGACTGTGAGACATACATGTAGAGATGAATCCTGTTGTCATTATAAACCAAAAAAAGTGTGACTTTTCAGTCTGAGGGAAAACAATAGTACTTGTATATACATCTTCATGGTTTTCTACTCATTTTCTACACAGAAACATTCCATATGGACTTTTAATATTTTTTATTCTATAATTCAATCTTGTAGCCAAACTTACATTGATAACTGGAGTTACCATATATAGATGCATGCAGTGACAACCTGAAATGATTATAAGGAAACATAAAATAAAAATAATGATTTTTAAAAAACAAATCTGGAATATCTATATAGTCATAAATACCTGTGAGGCGCAGTTGATAACTTCTTATGGTACTATACTGTGCCTTAAGATTCCTCAATTAATATATTGTACTTGTTTCTGTAAATTTTTCTGAGTGAAAAATGATAATGTTAGTGTTACTGAACATATATATCTTGGATATTTTCTGTTTTATCAGCTGCAATTGCACTTCTTTTACTGGTATTTGTATTTTCTTCTTAGAATTGTCCAGGCACAGCCGTCACCAAAATTTTCAAATCACTCAACTCAGTCCTCAACTCAAATCCTTAACGGAAAAGTGCATGAATTTGAGGCTAAAACTCAGACTTGAGGCTGAGTTTTGACTTGAGGAAATTTTGGTGACGATTGGGCCTGATGTGATAGAAACAATACCTTTAGACAGACTATGTGTACAGGTAACTGTCCCTGCATGCATGCAATCAGTGATAATATGCAGATTTGACTAATTGCTTGTGTTTGGGAGATTTGCATTGATTATGCTCATTAAAATTGAACATGTGGCTATGGGAAAAGTCGCATGAAAAAGGAACTGAAAATGTGTTTTTATATTTATGGTCGAAATTTTGTTTATTTGTGAGTGCCTTTAATCTTAATATCATCAAACAGATTTTTGATGCATGATTAAGAAAAGACAAAAAACTTTGTATTAATCATGATCTTTTTTTTTAAGGATGTCAAGTTGGAAAGCTTTTGGGAGAAGCAGACCTGTGTGATCCTTTTCATGAGAAGGTTTGGATGACCCACCTGTCGCCTCCACATCAAGGAGGTTTCCACAATTCATCCACGCCTTGAGGCCAACAACATTCGCTTTGTTGGAATCGGTGTGGAAGAGCTTGGAGTAGAAGACTTTGTCAAGGGGGGATTTTTTCCTGGAGGTTTGTAAAATATACTTGTAAAGGTGATTTGATCGATATAGAAGCCAGCCGTCTATGCTGGAATATAAAGGAGGATTCCCAAGGAAAATTCAGACTTGTAAGTTCACATAGTAACATTAAGTTACTAAAAAAAAAAAAATATGCCTTTGACACCGACATCCCCCCCCCCCTTCAATAAAATTTGTTTTCAGCTGGAAAAAAAATAAATCTATGGATCTTCTCAAGGATGCTTTTGTCTGTTTATTCAAACAACTGGTCCTAAAGCCTGAAGTGTAAATAATGTTAGGGGAGGTTGTCTGAGAAGAAACTAAAACTTTTTAGATCATTTATTGAATATCAAAGTACCAGTAACTGAAAGTGAAACTTAAACTAAAAAATGGTACACTTAAATGCCACGGTATTTCAAGTTAATTGTCATTGACTTTGTGGTCAGATTAAATTTGTTTAGATTAGGGATTAGAAGTCTGTCTTTTGCCATTAATGTATACAGTGTGGAATCAGTCGGGTTTAAATCCTGACCATTACTTACTCTACTTGGTCATTGCCTTCCATTTACCAGTTTGTTTGATTTAGCAGAAAATTGTTCAACACCGTTTTATGCTTGCCTCATATGCCCTTAATATATCAGAGATTAAATATAAAATGATGCTAATTAGTATTCCGGTATTTATAATATATATACATGTATCACTGTGGTAGGGTCTATCTTTAAAATCAGTTGAGTGAACAAATTTTCCTTTCAACTTATTGTTTAATAAAGTTTTCTTTTAATATTAGGATGTAATGATATCATAGTTGTCCCTTGAAATGATATAAGCAGTAGGAAAGAGCTAATACGTCTGTTTCTTTTGTTTAGAGCTGTATATTGACACCAAAAAACAGTGCTACAAAGACCTGGGCTTCAAGAGGTATGGAACTTATACTGTGTACTTTCCCAATTCACTTCAGTTACTTCTAACTTCAGATACCTACTGGTACTAATGTGTACAAGACCTGTAGTTTTAGTATTTCCATTTTACATTTTAGATTGAACATTTTTTCGGGAATTGGAGCCATCTTTGCAAAGACAACAAGAGATGGTCTAGCCAAGGTAACCAAACTTATAAATATAATGCTTTTAAACTTAAGAAAGTTACAAAATGCTGTAAAATGCATGTGTAAAATGTGTTGTAAGTTGACATTGGATCTGTAAATATATGTAATAATGAACTTAGAAAAGTGATCATTAGTTGTTATTGTTTTATACAAGATAAAGACGACTTGCTAGAGAATGTTTGGTTAATTTTAATTTGTTGTGTTTCTAGGCAAAGGAGCAGAACATTGATGGGAATATGAAGGGTGACGGGTTTCAGAATGGCGGCGCGCTAGTTGTAAAAGCCGGTAAGTGCCTAGGTCGACTTTGTCCTCATGTCGACATGCAGGATAGAATTGTCCTGACAAATGAAACATTAATGCTTTTTAGCACATTTGATTTTGATAATTTCCATATGCTTCTTTGATATAGTTATCTTTATAAGAAAAAATGTTTTTTTTATACAATTCATGTACATTGTGCATGCACAGTTTTCCAAATATTACAAAGATAAATGAAATTTTTAAAAGATATTTCTAGATTTTAACAGCATGAAATTGAAATTTGAGCTGTCATTATTGTGCATGCACAATTTTCCAAATATTACAAAGATAAATGAAATTTTTAAAAGATATTTCTAGATTTTAACAGCATTAAATTGAAATTTGAGCTGTCATTTTAATTATTTTTTCAATATGTTTGAAGTGTCACCAAAGCATGAAATCATTTATTCAATATTCGGTAAATTAAACATCATTTCAATAGAAGTGTAATTACACAGACGGATAAGTTGATTGGTTCAGTTTTCTACAAACCTTGACTCACTTCGTCATTAAGCGACTTCATTGTTATGATAATGCATGTATATGATTGATTCTAGGTGGAAAAGAAGTAATTTACAGTTATAAACAAGAAGACCCTGGCCTGTATGTCCAGCCTAATGATATTCTGAAGGCCCTTGGGCTGGAAGAGACAAAGGAGGCACCCAAAGTGGAGGAGGCCTCAGGGGGAGGATGATCATAATGAAAGTCTGTGTTGAGCCCCCCTTAATGGGGAAATCCAAAGGGAGGTTCCACAGGCATCATTTATAGACACCATCTGAAAGCTTCATTGTTGTAAATTTCTGTGATTCATAATCAGATATTGGAAATTCTGAATGTCATCATTATGAAATGCACTGAAATGGTTGGATTTTCCACTTTCATTCTTTAAGTTTCAGATACATTGTGCATCTTGACATAATTATGAGTGTCGTTATTTTTTCATTGTTCAATGTTCTTAAAACCAAGTCCCATGAACTAGCCTAATTTCTTTTAAAGAATATGCATGACATGTTGTTTTGTTTAAATGAAATTTTTCCCATTTAAAAATCTTATTTTTCTGTTGTGTTGTAAAAGGAGGTGGTTAAGTATGGTTTTTAATACCTTGCATTTGTTGTGCTTTTAACTCCCAGTATGTTCGAAAAATTTGTAACTTCACAGGTTTTCTATCTATTAAGAAGGCTCGATATTTTTCTGTTGTGTTGTAAAAGGAGGTGGTTAAGTTTTTAATACCTTGCATTTGTTGTGCTTTAACAGCCAGTATGTTCGAAAAATTTGTAACTTCACAGGTTTTCTATCTATTAAGAGGGCGCAATGTTCGTGGCCATTTTAAGACTTTATTGGACTCCTTTAGAAGAAGAGCTCAATATGAAAATATAGGAGAATATTAAAATTTGAATGAGAAAATATATGAGTTTTTCTTCATTAAATAATGGTTAATAGCTTAAGAAATCATATCTTAAGATTTTTAGGTATATCTGATGGTTAGTTTTGTTGAACATCCAGCCTTCTTAAAATCAGTGAAACAGAAAGTGAAACTTGTGGACCAGACAATGACTTTACAGTGTTATTTGTACACGTGTTTGTCAGTTACATTGATGGTGCGTGTGAAGAGAAGGACTTAGGGCCGGATGTTAAATGAAGTCATTATCCGCTAACCATGTCAATGGGGGATAACGATGGAGGGGAAATATCCGTCCATAAGAACTCCTCTTCTCACCACTTCAAATTTCATTCAGAGAAATGCCTTACGATTGAAGATGCAATCCCTTTTTTCATACTTATATATATATATCAGAAATTTATGTTATACATTAATTAGATAGATTTTACTCATAGCCTTTATATATATAAGCTTCAGGTAAATGTTTTTAATATTATATAATGCCATATATATATACTTGCATGATAATTATGCATTCTTGTCCGAATATACTCTTGATGCAATTTATTGTTTGAAGATATGTTTTTTCCAAGAAATATCGAATCATTTTAATCTTCTCTCAGGGGTCTTTGTGTAAACGTGAATTTTGATAGCAAAACTTCTGAACGCATGAAGTCATAATTATGAAATTTTATGAACAAAAGAATTATGATGGAAGGATATCAGAATTTGATGTCAAAATTCACTGTTCTTAATTATATTCGATTTTAAAAAGATCAAATGTTAATCTAGCTTAGTCCTACAATATCATTTAAAATCAAATGCTATCTATGGAAAAAAATAAAATATTAAAATAAATAAGTTTTTTCAAATTTTTATTTTTAAACTTTAAAGATATTAACAAGACAGATGTATAGTGACTTTTTCAAGAGGGCTTATGCTTAAGGCACATATTATATTAATAATCTACAGATTGAGAGTGACCATTGTTATGCAAAAGTACATGTACACAAAATCATAGGCGCTTCCCATCTATCGAGGCTGTATGCACTAAACTGGAGTTCGGTATGGAAAACCTTTGGATTTGTACATATATACAACTTGTCAATTCTTAAATATGAATTAAATTACTGTTTAAACAGCTATATTGCAAACTACAAAGATGTCAATAAAATTCAAAAAATTAAAAACATCTATAATTCAAGAAAAGAAATAAGAAAAATTAAATATAATTTTATAAAAAAGTAGAAAACTAGTTGTAAATAACCTTTGTCCATAGAACATATGTCAAAAGCTAGTTCTTGTAGACATTAAAAAAATTCGTTTTTTTTTTTAAAATGAATGTACATATAATAAATATTACTTTAAACCCAAAATTAACAATTTGCTAAGACTTTGGAATTGGAAAAGTTAATAAATAGCAAATAAAAGCAATTCCTTGGCAAACAAGCTCAGTCTTTTGTACAAATAATTAGACTGGATGTTGTTATTCAGCCTTTTCTTTCTATATACAAAGGTGAAAATCATCATCTTGATCGAGCTGGTAATATATTTTAGACATGCAGAAAAAAAATAATATGTGTACTATTAAATTGAGCATCAATATACCACAATAAAACATTTTTAACTATGTGGCAGCAGTTCTTGAAATCTTGGTATTTGAGCAATTAATGACATGGAATGATGACCAAATAAGATTCAAACTGACCTTTAATCCTTAGAACATTTTGAAAAATAATAATCCAGTAGTATTTTACACGTACATTTAACAATCAATAACCCTCGAATATTTAGATAGTTTTATATATCTAATCTTATGAAGAAATGGAAAAAAATGTGTCAAAATAATTTTGTATGCTTGTCTTTTTGAAATTACATGTATAACACCGTCAGGTAAGGGACATGATCCATTAGAGGACAAAAAAATATGAATACATCATACAGTATGTATACATTAAAATCAAAACTATGAAAAAAGCACACACTTTTACATATAAACATCTTGACACGCGTATGCATATCTACATTCAATGGTCACTCAAAAAAATTGCAATCATTAATATTATGTACAGATACATGATCTTTATGTCGCATATTATTGTATACCATTAACATGCTTGGTAACAGTCACAAAACTTCGTCACTCAACCGGGTCACTTTATATGAATGGCGAACAGTTTGTTACGAAGTCGAAATTACCAATGCGATGTTCCTTACTCAAATTGAGTTGATTGTAATGTTTTGAGTTGATTGTAATGTTTGTCCATGGAGCTATTAACGATGTTCCTCATATATTGTGTTTCGATCTCGGGAGTTGGCATATCAAGTCAGTATAAAAAATCAATCGTCAATCCGTTAATCCATCACTGGTACAAACATCTATCCATGCTGCGAATCATAGTTTTTAACGTTATTCAATAAAATCTTTGTTCAAAGTACACGTATACAACACTGTAACTATCAGCAGTAATCAACACAACAATTCTGTAACAAGAATTGCCATTTGCACAGTCCATTCTCGGCCATTTCCAGTACTTTCATTGTAAAAAAAATTTTCAACACGAAGCAGAACTTTCACCAAAACACACGCGCCTTTTCACGAAAACACACCTTTCCTTTCAGAGTTCCATTCATTGCCGCCTTTCTCTAAATGCCCACACCCAATCACCCGTATCATTTTATTTGTCTCTCACTGACGTCACACGTTCAGTTCTGAAAACACGTCACCATAATCTAGTCTACATGTAAGTAGCAGAACAACCAAACACACCAAAAGCATGGGACTCCCAGAGAGGGGACTGAAAGAGACAACATCACCCATTTTTACAGTTGACAATTGTGACAGTGCAGTAGGTAAAAAAAATCCTTTTATGTCCATATTATAATCTATAATTACCTTTTTCCATTAGCTTCATTATTATCCCCTTGCATATTGGATGCAGGATTATAATAAGGGCTACTGCAGTCCAGCGTCCCGTCTATAATAATAAATGTATCGGCAATAGTATAATAACACTATTTTAAATACGGATGAAAACAAACAGTTACACATGTAGATGAAGTATAAATACAATGGTAACCTTGGTTACCATTGCATCAGGTATGAAGGATATATTTCAATAAGAATCAAAAACATAATAACATACCTTTAACGGTTTTCTGTGTGTCACATATAAAATGCCGGGGACCGATTGTCAAAGAGCAGCTTGAGTTGCCAGGGTATGCTATAAATGTCTCTGCACAATCCGGTAAAAGAGACCCCAGCTTGCTTTCAGTGCAAACGATTGGCTGAAATAAAATGGGATATATATATATATATATAGAGAGAGAGAGAGAGAGAGAGAGAGAGAGAGAGAGAGAGAGAGAGAGACTCTCTCATGCTTTGCGATGGTATATGATTTGCTCGGGGATAGAAAACACACAACTCGTTGGATAAAAATCATATACCATCGCAAATCATGCGAGATCCTATACACACACTCAATTGTCAGGAACGTCGAAGTAATATTCATAAACTAGTTCCGAGAATATTTGGGATTTTTCATTTTGATGTTTTTAACCAGAGCGTGCATAGCTTGTTTTCTTTGGTTATTTCGGAAGGGTTTTCTTCATGTGTGTATAGGAACGTGTTTCTATGGTCTCCGTTTCTGAACGTTATCTAATTTTGAGTTTTAAATGCAATAATGTAGCCCTCTCGCGATTTTTTTTCTTGTGGGGGGGGGGGGGGGAGTAAACATCAGATATAAAAAATCGGAGAGGGCTTCATTATTGCAGCTACGTGTAGTTTTATTTATCCTTATTCCACTAACAGCGTGTCAGTTCACTTGAGCTAAAATTCACTGTGCATACATGTACATAATTTCCATTTTTCTCATTGATTTTCTTGTTTTATTAAGGAATGCCAAAAATTTCATGTAAAGTTTTTAATCATGCAATTTCCAACATTTTCCGAACTGTTATAAAACATCTTAGTAAAGGAGAATACTAGTTATATGTATCCATTTGCACAAATGGGACTCTAATTGTAAAGGGCGAAATTTTGATTTAAGATACTTATGATATCTTTTTTCCAGTGTAAGCTAATGTATAAATTTATTCCACAGGGACATGTGTCTGGTAATTACATAGATACAATCATTAAACCCGATCCAGCGCAAGGACCCAAACAGGCATGCATGTGAACACAACTAGATGATGTTCAACTTGGCATTTAGGTAGAATTAGTTGACCTTTTTGCATCTTCCATGTCATACTAAACTATATATATTACAATAAAATAATACACTAGTAAAAGGATAATCATAACCGAACAGCAATTCTTTTTCATTATACACTTAAAACTGTGTAACAATACATACCTTGCTAATAGTGTCGCAAAAGTCTCCAGAGTAGAATTCTTTGCAGCGACATTTGGCATCACTGGCTAATTCCGTTGGGTTAACTAATTCTCCACCATTTTGACACGGCCCAGCACGAGTGTAACTATACTTCATGCAAAATTCAACTGAAAAAAAAAATCCGAATGATTTTTCATTTTTCACGGCATTCGGTTCTAGGATTTTACTCTTTTTCGATGCAGATTTACAGCTGGGATGAAAATTAATGGGCTCAAACAAACAAATCTGGGTGACAAAGTACTAGTATTACCTTTCACGTGGTCCAAACTTCCGTTTTCTC
This sequence comes from Magallana gigas, assembly GCF_902806645.1. Taxonomy (NCBI): domain Eukaryota; kingdom Metazoa; phylum Mollusca; class Bivalvia; order Ostreida; family Ostreidae; genus Magallana; species Magallana gigas. Next base: position 13,409,246 of record NC_047563.1, on the reverse strand, counting down.
TTGGAGCAGTCTTTTTACAAATATCCGAAATGTCATATGCGTACATTTCGTAAGCGCACACGCATTTCGGGTTTATAATGCGGCCATTGCATGTTGTCAATTCTCTACCATAGTCTGTATGAAAAATAAGGAAACTTGTAATATGACTTATTTAATTATTTTTTTCAATAGTAATTCAACTTATTTTGATACTTACGCGTACCTGTTTCTTGATTGAGACAAACTGTTTCATAATTTGTTCTGTTAAATAATTCTGAAAACAAAAGAAATAAATATAAACTAGATCATAATCTTTTGAAAAGCTGTATGATTCTAAAATGTTAGCACATTTTAAAAGATTATACCGCTTTTAGAACCAGCGTTAAGCGATTTAAGGATATACGAGTCTTCACAGTTGACTAATTGACCCTAGATTGTGTCCTAATTTGTCTACGGGTTGATGTGACCTTGACATTACCCGTTATGAACTTCCATATCTCAAACAAACATCATATCACAATGAACCACAACATGTAAATATGATAGAAAATAATGAACTAATAATACATCCAGCGGGGCGCTGTTGTAATAATTTTTACCCCCCCCCACTAACAAAACAAACAAACAAACAAAACAAAACATTAAATTGAAAGGAATATAAGCTCTTTTAGCTTTGGTAAATAAAAGCGCCGATCCTTATCGTCAATGAATTGTGTACTATTATACAGCGAGCAGTTATAGTTTGGTATAATAGTTGAAAACTTCAGCATTTGAGGATGCATACAAATGACGTTAAGAAAATCAATGTATGTAAATTATGCAAGAAGACGAATATTCAACCTACATATGATCGAGATATATGTGATTGCATTAATATTTATAGACATATTATTAAAAAAATTGCTGGTGGATTTTTTAAAGAAATAAAGAGGCTAATGGTAACATACCTTTTTCTCTTTTGATAAACGTTGCATTAAAAGCACATTCTATAAAAGAAAATGAAACAACATTAAAATAATGTTCTTCCTACTCAATTGCAAGTGAAAGCATGGTATTAAAAGCTAACATTCAATAGCCCGAAAATTACAAAAATAAAACAGGAAATCCAATGGCAAACTGAATGCTTTTGAACAAAATATAAAACGATGAACACTCAAAAAGAAACTTGAGTAGAGCACATGCACGAGTTCACATTATTATTTTTTTCAGTGGTTCAACCAAAACGTGAAATAGATTTTTTTAAAAACAGTTAAAATATATCTAGCACTATGGGTGAAGCTTCGATCTACTGACCCGCAAAAACATGAAAGTATAATAAAACGAATTGTTACAAGCGCGTATATTATGCGCGAACTGTTCGCCGTAGAATTCACTTCATTTTTATATAAAAGCAGTAAAAGTTTCTTTAAAATTAAGACATTCAGTATAATAAAATAAATAGTGTCTGTTTTGGAGGGTAACTGTTGAAATTGACACCCCTCGAAAACCATTGTTAACCTCCGCTTCGCGTCTGTTGACAATGGTTGTCTCGGGTGTCAATTTCAACAGTTACCCTCCCAAACAGGCACTATTTATATAATGTTAATAAGCGTAAGTATTAATTATAATATGAACTAAAAATGAATTTTTTAAGATGTACCTTTTGCCAATGCTGCTGGACAGGTTGGTAGAATGAAAAGACAGACAAGGATTAATTGCACATCCATTGGAAATCAGTGGGCCTAGCGCCTGCAAAAAATAAAAACAAAGTTCTCTTTTGTTGTATTGGTTTATTGTGTTTGTTGTTGCTGGTTTGTTTTTTTACCTTTCATGTACATATGTTAAATAGGCCAATTTTATTTACAATTATATATAATATAAGAGGAAATATACTGGTATTGTGTACAAATAGACATTTATCATTTAACCAAGCAGAAAACTTGCATTCAAGTAAAATATTAAATTGTACAAAATATCAAAATATTCTCACGGATAATAAAAATGAAACAAACCTTTTTATTGAAAGCATAGTACTCATAATGTTATCAGATTTCACTTACAAATATAGGTTATCATAATTTGGATGCATTGATTTATCAGTTATATGTATTGAACGATAAAGC